>CM031238.1:136470872-136923372 GCA_018340775.1 Taxus wallichiana var. yunnanensis | reverse complement strand
CCGGGTGTCCATTTGAGTCCGTTTTTTTAAACCACATGTTTCGATGAGACGAACACACTAGTCAATCCACCCTATCGGTTGGAGCAAGTTTTGGCACATTTCGGCCCCGAATCCGCCATCTTCGGGATGAAAATTAGGATTTAAGTTGTAGTTCAGGTTTTTTCCTATTTTTGGGCATTAGTTAATTTTAGTCTATTAGTTGCATTATGAGTTAGAAAGTTGGAAATTCCTCTAATTTAGGAATGTAGAAGATGCATGGAAATTTTTGTGCCCGTATGAATAAGCATGCAAACTTACTAAGAATAACATGTTCTAGTAAACTACTAAAAATAGTAATTTCCACCACCTAGAGTAGATTTAGTCAAAGTTAGTTAGAGTTTTCTTGGAAACTCGAGTTGGGAGTTGTTTTCCTATTTAGCAATCATTGTAATTAATTATTGAATAATGAATAAGGAGATCTATTTTCTTTTGGAGTTCATATTATTTGCAGTATATCAAGTTTGCTTGGAATTTGGCTACATTAATGTCCCATCAATTCTAACTTGGTCATGCCTTAAGTGCATCTCTCATTGAGAGAAAATTAATTAAGGAAAAATATAACTTCCAAGAACTTCATTATCATTATCGTCTAAAACCCCTACATGGTCCCACGTAAGTGGATGTTCATCAAAAAGGTCACTTTAAGGAACTAATATCGGGTGAGCCAAGGGAACAAACAATTTGTTGTCTCAAAAGGGTTAACAAGTTATGCACACTTGATGTGCACAAACCCACTCAAGAAAACCATCAAAGGCACCACAAACACCATACAAGAAGAGAGAACAATTTCCAAATTTACGGGTATTTTCACTTCCTAGCTCACACTTAACTTTGAAAACAAATAGAAAACAATTCACATGAATCTTCAAATCACTCCTAGCATTTACACTATTCATTAAGGGGTCAAAGATGAAGGTTCACATAATACTAGACATTGCATAAGGGTGATGAATTGATTTGGAAAATCCTTTTACATTCACACAAAGAAAGTTCCAATAGGTTGTATGTGTAATATATATCCAACCATAAAGTTAGGATTAATTTTCTAGTTTAGTTTCAGGGTTCCATAGCTTGAACCATTTTCTAAGACATCACAATTCAATTTAGAAAAGCAATAAAGAATAGTTTAATTTGTTATTTCTTACAAGTTTATAAAATTTTCACCATGGGAATCTAATTTATGCACTTTCTACACCCCAATAAGGCCATTATCACTCATTAAATCATCAAACAACTAGTTTTCAAACTCAACAAGACATATGAGAAGTTTACCATAATTGCAGTTCCTTTAACATTATAGATACAAGAAAACATGAATGAGCTAGGCAGAAAAAGCATTTAAAAGGAGGTTTCCCAAACCTATCCATATTCTAAGTAAATTTCCAAATTATAACTTGGTTAGCTTACAACAACTTTCTTGATCACACCTTCCCTAAGAGGTCAAGCGAACATCAAACATGTTTTCTTCTTGAGGAAAGGTATAGCCTAACTCTTCTCCATATTAATAACCAATGTTATTTTAAATCAACAACTACCTAGTTCACAAATGACCCATTAGATCCAAAGGGAATTATATATATACTTCTTAAAATAGAGGGGTGAGTTCATTCTCAAACAAGGGACTTCAAATTTACCACCTGCAGAGTGGTAAGAATAATGGGACCACATTTTCAAGAGATCCCCAAAACAACACACTCTCAAATCAACCCCAAATTCACATTTTTTAACAAGGGTTTACACTATTATCAAAGGATGTCGTTACCCAAGGTAGGTGGAATGAACAGATAATCATCATTTTTAGTCCTCGCAATAAGGGGTTAAACCATTTATCTAATAATAAGTTAATGAGATTCCTCTAAGGTGATTGAAATATTATACAAAAGTCTCCTAAGAGTCAAGTAGCCAAACGCATATCCAATTTGTGAGACAATTGCAACCTTCTATTATTCTCTTTACTTTCACATGAAGAACCAAGGAATGAAAAACAATGCCTAAGTCAATTACATAAGACCAACCATTCAGTGTGTATCCGAAATTAGATGAACATCACACAACCGAGAATAATGAACATCTCTTATTTTATTTGATTCAATATATTATGATCACACAAAAACTTTAAGGGGAAGCTAACGATAACAATGTCTTTTAACCAAGGTCATTCATGTATAGAAAATTCTATGCGTTCCCAATTACATATAGTTATTCAATTTTATTCTTAGTTAAAAGGCATAAGTTCATAAATATACTTATAGATATATATTTGGTATGGGGCTTACAACTATCACATTATTCATTCTTAATACCATATTAACTTGTAAGCTCATTGATCAATGCCAAGATTATCATACAATCTCTCCCCATCAAGAGAGCAACCAAAATTAATTGATCGTCTTCTAGCGAGAGAGAAAAAGGTAATATTGTTATTTATTTTTTTTTAAAATCTTCTTATATCCATGAGATACATAAGTGTGAGAGACCAATTCTATATTGTCCATATTTAAGCCTTAAGTTCCACAAACATGATTTTTTAAAAGTGTTCTAACCCATTTGTGAAGGATTACTATCATGAGTGTACCTTCTATGGAAAAAATGTTCAACCAAGTTCCATAGCAATGTCTCACGCAACAAAACTAATAAGAGACCATAATATGAAAATGATCCTATCAAGCTCAAGAAGGGTTATAAAGAACTAGAACATTACCAAGATATTTCCAAATGTTATATCGAGGGCCTCAACGAAATTTTAAATTGTGGAACCTAAAGTCTGCTTCCAACTTCGCTCAAGGGATTCTTAGTTTACAAGAAGGGTAAAATAACTATGAATAAATGCTTTGTATGAAATCATCGTATATAAAGAGATACCAAAAATCCTTTCTTCCTATCATTTATTTAATAGATACAAGTTAGAGGATTGAAAAAACAAATTTTCACTCAAGTATGATTAATTTAGACATATAATCCCGAAAGGGAATTGTAAGGGTTATAAAGTACTTTTCCAAATTAAAGAGGATTATAACAAGCTCAGTACAAATGCTTAATGAGTAAAAAAATTCTCCCAACCCACTTTGATATAATTTAAGATGTGGAGAAACATTTTTTTTATTAGTTTTCTCTACAATGGAGTACATCTATTTATTTTTCCCCATCACAAATGGGTTTTGCTAGATTTAGAAAATATGCCTTTAACATTGCACCGAGTGTTCCGATGATAACAAATAAACACAAGGATGAATATCAAACTAACCAAGAAACAAGGTGTGCCTCTCATATCTAGGGGACAACTATACATTCATATATCAAAATTACCAATTATTTCCAAAACCAAAACCAAAACTAAGGTTTCTTACGGTATCCAAAATTACTAACTAAGCCAAAACAATTAGCACCTAAAAATGATCCTTAGCACTTAACTAATATGGGCCACATAAATAAACCAAGAACACATGAAGCACAACATTATTACAAAACTATTACAACATTAAAAAAATTTACCCTCCAAGAGTGTCTTGAAAAAATAAATAGGTCACTAGGACCCAATTCTCCCATTGCACAATCTAGCCAAAATGGGTACAAAAGGGGTCTACCAAGCAATTGCTATATACCCAAATGAAAAAACAACACATAAAACCCATAATTTTTTATAAATTGATTCCAATGAGACGTTTGAAACCTAAAACTAGTGAACAGATCTCAAACTAGAAACACCTTTCCGACGCTAGTTATTAAAATTTTACTATTGCATTTCAACAATTTTAGCAAGAAACATGCCTATGAACTGGGTTTCAAAAGAAGTCTATATAGCTTGAAAAATTATTATATCAAATCTAATATATTATTTTATATAGAGAGAGTCCAATGGAATTGACAAAATAGTTTTATGATAACTAGGGCTCAAATGGTGACCTTTTTTAGAGCTAATTATCGTTATTGGGCTAGTTTGTTTTGTTATAACACGATAAGAGACCTCCAAAACACGCTCAAAAAATAGCTCCCAAAGTATTTTTTCAAAAATAATGGTTGCAACCAATTGACATGGAGAAATACTAGAGGTTAGAAGTGGTAGATTTTAGTTTCCTACCAAGGCTCCCTAAACCACGGGTCCAAATCGAAACGAATTTCTTAGTTTTCAAATGTTGTCCCATACAACAAAATGATAAACTAGGCTCAAAACACCTTTAACTAAACGATGCAATGATCCTATAAATTTTGTCTAAACATTTTTCTTACATCCCATGTCACTAGAGAACAAGAAAAATCTAAACAACCTCTATTACGGAAATCCGAAGCCATTTTGTGCACTCTTTTTGAACGATTTTTCCTAACTTTTGCAAGATGTTTAAAATTAGAGAATTTGAAAGAGTTGCATTCCAAAAACAAGCAAAGTGGTTCCATTTCTCAATTTCTCTCGTATAATATTGAAATCAATAGATAAAAATGTCGTGAGTAGAACAATGCTCCAAAGTGGTTATCATATGTGTCGCATTCGGTGCCTTGTGATGTCATTCTATCAACACGGAATGGAAGCAACAACCTCGAAAAAATGTTTTTGTTAAATGGAAAAAAAAAACCACACAAAAATTAGTGTTTAACACTTGATCATTCCCAGTATGACCGGTTTTGGAATTGAGCTCGATACTGGATGTCGCACCTCGGTCAATGCGAGTTCCAAAACAATAAAAAGACACAGCCAAGATAAAATTCATGTTTCATGATAAGTTACACATTATCCCACTATTTTATATCATTATAATATTGTGCAATAACTACGTGATTTTAATCCTTATTTAGAGTATTAACACATATGCAATTCTCAACCATCATGGAGTTGTTTTAAAGACATTCAAAACTAAAATGTTAACCTTTTAAATGTGTCTCTTGTAACTATACTAATATAGTTGTGATTGGGGGTATATCATACCAAACTAATGTAGTCGAATTAAGGATGTCAATGAATATATTTCTAGACTAAGTAACCCACTAATTTTAATTAAAAATTATTTTATCAATCAATGAAGAAAAATTACAAAATTGGAAAAAATGTATCACAATCCCAATATATATTTATAATGAAGACTCTACATAATTTCCTAAAAGGTAATTCAACTCTTATGACCATGTCCTACCTAAACCTTCTTACTCATAAGGCTTACACAAAATTAGAATCGCCTCCTAAAATGTAATTTTATCAAAATTCACCTAAGCTACTTAGAAGTGAATTCTATATGTTCTTTTTCCTTCTCAATTTAGTAATCGACTCTATTGATATCTCAATATAATTTACACATCCATCACTCCACACACACATATGTGTGTATGTATGTAATGTATGTATGTATGTATGTATAATCTAGTGGAATAAGTGAAGATCACATTGTATATAAAGATAAATTTGTAATGCCCCATATTTAAATCACTAAAAATAACTTAAAACTCCTAAAAATATAGTCTAATTGTTTTTGAAATGTATTAATTTTATTTTATCCTATTCACCCCAACGTTTCCGAGTTAAGGTGTAACCTTAGTCCATAATAAATTTGTTTACTAATTTTATTAATTCGCTACTAATCCTAAGTCGATCCTAAGTAATTAAATTCCACCCATTTTACTTTACCACTATTTTAATTTCTTAATAATAAAAGTTCACTCTATCTTTAGATTACTTCCAACAAATTCAACATCACATTATTTAAGTCTATTCTCCTCCCCGACCCTTAAATTATTTTTCCTCCAGCCCCCAAATTTATAAATTCACCCCATTGAAATAACATGCCCTATTTAAATAACACACCCCATTCCATAAAAACATCTAACCCCATGAACTTAAAGGGTTGTAGGGTTAAATCCCCACCATGGGATCAAATAAATTCGAGCCCTTAAATTTTAGGTCATTTACAAAGCCCTAAAAATCCTTATGGGAGTTTTATAACTTTTGTTTTTGGTTTATTATCCCTTTCATTTGCACAGTTTGTATGCGGGAAGAAGATAGATAATAAATAGAGCCATAAAAGCCATTGATGCTTCCATCCACCTAGCACTAGATCCTTGATTTTATTTTTGATATAGTTTCCTCTCTAATATTATTTCGGACTATTTTTTTGTTAGGTTTTGATGATAAATTCATGGATTTTCTTTCTCTCTCTCTCTTTTCTTATCCTATCAAGGGTTTCATGAGTATATTTTTAATACAAAAACCAGAGATTATATCTCTATTTCGCAAAGGATGGGAGTATACTGTGTGTGTGTGTGTGTGAGTGTAATATATATATATATATATATATATATATATATATATATATATATATATATACATACATACATACATACATACATACATACATACATACATACATATACATACATATATATCCTTATTATTTTTATTAAAAAAATTCTTTGAACACATTTCAATGCACGTGCGGGAATCATGCATAAATGGGCTTCATGCAGGTTTGAATGGAGATATGTGGTGTGGCATAGTGAGATGGGAGGCATAAGGGTTAGGGGTGGGGATGGTGTAGCTATGCCACACCACTCTCATAGGAAATGGAAAGGTGGTTTTGGGGGTGAAGGTCACGGCCACGTCGCGACCTGCCTCCCACTCCATTTTAAAAATATAAAACAAAAAAAAATGCCAATATGTTTTTGCTTATATATATATCATAAAATTTGATTCAAATTTTCTTGTTTATACACTTCAACCGAGAAGAAAAATTTGAAAGTGTGTAAACTAGAAAATTTGAATCACATTACACACACACACACACACACACACACACACACACACACACACACACACACACACACACACACACCTATTGATTCATGTCCCGGTGAGCACCGTAAATTTAGAATGACACACACACACACACACACACCTATTGATTCATGTCCCAAAGTGAGCTTGTAAATTTAGAATGGCTTTTCCTTAAAACTGGTTTACAAATTTTAAGAGAAATAATAAGAAAGACATTCACTATATAACTTACATTAGGTTTAAATATTCATTCTTATATAAAATCACACACACACACACACACACACACACACACACACACACACACACACACACACATTCCTTTCAACCAAACCAACTCATATAATGCAATGTGGATGCAATGGTTTCAAGGTAAAAGATAGATTTCATTTATTCACCCTCTTGGATTAAATGCAAGAGTTTCAAACCAAAAGGATAAATATATATTGTTGAAATGAAATAACAATCTCATATGAGTGCTCAACATTCAAAAGAAGAGATAAAATATTATTTTCTTACTTATTTTTCAACCAGATTTCTAAGGAACTCCTTTTCAAATGCAATAACATTCCTTTCCATCTTCTTTCCATTACCAAGAGAAAGAAAACAAACTACTAACCCCGAAATATAGATCAGCTACTACCCTCTAAAAAGGAAGAAAAATTAGTGAAAGATTTACATTTGATAACCACAATGAAACCAACGGATATGCTCTCATTTCTCTTAATACAACAAACAAGAAAAATAGGGTAATAGTAAAAAAATAAGGTGAACTCAATCATTCATTTAATTCCTCAAATCTTCTTTTCAACATACAAGACAATGAAATCCTCCCATTTCACCATTTTAAGCCTTATAAAAATTTCTTCAAATAGGTGATAAGTTTACCACAAAGCTTCCAATAACTAAAGTTTACAACCTTTATCAAAAGAAAGAAATATGAAGTTCATTTCAACACGAAAGAATCAAATTTTTCAATACAACAACATTCCTTTTCAAAGGGAGAATAAAAGATTCAATCTTTCAATCTACAACCATCCAAGCTCCTTGTCAGGGGAAGGAGAAACTAAACAAATCATACAACTCTTTTTATTTATTTTGTAAGATACAAATACATCCCAAGATGGGAGACTACTAAACAATATTTACAACATCTTCACAAGAACCAAATAAAATCCAAGCGAAAAAACCTCCCCTAAATTGGGGAACAACATTGTCAAAATATCCATATTTTCTTCACCAAAATTCAAGATAAATTTGCAAGTTCTTCATTCCAAAATGGTCTTCATAGCACGAGAAGAATGGGCCCAGTTACCTCCCAACCTATTGAAATTATTACATGCCATATCAAACACATGGAGGACATGCTAGCCTCCCTCTCAAGCCCATGAGAGAGAGAGGATTCATGCCTCGAGTTGCACAAGTAAATGGGGAAGGGTAACAAATGCACAAGTACACTCTTTCAACACATACAACAATATAAAAAAACACTATCACATGAGGGAAAACTCCATGTTTCCCCAAAAGGGGAAGAGTGACAAGAATCCCATATGAAGCCAAGTGTGAACCAACCATAGGAACACAATAATAATCTCCAAACACCCTCCTTATCTCTCCAAATCAAAATGTCCCTCCTTTTCTAGATCCATCCCGGGCACCAAGCCTCCTTGGAAGGATTTTCAAACCATATTGATTTCCTTGTCAAAATGGGGAAGAAAGTTCAAACCATATGAAAATCCTTCCCCACATCAAACCATATGAGGGGAGGAATAAAGAAGACCATCATGGCTTTCCCATCAAGCCATTTGGTGAGAAGGGTCTTCCTCCCTCTTCCCCAACACTCTAAAATCCATCACAAAGCATGGTTGATGGAGAAAAAGACAAGAACACAATTTCACAAACACTCCCATAATCTAACACATAACAAAAATACAAAATGACACCATTTTCATTTCATAAACACATTATATTTACATAAGAAAAATAAGAGAAAGACATGGAGACCTAACTTAATCAAGCTATCTAATAAATTTATGCAATCGAACACTCTAAAGCTCAAAGCTCCACAAACACTCTCCAAAATCTCCAACACCCAAAATCAAGAATGACCAAAAAGTCCCAACCCCTCTCCATGAGGGAATATAAAAAGAATAAAATTTACAATTCTCTCCAATGAGAGGGTGACATGTGTCACCCTTCTCATCTCCCCAAAAAATATTCCCAAAAACAAAACAAGAATAAAACAAATCCCATTTAAGGGGTAATCTTCCAAATTCCCCAAAATGAATATAAATCCAACACCCTACAACTTTTAAGAAACAAAAACCAACCTCTCTTATAAGAAAGTGATGTGTGAGGGGTCAAATGGGAGGAAAATCCCATTTGGCCTTGAAAAGAGACCTTCCTACCCATATGTAGGGTCCAAGGGGTCTTTTCCATGAAAGGGAAGCTCTAAAAGTGAAAATAGTCCCCAAAATTGCCACATTTAGCCCAAATTCGAGATTGGGCTAATGGCACAAGGGTTGAGGTGGTGGGGCCCACCCAAGTGACAATTAGGTGGTCCCATATCTCAAACAACATAATTAACACATGTAGGGACCACTAGGTCCCTAAACTAGCTCATTACAAGACTAAAATAAATTACAAATAAATAAATTACAATTAGGGATCACCCATGGTGCCCAAACATGAACATGTCATAACATACAAGGCTACACACAATCAAACATGGCTAGGACTCAGCCCATTCAAATGGTTATGAAACCTGAGGTGCAACTCTGAAACCCATGTTCTCATGTGCCCTATAATCTACACACTCAATGCAAACATTAAAAATACACTTCCCAATAAAATATATCAATTAAAAATCTCAATAAATCATACATGGATAAATCATGCTAACTATACCAAAATAATTTCAATATGAAATGGACAAATGCTAATCATATACATCCATACTAACTCAAAATATACTAACCATCTAAGCAACACATGACGACATCCAATTAGCCATTACAATTCAAATGATAACCAAGTATACGAAAAAACCATAAGTAAATTCATCACATATGAAATGAAACCAACTAAACCATAATATGTTGATATCCAAAATCATACCATGCAAGAGCTAAGATAATAATCCACAATACTAGCTTGGCTTATGCAAAAAATCACCACAAGTGTCATCAAAAGAACCATAATAAGAACATATAGTATCCAAATGATGTTAAAGTCCATGTCCATCATCAAATAAAATAATGAGTCAAAAAAATAATTACTGTAAGATGGGGTGGAAACTACATCCCCCTCTCCTAAAATTAGACTTCCTCCTAGAAGTCACTGGAAGAGATAAGGATATCAAGCCCTCAAAGGTGTAACATCCTCCCACGTAGTTGTTGTCTCATCATATCTTTCCCACTACACTCTAACCTAATCTAAGTCTTTCCCTCAAAGGGCCAATATATTGTGCTCCAGGATGCATATGGGCTCTAGTCTCCACTATCCTTCATCCTCCATTTATAATGCCGACCAATCCAATACATGAGAAATATCAGGCACATATCTACGTAATACTAAAACATGAAACACATCATGGGCCCGTGCTAGGTGTGGTGGAAAAGCTAAGTGGTAGGAAACTGGACCTATGACCTCCAAGATCTCAAATGGCCCCAAAAATGAGGCAAAATCTTAGAACCCTTTCCATAGCGGATTGGGCTCTTATGTGGCCGAACTCTCAAGAAGACTTTTTCACCCACAATAAAGTGACGATCAGTCCTCTTAGTATCTGCATACACCTTTTGAGGTACTCTATCATGCTCAATACATTGCGTAATCAAAATAACCTATTGTTCCAAGTCCTAAGGCAAAGATGGCCCAAGTATAACCCTATCGTCTAGCCTATCCCAACTCAAAGGTGTCCTGTAAGGTCTCCCATACAAAGCCTAATAGGGAGCCATACCAATAGAACTATGATAGTTGTTGTTGTAGGAAAACTCAACAAGGTGTAGATAATCCTCCCACTTCTTATGTTCATCCATCACATATATCATACGCAACATATCCTCAAGTACCTGATTAACCCTCTCTGTCTTCCCATCTATCTTTGGGTGATATGCTAAACTGAAATTAATTTGTGTTCCCAGAGTATCCTGAAAGGAAGTCTAGAAGTCTGAAGTGTAGATGGTGTCCCTGTCATTGATGATGGTCTTCAAAATCCCGTGTAATATAAAAATATCCTCCATAAACACTTTGGAAATGGCTAGTGCATTATAGGTGACCTTGGTTGGTGAAAAGTACGCAACCTTGGTCAACTTATCCATAGTTACCATAATGGCATCATGATGATAAGAAGACATAGGAAGACCGACAATGAAATCCATGGAGATGATGTCCCATTTCCACTTGAGAATGTCGTGAGGATATAAGAGTCCTGTAGGGATGAGAATGTTTGTCCTTGACCTTCTAACACTCAAGAAAATGAGATAAAAATATGCTATATCACATCAAAGACCAGCCAATAATATAACTCTCTCATATCAATGTGCATCTTCTTCACTCCTGGGTATGCTTCATATGGGGCTCGATGAGCCTCTAAAAGAATGAAGTTGAAAAGATCACCTAGCTTAGGAAAATAAATGCACTTCTAAAACTAATGTACATCATCTACCTCTAAACTACACCTTGAATATTTGTGCTATAAGGAACCTTGTGACTCAAACATCTACCTAGCACCCTCATAGAATCATCTCCTGGAAGATGTTGAAGAATCCTTCCTCGTAGATCTGACTATAATGAGATAGAAGCAATCACATGTCATCGTCTACTAAGTACATCTAAAATGACATTCTCCTTTCCTTTGATATACTGGACATCCATGTCATACTCACATAAGAACTCCATCAAACGTCATTGACGAGCATTGAGGTTTGGATGTGAGAAGATATGTTGAAGATTACAATGATTGGTCCTCAAAATGAAAGGCCTACCCAAAATAAAATGACACCAACGCACTAGAGCGTGAACAACTATTGTAAGCTCCAAGTCATGGGTAGGATAGTTAAGCTCATAATCTTTGAGCTTACGTGACTCAAAAGAAATAACCCGATGCTCCTACATAATAACTGCTCCCAGACCCTCTAATGAAGCATTGGTACAAACCAAAACTCTACTACTAGATCCAGAACTACTAATATAGGTGTCATGGTCAATCTCTCTTTAAGTAACTAAAAAGCCTGCTTGCACTTTTCTAACCAGTCAAATTTCTTCCCTTTTCGTTGAAGAGAAGTAATAGGATGTGCAATCCTAGAAAATTCTTGTACAAACCTACAAAAATACCCTACTAATCCCATGAAACTCCTCCCTCATCACACGATGTGGGAACTAAAAATCAAGAATGGCTTGTATCTTAGAGGGATCTACCAAGATACCCTCTCCTGAAATGATGTGACCCAAGTAATGAATCTTTTTCTGAAAGAAACTGCACTTTTCCAAGTTAAAAAACAACTTTTGATATCTTAAAACCTATAGTACTTGTCTCAAATTCTCCTCATGTTCCTCCTTAGAATGAGAATAAACCAATATATCATCTAGGAACACCAAGAAAAATCAATCCAAAAAGGTCACAAATACCCCATTCATTAGGCTCATGAAAATAGTTGGGGCATTTGTCAAACCAAAAGGTACAACTGTGAAATCATAATGCCCATTTCGACTGCGGAATGTTATTTTGTGAATACCTGCATCTGTAATGAGTAACTGATGGTATCCTGACTTGAGATCAATCTTAGAGAACACTCTAGCTCCTCTCATCTAATTAAATAAGTTGTTGATCCTTGGAAGTGGAAAATGGTTCTTAATTGTGACCTTATTAAGCTACTTAAAATCAACACAAAGCCTGAGAGAATTGTCCTTCTTCACAAAAATAATTGGCGCTCCCCATGGAAACACACTAGGGTGAATAAGGCCCTTCTCCAACAACTCCTCTAGTTGAATATTGAGCTCATGAAGCTCTAGATTTATCATCTAATAAGGTACCCTAGAAACTAGTGTTGCTTTTGGTACTATGTCTATAGTGAAATCCACCTCTCTATGGGGTGGTAACCTAGAAAGCTCATGTGGAAACACATCTCGTATACTCCTCAATATTGCATGTTCATCAAGAGGTGAATGATACGGATTAAGTATCTCGATCGATCACCGATAGTGATAGAAAATAACCGATACCCTTTACCCATTCTCCGCTTGAGTTTCTTAGCTAAGATCATATGCAAGGAGATAGACCTATGCATCCTAGAAATAACAACTAAATTCCCAAGGTCATCCTAACACTCAATGATCTTACTTCTACAATCTACTTTGGCCTGATGAGACTCAAGCCAATCCATGCCCAGAACAACCTTGTAGGATCCTAATGGTAACACTCGAAGGTCCAAGGTAGTAGAGAATACTCCCAAATTGAGTATACAACTCTCCATGTAGGTATCCACTACAAGTTTGGCCCCATAGGCCAACTCGACCTAGCTATCTAGCTTCCTAGCCACCACTAGCCCACATTGGTCCACTATAGAAGGTGATATAAATGAATCTGATGCTCTTGAATAAAAAATAACTAAGACAGAAATACCCCTAATAGTACATTTCATCTTCATAACTATGGCCTGATATGCGTCAGCGATTATCTACTACTCCGTAGACATGATGGGAACATCCTATGTCTACCACTATCTCGCTTGGATATAGGATCTCTCTCTCTATTAGTGGTGGTGGTTTTATGTGGAAACATACACACATAGTGGTCAAGGGATGCACAAATGAAACATCGTATTGCACCTCTTTGTGAAGGGGTCCCTCTAGTACTCTAATGTACCGAACCTATTGCCCAACCTTGGGAGAGCTTGGCTTTGAGTATGATTGGGTTGTACCTAGTAGGTACCCTATCTCATGTCTCTACCCCCACCAAAACCTCCTCAAACTCTGCCTCTCTGCAAACTCTTTGTTTTCTTAATCCTCTTCTATTGATGCTCATGGTGTTGTGACTACCGCTATGTGTGTGTATAGGTCTTGAGACTAACTTTGGAGGCTTGAATCCTCCTCTAGGGGTAGTGCTGTAGCCCGTGACCTCTGATCCTAAAATGATTGCATCTTCTCTTGATACTTACCCCTATTCCTATCTCTATGCTCTTGGGCCCTGTTCTTGTTCTCCTCAGCTAGGTAGGCCTTCTCTACAGCCTTTTCAAGTGTCGAAGGAGATAACATCCTGACATCCCCGGCTATATATGCATTCATTCCCCAAATTAACCTATTGAATTGAAATTTCTCATGCTACAAATAATCCATATATTGCAACAAATCAAGAAATTGGATCTCATCATTGTGAAACTATGCATGAACGTTGTCGTAGGTCATGGAACTCGTCAATCCTCTTTTGAAAAAAGTGCTCGAAATGCAACGAGCCCTAAATTGCTCCTCAAATAGGTCCCAATTAATCGTATCTCTATTCAAGTGGATATTTCACTCCTCATTCCTCCACCATACACATGTTTTGTCATGGAGGAGGTGTATAATGACCTACCCTTTATATTTCTCGCATATGAGTGCAATCCAAAGCAATTGTCAAGGTTAAGGATCTAAGACTCACTCCAAATCCATCTGAGGTGCCACTATAAGTAGGAAGCTATAAATGAAGGAGATCCCTATTCACACTACTTGTGTCATGATACCGACGTTAATTTCCAACCATCCTCTCTCCTGGAAAATGTAGTCATCCATCCTGAAATGGCCCCTCAATGTTGTGAGAGCAGCTTCGATTAAAAGAGGCCCCTCTCTCTAGGTGAAGGGAGGGACTGTGGGGCCTCTCCCATATTTGAGATTCATGCTGATGTGGCTGCAAGTGTGTTCCCTCATTTGGTGGTGTATCCTCTCCCTGACGAACATCCTCCTCTCTCGTCGGTTCATGTTGCACCGAAAGATGTTATTGCACAACACCTATAAGATGTTGAATCACCTCTACTATCTCGTGATCCAAACTTGGGGGCACATGGCTTGGGCATAGATGACCTACATCCCAATTACCTAACGGATTGGAATCTCATACCTCATGCAGGTGGCATCCTATGTCTATAATGAAGGGGTAGGTTATAAAGTTGTGTATGATAGCAAAAACGGTTTAAAATATTTTCATTTATTGATTTATCCATCATTAGTTAATTTTAATATTTCACCTAGAGTGTATGATGTGCAAACCTCTCCTCTGTTACCAGATGTAATGCCCCATATTTAAGGTACTAGAAACCAATGTAAAACTCCTAAAACTCTGGTCTAATTTTTTTTGAAATGTATTCATTTAATTTTATCCTATTCACCCCAACATTTTTTATAACCTTAGCCCGTAATAAATTTGTTTACTAACTTTATTAAGTCATTACTAATCCTAAGTCACTCCCTAAGTAATTAAATTCCACCCATTTACTTTACCACTATTTTAGTTTTTAATAATAAAATTTCACTCTATTTTTAGATTATTTCCCACATATTCAACATCACATTATTTAAGTCTATGCTCCTCCATGACCCTTAAATTATTTTTCCTCTAGGTACACAAATTTATAAATTCACCCCATTGAAATAGCACCCGTTATTTAAATAACACACCCCATCCCATACAAACATCTAACCCCATGAACTTAAATGGTTGTAGAGTTAAATCCCCACCATAGGATCAAACAAATATGAGACCTTAGATTTTAGGTCATTTCAAACGACCTAAAAATCCTTAAGGGAATTTTATAACTTTTTTTTGGTTTATTCTCCCTTTCATTTGCACAATATTGTATCCAGGAAGAACATAGAGAAGAAATGGAGCCATGGAATCCATTGATGCTTCCTTCCACCTAACACTAGATCCCTGATTTTATTTTTGATATAGATTCCTCTCTAATATTATTTCATATTTGTATTTTTTTGTGTGCATGTTTTGATAAAAAAATTTCATGGATTTTCTCTCTCTTTTTTCTTACCCTATCAAGGGTTTCATGAGTATTTATTATATAAAAAAACCAAAGATTAGTTCTATGTTTGGAAAGGATGAGAGGATATGTGTGTGTGTGTGTATTTCCTTATTTTTTATTAAAAAAATCTTCTTTGAACACATTTAAATGCGGGGGCGGATCATGCCCAAATGGGCATGTGTAGGGTTAGAATGGAGTTATGTGGCGCATCACGGTGAGACGGGTGGAATATTGGTTAGGGGCGGGGTGGTGTGAATAGCCATGCCACAAACAAGAGGTGTGGATATAACACACCACTCCCATAAGAAATGGAAAGGGGGTTTCGGGCGGGTCGCACCAAGCCATGACCCCCTTCCCACTCCATTTATTATATATATAATTCCAATAAGTTTTTATTAGATTTTTATATCATATATATTTGAATATGTGTGTTTGTGTGTGTGTGGGTGTAAAAATCAAAAAATCCATCTCTTCTTTGTTGTATATAAACCACAAAACAACGAAGGAATAACTTGGTGAATAATATCTCTTTTAGTTTTTATTATCCAAAATTTACCCCAAGGTGAATTTTGATAACTTACATAATTGCTTTGGACTTGGAGAGGCAGAATGGTGAAAAAAAGTAATTTGAATTTTGGCGGCACCCCTTTGATTTTATATAACTCCCCTTTTTAAGAAACATCTGAGGAGTTAGCGAAAATTTGTGAAATTTTTCAAAAAAATGGAAAAGAACCTATTTTAATGTATCATGGGTCTAGGGGCTACGGGTAGAACGACTACGGGTTGAACTAGGGCTCCTCATTCTTGACTTGGGTCTAAAATGCTAAGGAATAATAAATTGCAAAAAATTGGGTCCCTGGCGGCTCGGTGGTCCAAGTTCCATCGGGCTACGAGTTCCCTGAAATGCTGACTTGACCGATTTGCAAAGAAATGGAAGCGAGTCCTTTGTGTTGTGGAAAAGGTATAAGTTCATGGCCCATGCATTCCAAGTACCATAAGGACGTGAGTTCCCCATGGAGGTGAAATTTCCACACATCAAGGAGATAGAGTGCAATGCGGAAAAAGTGGAAGTTTTATTCCTAGGTGGTCCAAGTTCCATTGGGCCGCAAGTTTCCCGAAATGCTGACTTGACTGATTTGTGAAGGCATTAAAATGGGTCTAGTATATTACAGATAAGGTAGATTTGGATGACTGTCGACACTAAAATTTTCCTCCGTAATTTCTATTTCATTAATGTATGTATTAGGAATAGGATGTTGTTAATTATAATTAGTAGTAGCGTTCGATATAATATAACGGCGCTACTGGTATGACGCATATAAATAATGTATAGTACCGTAATACAAAGTATAATAGGAATGTTGTGGTAAAAAGGAAATATTTGTCGTAAGTGGTTCGGTAATGTTAAAATGTCAAAATTAGGGTAAGTAGAGAAGTAGGGTCTACATGATTAGGAATTAGAAATATTATATTGGTAATAAGGACAAGGAGTGAGGTCATAAATATTTTTGTATTTTATTTGTAAAAAGTCTAAAAATGTGGAACCCATGTGAAATGATAAGGTTTATCTTATCTTAAAAGATAAGCTTACATGTAAAGATAAGAGTTAAGGTATGGAATATGATTCGTCGAGTAGATTTCTTATCCTCTCTTAGAGATAATATGGATAAGCTGAAAGTTCTATAAATAGAGAGACCACCCCCTCATTTAGCATAGAAGGAAGTAGTGAGAAATATTGTATGAGTAAGTGTGTAAAGGAAGCCATCATTTAGAAGGTGTGTTAAAGAAGTCATTAAGAGTTGTAATTGTGAAGTTTCTCCCATAGTTATTGTTGGAAGGCAAGTGGAGTTAGTAACACTTGAAGTACGTCATGGGTGAGATTGTAACAATTTCATGTTGATATTATAATTTACACTTATATTTTAAATTTGTCACCATTCCTTCATATCATAGTCTATGGTATTCTTGTGCTATGTTTATTGTTGTGTTTCAGATTACATCCACCAAACTAAAAGTTGTCCATTAGTAAATAATCATAGCACGAGGAGTTCCCAATGGAGAATTATCATAGGGCTGGATTGGTGATGAAATTTTGGTTCCGTTCTTTGGGACCATTCCTCATTGGTGGATTTTCCGGAGAGATATCCCCACTTAGTCGAAATCATTTGGAGGGTAACCTTGTTTTTCTGTGCATAGTAGTTACCATGGTAAAGTCACTTTTACCATGAATAGTATTTACCACAATAACTTTACTTTTACCATGAATAGTATTTACCACAAAGAACTTCACTTTTTACCATGAATAGTGTTTACTACAAAGAAAGTCAGTTTTTACTCCAGTAAGTCAAGTTTTACCATAGTTTATCGTGGTCATTCCTATTTTACTTTGGAGAAAGGTGTAAAGTCACTTTCTATTATAGTGATTCCAATAATTTATGCACATAAGTCTTGTTGATTGAACTTGAGGGTTGGTATTTCACTATGGTTACTTTTGAGAATGGGGAAGATTCCTATTTTTCAGCCCAATCTAATGAAGATGCTTCCTCTTTCATTCAAGAATTTAAACGATCTTGCATTTGTAATGGCCTCATAAGAAGGGAACAATGGACTGAATTTTTCCTACCTTTTTGGTAGGTGGTTTGAAACACTAGGTGATAATGTGCAAAACTCATGGGATTTATTAACTCGAAAGTTTTCTTGAAGAATTTGGTGAACAACGAAATATGCGAGATCTCATGATTGATATCACAAAGCTATCCCAAGGAGAGAAGGAGAAGATAAGGGATTATCATGCATGCCCATGTTCTAGAGCTAAGGAGGAATCTCGATGCCCATATCCGGAAGGAAGGATTAGCGGATGGGTTGATGAATGGTGTGGATAATCTCCTTTGCAAGAACTTCATTCTTGGGATGAAGCTAGAGATCGACAATGAGTGAAGTATGACCACCCAACGACGCTTGAACAAGTAAAGGAGATTGTAAAAAGCCAAGAGGAAAACATGGAAGAAGAGCCCAAAGAAATTGTTTCTAAGGTAGAGCCTACACCAACACCTTTGGTCCAAAATCCACAACCACTCTCGATGAGCACAAATCTTTCTCCTAGTACATCTACTTAGTATGAAGATCTACTCAGGAAGATGCGCTAGTTAACTATTAATCTTATTCAAGGAAAATAATTTAGTTCTCTTGGAGGAGATAGAGGTCTAAAAAGAAATATTTCAGAATTTGTATGTTTTAGTTGTCATAAAAGGATCATTATAAGTATAATTGTCTAGATAGAGCTTCTACATCAGGTACAAGAGATAATGATAAAGGAAAAGCACCTATGAATTCTTTTGTTGTATTTGCAGATAGGAGCATAAATAATGAAGCTGATGTGTTTGTAACAAAAATAAATAAAGAAAAAGCTAATTAAGATGGAAATGATCCTAAGAAGATGAAAGGAGAAACTAGTAAGAAACATAGGAGAAGAAATTTGGGTGTGCATAATTTTCTAATTTCACAAGGACAAGGACCATACTCCATCTTAGAAGATCTATCCAAAAGGCCTACAAATATTACATATGGTCAACTTCTAGCTATGTCTTCTAAGAAGAGGCGGGAGCTATGAAGTGGACTCAATGCTTAACAAAGGAAGGAGGTTGAGGTCCCTATTTTAGAGGGAGAGGCAGATCCCTACGCTCCACAAGCTGAGGTATTATGTAATGGTATTTCAATTCATGATGTCTTAGTTGATGGAGGTGTTGCAGTTAATGTAATGATCAAGTATGTAATGAATATGTTGGGTTTAAAAATTGATCACCCCTCAACACTTATGTTAAGGTCATTAAATAAGGAAAAACTAAACCATAAGGTGTTGTTTCAAATGTGGCAATATCTGTTATGGGTGTTGTATGTGTGGTAGAATTTCAGGTGATGAAAAATGGTACTGTTGCATACCCAATGTTGTTGGGAAGGCCATGGCTAAGGAGAGTTCATGTGAGAAACTACTATAATGAAGGCTTCATGACACTTGGACGTGGTAGAGAGAGGGTGAAGATAAACGTGATCCCTTGGCATCATAAGGTAGAACCTGTGGATTCAAGTGATGAAACTGATGATTGGACATCCTTTGATTACTCTAGTACTAGTGAAGTGGACACAGAAGATGAAGAAAGTGAGGTTGATGTTTCATCATGGATATCCTTCCACCACACCGAATCATGAACCCATAAAATTATCTCAAAGAATAAATTGATGATCATCTCCAACAAATAAAGATTGGTGATGTTATGATGGAAAGTGAGAAGGAATCCTACCTCCACTCTTTCAAGGTACATACTCCTATTCACTTTTAATTACAAGGAACTCCGTCAAGTAAGTTAGGTAGAACATTTTATTGAGCTGGTAGATGGTGCTAAGCCCATAAAGCAAATGCCATATAGAATGAATCATAATTTTTCTAAGACGTAAAAGAAGAAATAAATAAGTTTCTTGATGCGGGATTCATATTTGTTATGGATAATTTAGAATGGGTTTCTCCCATTGTGATCTCAATAAAAAGAATGGGAAACTACACATTTGTGTTGATTATAGGAAGCTCAACAAGGAAACAAAGAAGGATCATTACCGTCTTCCATTCTCATATTAGATCTTAGACGAAGTAGCTGGCCATGAGTGCTATAGTTTTGTTGATGGATATAGCAGATACAAACAAGTTCGTATAGTAGAGAAAGATCAGCTGAAGACTGTGTTCACCACTCCTTGGGGAAAATTTTCTTATAGAGTTATGCCTTTTGGGTTGTGTAATGCTCAGCAACATTCCAAAGATTTGATGAATAGGGTTTTGAACCCTACATTAGAAACTTCATAAGAGTATTTCTAGATTATTTTTGCATCTATGGGAGCAAGATGGACCACTGCACCAAATGGAGACAACATTTCAAATTTTAGATTGAGCACAAGCCTCACTAAACCCTACAAAGTGTGTCTTTGGATGTTCTAAAGGCATTTTGTTAGGGCATGTTATATCCAGAGATGGTATTGGTACTGATCCTGATAAAGTTTCAAAAATCAAAGAGTTACCATTTCCTATGAATAGAAGTAATTTGAGATCATTTTTAGGCCATGTGGGTTACTATAGAAGGTTCATCAAGAATTTCTCAAAGATTGCACAACCACTAACCTAGTTCTTGAAGAAGAATGTTACTTATGAACTAGGAAAGAAGGCGCATGAAGCTTTTGAACAATTGAAGGAAGCTTTGGTGTCTTCACCTATTTTAAAGAATCCAGATTGGAGCAAGCCATTCATTATTTATATTGATGCTTCAGATGCAGCACTAGGAAGTACTCTGAGTGAAAATGACGAAAATGGGAATGATCATCCAGTTTGATTTGGGAGCGAGACAAATGAGCAAAGTCTTGAGGTAAATTATATCAGAATCAAAAAGAGGCTCTAGCTATCATTTTTATGTAAAAAATTTTATAAATTACTTGTTAGGGCAGAAGTTTAGCTTGTAATAGTATCATCATCGCTCTAAAATATATTGTAAATAAGCCTAACCCATCAGGTAGGATAGCAAGATGGATAATTTTGCTACAAGATTTTGAATTTGATATTATAGATAGGTCGGAAAGAAACATGTCAATGCAGATGCACTCTCTTGAGCCTATGATGGTTTAGGTTCATCTTGTGATGATGATGATTTCCCGGATGTAGCATTGTTATCCTTGACACAATCCCTAGTAAATACATAGATATTTGGAATTATCTCGAATGAATTCAAGTTTCATGATGGTGCCAATGCAAAGACTAAGAGGAACATTACTCAAGCCGACATCCATATTCATTCGCATGGTGCATTATTTCAAATAGGACCGATGGAGCATACAAGAGGGAAGTTGGACATGATCAAGGGAAGGAGCTAATAGAAGAATTCCATAATGGTACATGTGGAGGAAACTTCTCTTGACAACTTAAAGCAAGAAGGATCTTGGATGCAGTTATCACTAGCCCACTCTTTTTAGAGATTGTTATAATTATTGTAAGACATGTGATATTTGTCAAATACATGGTAACCGTAAGACTTCATCGCCTCATTATGCCCTATTCTTCCACTTGGTCCCTTTGAAAAGTGGGGAATATATATTGTATGTCCACTTCCAACTACCCCATACCAAAATAAGTATATTGTAGTTGCTGCATTATTTAACCAAGTGGGTTGAAGTTAGGCCATTGAAAATAGCTTCCATGGATGAAGTGGCAAGGTTCATATATGAACACATTGTCACCGATTTGGTTGTCCATTAGAAATTGTAATGATCAAGGAACCCACTTCATTAATAAGGTGGTAGAATCTCTTGTCAACAAGTTTTTATTAAACACGGAAGGAAACAACATACAAGCCAAGCACAAATGGATAGGTGGAATGAACGAATTTTGTGTTATGTCAAATTCTAGCAAAAGATGCAGCCTTGCAAGTACATAAGTGGGATAAAATGATTCATGCCGCATTGTGGGTATATAGGGCAACATCAAAGTCAGCAACAAGATACTCCCCATTTCAGTTGGCTTATGGCATTGATCCAGTTCTTCCTATTGAATTTGATATTCCCACCGTGGAGAGTTATGAAAAATGAAAGGATGGATGAATGTGATTCAAGAAAAGAGAAGGTTGGTACATCTTCATTTGCTAGAGGAAATGAGAGAATAGCAAATGATACAAGCTATAAGAAGAAAATGAAGTAGAAGGAATACTTTGATCAAAATATCCATTGGTCTCCATTTCATGTGAATGACTTGGTTCTAGTATATGATTCCAGATACAAAAAAAGAAGGTAGAGAAAATTTCTTCCCAAATGGATGGGGCCCTAAAAAATAGTAGTTGTGCATGAAAATGGTACATATCGACTGGAGGAATTAGATGGCACTTCCATTACGAAATGGGTCAACCACGACAAGTTAAATATTTTCCAAGCACCAGAATAGTCTACTCTGAGGACAGAGTAGAAGCTAGGAAGGGGGAAGATGTCGACACTAAAATTTTCCTCCGTAATTTCTATTTCATTAATGTATGTATTAGGAATAGGATGTTGTTAATTATAATTATTAGTAGCGTCCCAATAGAAGATAACGACCTTATGCAGTACGATGTCTACATGATTAGGAATTAGAAATATTATATTGGTAATAAGGATGAGGAGTGAGGTCATAAATTTTTTATGTATTTTATTTGTAAAAAGTCTAAAAGTGTGGAACCCATGTGAAATAATAAGGTTTATCTTATCTTAAAAAATAAGCTTACATGTCAAGATAAGAGTTAAGGTATGGAATATGATTCGTTATAGTAGATTTCTTATCCTCTCTTAGAGATAAGATGGATAAGCTCTAAAGTTCTATAAATAGAGAGGCCACCCTCTTATTTAGCATAGAAGAAAGTAGTGAGAAATATTGTATGAGTAAGTGTGTAAAGGAAGCCATCATTTAGAAGGTGTGTTAAAGAAGCCATTAAGAGTTGTAATTGTGAAGTTTCTCCCATAGTTATTGTTGGAAGGAAAGTGGAGTTAGTAACACTTAAAGTACCTCATGGGTGAGATTGTAACAATTTCATGTTGATATTATAATTTACACTTATATTTCAGATTTGCAATCATTCCTTTGTATCATAGTCTATGGTATTATTATGTTATGTTTGTTGTTGTGTTTCCAGATTACATCCACCAAACTAAAAGCAGTGCATTAGTAAATAATCATAACACGAGGAGTTCCTAATGGAGAATTATCATAGGGCCGGATTGGTGATGACAAACCCAAATTTATCGGGAAAGTTGGGACGTGAGTATGTGGGAAGGCCGAAATGGCTGTAAGTCTATATGGTGTGGTGAAGGTAGATTTGGACAACCCAAATGTCCTGGGCGAGTTGGGATGTGAGTACGCAAGAAGGCCGAAATGGCTGCAAATCTATATAGTGCAATGAAGGTGGAGTTGGATGGCCCAAATTTCCCACGTGAGTTGGGACGTGAGTATGGCGGAAGGGTGAAATGGATGCAAGTCTATATCATGTGGTAATGGTGGGGTGAGGCGCTCTAAATGGCCCGTGCGTCACGGGCTTGTAAAAGCCAAAACCCCTATAGTAAACTGAATGCAGGTATGGAAAATATAATTATCCCAGGTATCTCATGGGCCTCGCATGCATGAAATGGGTGAAATAACCACAATTTAATGGGAAATGTGGATTTTGAGATCCCGCATGGAACGCCCAACCCCTGAAGTTCAAACAAGCATAACTTTTGACTCGAAGCTCTGATTTTGACAAAATTGGACTTTTTGGAAAGCTCTCGACGTCCTCTTATTTTTGGTAAGGGTAGGTGGGTGAAAATAAAAGAAACATATCCAGCTCCATAAAATTAAATTCCTAGTCCCGTAAAGAGTAAGAAATACCCGATAAACACAAAATAGCTGCTCACACTCAGGAGGGTCATAACTTGAGCAATTTTCAGTAGATTTTCAGAAAAATTGTCTCATTAGAATTGTGGTTCCAAGACCGATGCATAAAAATAAACAGATGCATAAATTGATGATTTTTTTTTGGTTTTCTTAACAAAAATGAGCCCAGTCTGTTTGATTGTTGAAAAATTGTTTGAGAGGCATTTAATAACGCATGGGAAGACATTTTTCACTACTGCAAGCCATGGGATAGTCTAGGGTGCCTTTGCAGGTCATCTATCACCATTTGGGAAAAATTATGACATATTTAAAGTGGTTGGAAAGTAGATTATGGAAATCGCATCCCTTCTCTCTTTCTCTCTTCCAAAACTCTATAAATTGGAATATTGGGCTCATTGTAGGAGGAGGATAGTTTTGAGTATAAAAACTATATCCATTTAGTTTTGTGAAGCCAATATTTTGCTAGCCTTTATAGTGGACTCCTTGCATGGTGATCCAAGCCTTTCCTTTGTAATAGTTTGGATTGTGCATATTAATGAAGCAATAGATGCAAGTTTGTGGATATATCTTCCCTTGCTATGTTTGTTTGCATTCTCCTTGCCTCTCTAATATTATTTCAAATGTTTATGTCTACTATATACTCTTGTAGGGACCTATTATTATTTTGTATGCATGGAAATGTGTTGTGAATGTTGTTATTAGACTATGGAGAACTATCATCACCCTCTCTGATCTACATTTTGCTTCCATTTTCACACATTGGAAATTGTTCTCATTCCCTTCTTTTGGTGCATCACCTCTGTAGTGTAGTTTTCCTTCATTTTCATGTTATTTCTCTCTCCTGGCCCCTTAGATTTTAGTAGGATAGAGATAGTTAGTAGCTTTATTTTATTAGAGTTAGTTTGCACTAGGATTAGGAAGAAGAACCAACTTTCTCTAGAGGTCTATCTCAAGTAGCAAGTCCCACAACTTGGAGATAGTACCCATGTTACCCAGTCATATTGTGAGCTTAAGCACACACACTTGTGCAAAGAAGAGGGTGTTGTGATTCAACAATAACACACACAAACACACACACACACACACACACACACACACACACACACATCAGGTTCTTATAACATTTGGTTTTCTAATTTTTATTTTTAGTTGGAAGTGTATAAAATAGAAAGTTTGAATGAAATTTTATGAGTGTACCTAAATAAATATATTTATTTATAAGTGTATGTATGTATGTATGTATATACTAATTCATGTCCTAGTGAACTGTAAATTTAGAATGGATTTTCTTTAAATTTGGTTTACAAATTTTAACAGAAATAATAAGAAATGAAATTCACCATATAACTTACATTTCATTTAAATCTTCATTCTTACATAAAATAAACACACACACACACACACACACACACACACACACACACACACACACACACACACACACACACACACACACACACACACACACACACACACACACACACACACATTTTCCTTTCAATCAAGCCAACTCATAGAATACAATGAGGATGTAATGGTTTCAAGCTAAAAGATAGATTTCATTTATTCATCCTCTTAGCCTAAATTCAAGAGTTTCAAACCAAAAGGATAAAAAAAAAAAAATGAAATGAAAGAACAATCTCATATGTTGGTTCAACATTCAAAAGAAGAGATAAAATAGTATTTTCTAACTTATTTGTCAACTAGATTTCTAAGGAAATCATTTTGAAATGCAAGTACATCCCTTTCCAACTTCTTTCCATTACCAAGAGAAACAAAACAAACTATTAACCCCAAAATATAGATCATTCAACACCCCTCTAATAAGGAAGAAAACTTAATTAAAGATTCACATTTGATAACCACAATAAAACTAATGGATATGGTCTCATTTCTCTTAGTACAAAAACAAGTAAAATAGGGTAATAGTAACAAAATAAGGTGAACTCAATCATTCATTTAATTCCTCAAATATTCTTTTCAACATACAAGACAATGAAATCCTCACATTCCACCATTTTAAGCCTTATAATCATTCATGTAAAATAGATGTCAATTTTACAATAAAGCTTCAAATAACTAAAGTTTACAACCTTTATCAAAAGTAAGAAATGGGAAGTTCATTTCAACATGAAAGATTCAAAATTTTCACTACAACAACATTTCTTTTCAAAGGGAGAATAAAAGATTCAATCTTTCAATCTATAACTATCCAAGCTCCGTATCAAGGAAGGAGAAACTAAACAAATGATTTAACTCTTTTTATTTCTTTTACAAGTTACAAATACATCCCAAGATGGGAGACTACTAAACAAGATTTACAACATTTTCACAAGAACTAAATAAAATCAAAGTGGAAAAGCCTCCCCTAAATTGGGGAACAACATGTCAAAATATCCATCTTTTCTTCACCAAACTTCAAGCTAAATTTACAAGTTCTTCACTCCAAAATGGTCTTCATAGAATGAGAAGAATGGGATCGGTTACCTCTTAACCTATTGGAATCATTACACGCCATCTCCGGCACATGGAGGACATGTTAGCAGGGGTTCATTTTAAGAAGACTATGGTAAAATGGAGGTGGAAAATCCCCAGTGAATTTACCTAGAACCAGTGGAAAGTCAAATTTTCCAATTTTTGAGAATGAAATTTTTTTCTGATATTATTTGAGCGAGAGTGAGGGCCCTAAGGAAAAAAATTATGCAAACACGTAAAAAACATGTATTTCTCACTTTTGATGCATAGTTGTTGCCCGACAAATGAGGGTTGTATGGTTTTTGATGCACGACAACAAGATTTATTGTCATGTGTCAACAAACGCTTGTTATCGGTCGACAACAACTTTCATTGATGCATAAAAAGAAAATTATTGACACGCAACAAAAAATGTGTTGTTGTCATGCGTTAAGAAAAGTTGTTTTTGCGTGTCGCAAAATTTGCGACGCACAACAACAACACTTGTTTTCACGTGTCAACAAACTTTGTTGACACGTGACAACAACACTTGTTGTCGCGCATCAACAAAGTTTGCTGATGCGCGATAGAGAGTGTTGTTGTTGCACATCAAATAGTCTCATTTTCGTGTGCCCAAGGCTCAAGAAACCCTAATTTTGTCTTATAAATACCCCATCCCCCTCATTTTCATGTTTACACTTCCCGGCTCCCAAATTTTCTCTGTTCTCCCAACACTTACTACTATAGGAATCATACATCACTACACCAACAGTCCAACCAAACACAAGATTCTCCAATCAAGCTCAAATACAATGGCTACTACAAGTGCAGCCCAAGCTCAAGACCAAGATCTAATGGAAAATCAAGTTAAACTGGCATTGGTCACCGCCAAGCCCTACCCAAGGGAAAGATACAATACATGAACTTGATGTGCCCCCACATTTATACAGTTTTGCAAATGAATACAGAATACAAGGATTTGCTAGAAGCATGTGATTTTGATGGGCTCATTAACATGCCCCAGTTTGAGATTGATCATGACATTCTAAACTACCTTATGTCCTCGTATAATACAGAAGATGGTAATTTTACTATTACTTATGGATGATGGTTGTACATTCAAATTCAGTTTTGATCCAGCTAATATCCATCAGTTGATAGGCCTTCTCGTTTAAAAATTCACCCATAGTAACAATGAAAGAAACCCTCATTAAAAATGATAAGAAGTACCTCGAATCTACTTTCGGTTTCCATGTTGATTGTACGTGTAATTTGTTTTCAATTTTCATTTGAAAGTTTTTATTTTGATACAATTCAAATTGATATTAATTCCAATGAATTTTTGCAGCTCACGTCAATAAATCAAGATGAGGTGTGGATACACAAGGAATTGCACACCACTTTCTTGCTACCATGATTTCTTTCTTTCAAGCCATAATTGTTTTATAGGGTTGGAAAACAGATATTCCAAACTAGGCTATTGCATACATTCTTGCAACGATCGGAAAGTTAAAATTTGATTGGTGCACCTTTTTATCTAATAAGATAAAAGCTGACATTACAAATGCATCAGTTTCTGAAAAATAGTTATTCACTCCACAAACTATCTCCTTGGCCTTTATTACGAGGCTATTTTTAATTTAAAAGACAAACCAACTCCTACTTGCAAGGACGAGACAATGAATAATTTTTCAATTCCATTTCAAGAACAACAGGTATATAGTTTATATTTCGACATTAGACTTTGGTTATTGTCTTGATTATGTACTTCTGATTGAATCTTTATGCAGTACTAACATTATGTACTTCGATTAAATCTTGACCATATGCAGAGAATATTTTTGGAGGCCCTTCCACGAAAAAAATCGGCATTAAGAGGAAGAGGCCAACAACATGCTTTGAGGCATCGGAGATTCGTAATCTGAAATGGAAGTTCACTCATTACCAAACCCCCAAGCGTTTGCATTAGTTAAACGACAGAGACGTAATACCCTAACATTTACTATTTATAAATTACCATTTTCTATTTACAATTTACCATTTACCATATTGAATTGACATGCAATTGATTGTTGTTGCACTTGCAGGGACTTTGCACTATACACATGCTTCTCAATAGTCTTCACCAACTCACTCAGTTCAATCGCGTGTAATTGTCAATTCTCAACACCCTGCTCTCGCCATCCCAGCCACACACTCAAACACAACCAATTACTACTCCAACACAACCACCTCAGGTATAATGATAGGTTACCCCTCAACAACAAGGTATGATTTTATTGCTTTAGTACAAGTTTTGAATAGTTTTTCATATAATTTCATAGCTTTTGCATAGTTTTAACAGTTTTTCATATAATTTAGTAATGATTTTGTTTATTTTTCTTGGAATTTGCAATACATTGTAGTCCTTCACTATCTGTACAAATAGTGGCACCGCCACATCCTCCACCATTACGATTCAAAATTCCAACCAGAGGTTCAAGTAAAAAGAACATTGGTAAATGCATGCCAATTCCTCCAGCCCCTAGTGGGACACTAAACATTTCCTCCTCATTTTCATTTCCCAAAGACAACCGGCATATCAGTTTTAAATAATATAACTTTAGATGAAGATTACTTGGGCATTGATAACAATGACCCAACAGGATTTTTCAATACATGTGAGATGATTCAAGGCCAACAGGTATATTTCTATTTCAATGTAATTTATTCAACTTTTTTTACATTTCACTTTCAATTTCAATATTTGAATATTGATTTATTTTATCACAAATAGGATTAGGCCACCCAAAGGAAAAAAGAGGTAGCAAACAATACTCAACCCGAAAGCCCCCATACCTCTCCATTGACATCATCTTCTTCAGATACAGATGGTGAACAGTTGTTATCATTTCCTTTGGATAACTTGATTGGTTATGATTGTTAATCCCATGTCCAAGAGTTTATTGTACCTCATATCAGTCAGCTCATAGAATGGGAGAGAAGGGAAAAATTACTAATCAATGAGATAATAAGTCGTTATGAAAATCATTGGCAAAGGGACAATTTATATGCTGCAATCCAAAATCAACTTGCGAAGATGGATGCCTTACTCACCCAAGCAAGAGGTGGTATCACACGTATAAAAACATTAAACAAATTGGAAATTATTGGTGTTGAATCCCAAGCCTATTTTAACAAATGGTTTAAGGAAAATGATCCGGTGGTAATTACAAATGCTGAAAGAGATAGAGCAGTCGTAAGTATTATCACTTTGAAACAATATTTTTTGTTAATTTGAAATTTTCTTATTTTACTAATATGTTTAATTGAGCTCACTATTTTTTTGCAGTTGAAATATGAAAATTTGAAGAGTCAAGCAAAGGTGTTCCAAGTTCACTTGGAAACCGCTAAGAACAATTTATTCGTAACAATGAAGATGAAATAAAATATTGTTTTAGTTAACAAACAAAAAATACACTTAAGCGGATAATTAAAGAGAATGGCTTCAACCCTGATATTTTGTTCAAAGCAAAGGCAATTGTAGATGCTAGTTTGGTATCCCATGGAGATGCGACAAAGGAAGAACAAACAATCGTAAAGAATCTAAACAATGATGCGTAAGATCTGATTAGTTTTGGGATTATTCAAGAAAAGAATACAGGAGGGCAAGCCATTGGGGAAAGGGGCACAGAAGATGCCAGTTGTCTAGGGAAAAATTTAATGATTGAGGGTTGAAAAATTGAAACTTTAAATTTGAAAATTTGAAATACTTTATATATTGAAGTATGAAACTTGAATATGTATTTGATTTTAAGTATGTTGCAATCTAGATTTTTTATATCTTGTTATATATTATATATAGAATTTCTAGATTGTATATGGTGTTTATGTTTGATATGAATGTGATGGCATTATGATAATGGTTAATTATTTTTTTTAAGAAAATTCACTCTACTTGTAAAATTCAAACTTTGTATCAGGTTTCTTCACATTTAAACCTTCTCAGAATCTTCTCTCTACTTGTAATGATGATTGCATTAGATGTGGATGATGACATATAATATATATGGATGATGATGAATTGTATGTGGACGTAGATTTATCTTCAAGAATGATCATGGAATCTGGATGATGATAATGGATAATTATTTTAAGAAAATTTGGAATGTGGTATGATAGAGACATCTTAATAGAGTTAAATCTTCTTCTCTCTACTTGTAAAATTCAAACTCTGTATCAGGTTTCTTCACATTTAAACCTTCTCATAATCTTCTCTCTACTTGTAATGATGATTGCATTAGATGTGGATGATGACATTAGAATAGATATGGATGATGATGAATTGTATGTGGACATAGATTTAGCTTCAAGCATGATCATGGAATCTAGATGATGATAATGGATAATTGTTTTAAGAAAAATTGGAATGTGGTATGATAGAGACATTTAAACCTTCTCAAAATCTTCTTCTCTCTACTTGTAATGATATGATGACATTAGAATGGATATAGATGATGATGAATTGTATGTGAACATTGATAATTGTTTTAAGAAAAATTGGAATGTGTTAGTAAAAAGACATCTTAATATAGTAAAATATTATTCTCTCTAATTGTAAAATTCATACTCTATATCGTGTTTCTTCACATTTAAACCTTCTAAAAATATTCTTATCTCTATGTGCAATGAATCAATGATATGATGACATTAGATGTGGATGATGACATTAAAATAGATATGGAAGATGATGAATTATATGTGGACGTAGTTTTAGCTTCATGCACAATCATGGACGATGCTAATGGATAATTGTTTTAAGAAAATTTGAAATGTGTTAGGACAAAGACATCTTAATACATTAAAATCTCCTTCTCTCTACTCGTAAAATTGAACTTTTTATCAAGTTTCTTCACATTTAAACCTTCTAAAAATATTCTTCTCTCTACTTGTAATGATATGATGACATTATAATGGATATAGATGATCATGAATTGTGTGTGAACAATGATAATTGTTTTGAAAAAAATTGGAATGTGATAGGACAGAGACATCTTAATACAATAAAATATTCTTCTCTCTACTTGTAAAATTCAAACTCTATATTAGGTTTCTTCACATTTAAACCTTCTCAAAATCTTCTTCTCTCTACTTGTAATGAATCAATGATATGATGACATTAGATGTGGATGATGACATTAAAATAGATATGGATGATGATGAATTGTATGTGGACGTAGATTTAGCTTCAAGCATGATCATGGATGATGATAATGGATAATTTTTTTAAGAAAATTTGGAATGTGTTAGGATAAAGACATCTTAATACAGTAAAATCTTCTTCTCTCTACTTGTAAAATTTGAACTCTGTATCAGCTTTTTGCACATTTAAACCTTCTCAAAATCTTCTTCTCTCTACTTGTAATGAATCAATGATATGATGACATTAGATGTGCATAATGAAATTAAAATATATAGGGATTATGATGAATTGTATGTGGACATAGATTTATCTTCAAGCACGATCATGGATGATGATAATGGATAATTGTTTTAAGAAAATTTGGAATGTGTTAGGACAGAGACATCTTAATACAATAAAATCTTCTTCTCTCTACTTGTAAAATTCAAACTCTATATCAGGTTTTTGCACATTTAAACCTTCTCAAAATATTCTTCTCTCTACTTATAATGAATCAATGATATGATGACATTAGATGTGGATGATGACATTAAAATAGATATGGATGATGATGAATTGTATGTGGATGTAGATTTAGCTTCAAGCATGATCATGGATGATGATAATGGATAATTATTTTAAGAAAATTTTGAATGTGTTAGGACAGAGACATCTTAATATAGTAAAATATTCTTCTCTCTACTTGTAAAATTAGAACTTTGTATCAGGTTTCTTCACATTTAAACCTTCTCAAAATCTTCTTCTCTCTACTTGTAATGAATCAATGATATGATGACATTAGATGTGGATGATGACATTAAAATAGATATGGATGATGATGAATTGTATGTGGACATAGATTTAGCTTCAAGCACGATCATGGATGATGATAATGGATAATTGTTTTAAGAAAATTTGGAATGTGGTATGACAGAAACATCTTAATACGAAAAAATCTTCCTCTCTACTTGTAAAATTCGAATGTGTGATTTTTACATGTAATTTGATATTCATCCCAAAAATTTCAAACACTTCATCAAAGCATTTTGCAAATACAAAAATAAATTAAACATAATTGTAAAAACTCAAGCAATGTCATATGATAGGGTTTAAGCTACCTCTTGTCTTTTAGATGGTTGTGACAAAGCATATGGAAGGAAAATGAGAAATCATCCTTCGCAAGTGTGTTAGACGACCTTTGATTCAAGAAAACTCAACATGAAAAATGGATTAGTATATAGATGGGTGAGTTGCCTAACATTGTCAGTCTTGAGAAGTGAGAGCTTCCTCAAATGGATGTGTTAACGTTTTAATCTACCTTGAGAAGCAGATGTCAAAAGTGGTTAGATTTTTTTCTTTTTTAAGAAAATCCTTTGTAAATGGAAAATTCCCCAAGGCTCGAAATCTGAATTTTGGACTTTAGATTTCAAATATTTTCTCTTTTGAAGTTTAATGGCATGAGTCTTTGAAATTGTGTTTCCAATTTTGGAAGTTTGAAACCTTGAAAGTCCGAATTCAAACTTTCGATTTCGTGTTCGAGTTTTTACTATGTAATTGGAAATTTTTAAACCTGGAGTTCCGAAGTCTAAAACCCCAAAGTCTAAAATTTTAGACTTTTGGGCTTTCAGTTTTGGAACTTTTGGCCACATTTTTGGATCCCTTTCGGACTTCCGAAGTCTAAAAATTCATACTTCAGAGCTTTCGTGTTTTTAGAATTCTCTTAGTCATTTTTAAGAAATTCACTTTTGACTTCCAAAGTCCAAAAGACCAAAAATCTAAATTTTCAAACTTTTGGGCTTTCGGGTTTGAAATTTTCATTGCCAATTCGCATTTTCATCTCCCAATCTCTAAAGTCTACAACTCAAAATTTTGAAATTTTAGAATTTCGGGCTTTCGGGTTTCTTGAGTCCTTTGTGCATTTAATTTTTCACCAACCCCGTATAGATCAAATTTTTTTCCATTAATATCGGGTTTTCTATTTAAACTCATTTTTACTTGTCATTTTTACCTAACACATTTACTCTGACATTCTAATTTCTTGTACCTTTCAATGTCATTTTCAAGGTATTTTAACTTGGTTATTTTTCCTTTTGGTTTAAGATCTCTTATTTTCATTTTTGTTTTTTTCTTTTGTTCCTCTTCTATGTACCTCTCGGAATGGAAAACTCATCGCCCACCATGTTTCTACGTTTTGAGTTTCCACAGGCATTCAAAATTTTCAAAGGAGCTCTTCAAGTTTTCCATTTTTTCCTCTCAATGCTTTTGGGATTTGGAGATTAGCATTGTTTGGTAATTTCCTTCTCAAATTTCAAGGACTTGGTGGTACGAATCTATTTTGGAACTTTTTCTTGGGAGAAAATTTTCAGAACTTCGGAGTTTATCTCTTCAGGACTCTTCAGTTTGGGTTTTCAGAAGCTGATATTTTTCGAGATTTCGGGACCTCATCTTTGAGTATTACACTTTGAGTTTCAGACTTCTCTTTTCGGTATTTTTCAACTTCGGCTTTCATTTCAGCATATAGATCTTGATGTCTACTTCTACGTCAAAGGGAAAAGAAAATATGAAGTATTCATTTCTTGGAGTTTCTCCTCACTCCATCCCGTCTTCCGACTTAGCGAATATAGGGGACACCAATCTAGGGTAAATATATTTTCTATATTTTTGGGAAAGAGTAAAATCCTCGAACAAGAAATCATGGATGCGAAGCTATCTACAATTGTGGACTTGCCATTGCTACCATTTTTCCCACATCCATGCATTTCCCAGAGTTTGTTTTAGCCGTGGAAGCCCACTTTGACAAAGAATCCATGTCAGTCAACTATGATGATGATAAGGTACTAATCTATTTAGACCCATACTTCTTCAAATATCTGCTCAAACTTCTCGACGTTGAAGATTATGCCACAATTTCACTAGAATCGGTAGTGGAACATTGGGACAAGGAAGAGGAAGTATGCACGAAAATCATGATGAAAACTTATCTGGCCAAGAGCTTCACCAAATTACCCAAAACCATGCATCGGTCAGATTTTATTTAGGAGGTTAGTGACCTTATTGTGCTACTAAGCAGAGTTTTAGGTCTCCCTTTTGCAAAGGAATTCCAAGAATGGATGTTCTTATACATCACTACCATCAAGAATAATAACAATTTTATCGATGGGGGGAGTATATCAGTAGCTCCATTTGCTACCAATTGAGCAAGGTTATTTCCTCAAAGAATTTCTATATGACATCCTTCTTGGTTTATGCAGCCGGTGCTATGGGATATTTCTCTGAGTTGAATACTAAAGGTATTTGCAACACCTCCCAAATCTATGATTTCTATCCCCAACTCACACTGAGTGAAGGAAGCAAGCATTTTCGTAGCATCAATGATGTCTTCTTTACGGTTATCCTCTACTGTTTTGATAAGGAGTTATACAATTGAAGTATTTCTGATGAAGCCTTCAAAGAAGTGTGTGAGTGGGTAGCCATCTATTTACTATTCCCTACATTCACTTACATTCAGGTTCCAGGATTTATAGGTCTCCCCAAAAAATTACCAAGGTGCCCCACTGATAAATGGGTTCTACAGGAATTGCTCCAACAATTGTTGGATTATCATTGAATTCAAAACAAGCACCACAAATCAGGAATGCATTTCCCTATTTCAATTGGCAGATATACCTGCCCGAATATTCATAAGTCCAAAAATGTGGATGTAGAATTTTCTGAAGTGACTCTGCGAACCTTTCATCCATGAACTAATTTTGATTATTGGGGTAAATTTGTTGAAATAGGTCAGTCCAGTGCCCATGTTTCCCAATTAGAGGATATCTGGATTCATTGTCGGGATGAATACATCATGTGACAAAGGGATTATGAGAGGTTGACCTTGGATGAGGTTTGACAGTTTGGCTTGGCCGATGTCCCAAAGGAGGTGCAAGATAATGATGAGGTTTTAGATGTGGCATACAAAAATGATAATATTGCCAATCAACCATTGCCATGGATTGATTGGTATGTAAAAGAATGTTGTAATATAAAGGAGATGGTGGGGCCCATTCTGTAGAGAACTTACAGTTGGTTGGTTACCTTGGGAATTTCACCCAAGGAGTAAAACAACCTACAAATACAGATGCCCAACCAACCATGCACCAATCAACACTCACAAAGGGTAAAAGGTTGACCCAAAAACACATACAACTCCAAAACAGATTTCATTTGTTGTTGGTGGCTCATCTCTCTCAAGGCTTCCATTTCTAAGGCCAAGTCTCCTGCAAAGATCTATGATGCGAAGTGGTTGAAATCGGTGACTCCCTAGTATCTCCCAAGATCCATCGCATCTTCTTCCTCCTCCATTATCACTTCCATATCAGTTCCTTCCACTTCCACAATCATTTATTCCTTCCCATATCCTTCCATGACCCAGTTTTCTCATCCCTTCCAATTCTCTCAGCTAGAGAAACTATTGGGTCACCCATTTCTTCTTCACTTCCCTTAACACTTCCATTTCCCTCCACCTCATTCCCAAGCATCATTTTATCAACTCCTATGGTTGTCCTTACATCCACCCCATCCATCATGGCCACTTCTACCCAAATGTCAACTAATGTTTCTAGTACTCTTGTCATATCTAATGTTTTAGGTATCGAATCTACTATCCCATCTTCATCAACATTAGTTATTCCTGAATGGTTGTTTAGATAGACTCCAAACAGAAGAAGAAGGTGCCTCTAGGAGATGTCATAGATCTCAGTATATTGGAACAGATGCCCAAAAGACAGGCCAAGAGGCCAAGGATTGTTTCAAGTCTAACAGTGAATCCATCTAGAGAGTAAATTGTAGAGGTTGCTACCCCTATTGAGGGAAAAACTAAAGAGAAAATTACTGCGGCAGATTATCGAATCTCTCGATTTTCATTGGGAAAAGCTACTCATGAAGGATCCAAAAAGATGTGCACACTTCTCTTGGGTCTCTACCGAAAAATATGACAAAGATAAGGCTACAAAAGATGAGCTCAAGCTCAAGGTCGAATAGCTCACTTCATTGTTACGCAAAGTAACCCAACCAACTCCATCTACCAAAGTCTCAACTACTATGTCCATGACAGTTTCCTCTACCATCGAAGAAATTTATTATCATGAGCTCGAGCAGCTAGGATAGAAAGGGAGATCAATAAATGGATGGATTGAACACATATTGCAGAAGCTAATCCTTTAATCAAGGAGGTCATTGAAATATATAATGATCTACAAGTTGGGAAGGATGTTGTTTGCAAAATGGATGAGGCTTTTCTAAAGATAATAATAATCTGAATTTAAATTTGGCAACATGGAGTGAGATCAAAGAAGAAGACCTCGACTTACTCCTTTAGGAAGAGGTGATCGATGATGCCTCAAATTTATTTGAATACCAAAAGGCCATGGAATTCGGTGCCAAGTATTGCAGGATTTAATTAAGAAATTGGAAGATAAATGAGTAGAAATCACGGATGCCCTGAATGACATCTCAGAAGAGTTTGATATTGCTAATTGCAAATTCTTCAACGAAAACATCGATGCTCTTCCTGAAGATAAAATTAAGGAAAATTTCAAGGATTTGGTGAAGCGCGACGATGAAGTCACAAAACTTTCAATAGTGACTCCATCGACCGATTAGTCTTGTGCCAAAATTTCATAGGGGGCTGAAGAAAGTTACGAATAAAATTTGAAGAGTGCCAACTAAGATACCAAAGGAGATCGAGATGACGGATGTAGTAAATCACTACACATGTGGGTCAAGAGATGAAGAAGTTCAGGAATCATTAAGCGCTTCATTGAGTATAAGCATCGAATGGTTGTGTGGGAAGCGTAACAACAAAAACTTGTAGGAGAGGAAGGTGTAACTGGAAAGGCCAAAGCTGAGCAGCCATGAAACGCCGATCCATCTCTCGATCGGTTGAAGTTGTAGGGTTATCGATCAATCCTTGCAAAAATTTCTATTTTCATGGGAGCATGTTCCCTTAATTTAATGACATTTCTATTTTTGGAAAATGTTAGTTAAGGGCCTAGCTATAATGGCTCATCCTAAGAACTTATAAATAGTTGATGCTTCAAGTTGGGACATATAGATTTTTTTGAGTGACGTTGCTCTTCAAGCTTGGAAGAGTGCTTCGAAAATTCTAAAAAACCTTTTAATTATATTCAGAGTTACACCTTGCAATTGGGAATCTAATTTATTGTGTTGAATGGTTAATCAATGCTTACTTTGTGAATATATGATTCCTTAGTATGAGTGGTTAGCTTACCTTTATTTTGTGTTATATATTTCACGTTGTGAATGAGTAATGTGATTATCTTTTATATCAGTTGTGAAAATATTATTTTCCTTCTATTGTTGAAGTTGTATTATCATTATTCATAGTTGCTGAAATAGATGTTTTACTAGTGCACGTGTTGCTTTCTTATGATAAATTAACTATGTATTGAATCAAATTGATATATCCTTTACGTATGCTCAATTTTAACAAAGGGAACTATACGTACCCAAAGCGTAGGGTACTACACTTTGCGGAACAATGTTACACGTGCCCCAATATGATACAGTCTCCTTGCAAGGTGTTTGAGATTCGAAAATCTCTCCAAGTATGTGTTAACATCCCACATATCTCGCTTAGCCCTCGCGTGCTTTATTTTTCCTTCCCCCTCTTTTTCTTTGCTTTTTGATCTTTAGTGATTTGAAACCAAGCCGCCATACCTAGGCGGCGATCTCATGATTGCCACCTAGGTAGGGCAGCGGTCCTTCACGCATTTTCCATAATGCTCTTTTAACGCGAATCGTAAATTTTCAACGTTTACCAGATTTTTTCACCACCTTTGCTTGTATTTATGATTCGGTCCCTAGAATAGTGTTTTGGCATTGTTTATGGTTTAAGAGATAAATTTGGTTTTCACCTTTGGGTAAATGGGATTCTATAAATAGTTGGCTTGTGCCCAAGCAAATGGCCCCTCAAATTCACCTCTAAATTTCTCATTTCAATAGCTTAGCCTTTCAATTTTTCTTAGGATTCATTATTTCATTTGTTATATGCATGGTTAGTGTTGTTTAGCTGTTAGAAAGCCACATATTATCCTTGTGCAAGTGTTGTTATTATTTCATCCAATCAATTGGAGTAGGATAGTTTGATTTTTAGTAGGAAGCCATTAAAGTTGTAGGTTCTACTCATCAAATAGGATAGTTTCAGGTTCTGGATGTTTTATGTTGCATGACTCACAATAAATCCTGCTACGAATTGCATAAGCCAAGCTTTGTTCTCTTGCGCTATCCCTCTCCTACTTGCATTATATTCGGTATGCATCCTAAGCTGCCATTGTCCCAATATCTACTTCTACTAATGCTAGCATTACACACTTTTCTGGATCCATGTGAGCACGAAAGAATGAGGAAATCACACTGAGGGGATAAGGCCACACACCATCGGATTTGCCACTGTTCTGCAAAATCCAGGTTTAAGCTTTCAAATTTCTAGTTAAAGCATATCAAGTAGAGTAGCCAATCATTTCATTTCAGTTAATTTTACTTTCGATATTGCCAGGGAAGCTATGGGGATTGATAGTTTCTGAGAAACTATGATTCACTCCTCACTTCTGAGGTAGGATCGAGAGTCTTTCAAATAGATTAGATCAGTTATCTAGGTTACTTAGAATAGATTCACAAATGCATAGACAAGTAGCTATACTCGGCTACATTGTTTGTTTTAATTTCATCATTAGTTTAGTATCAATTTCTAGATATATTAGATAATTGCTCTTTTAAATTCTATTCGATAGTTTATCAAAATATCGATTTAGGAATATACATAGATATATCTTGCGTAGTCGATTTATTCTGTCATTAGTTAGCTTTATATCATTTCCTTTTGCATGACAATCACGGGACCTAGGGAGCCCAGAGAATACGTATTCGAGCCTATCGTGCCTCAACCCAATCTTGTCGCAGCAATAACCAATATAGACTAGAATCTTAGAATCCAAATCTTCCAAACAATAATAGACTTACAACAATTCAGCTCATAGTTAAGAGAGTTAAACATAGAAGATGACCAAGCACACATATTTTGGTCAAACCAACCAAACTACAAGTTAGCCTAGATAAACATTCGCATGACTGTAGAAGGGCTTGAAAGAGAGAAAACATTCATTTGTGATCCTTTGGTCCCACAGCCAAACATAGGAGATATTCTCACTGATATATATACTAACTTAAGAATTCAGGTTGCAGAACACCTATAAGATACTCAAAAGATTGCACAACCGTGTAATCCCGAACATAGAGACCGAAAAGCATACGACTATTGATACTAGGGATTAGTGATCGATTCCACACATGACCATAACAGTCCACAACAACCACGAATCTATAGTTGTGATTCATAAATCCCACAACCAAATGAGTCCACAGTCAATCCGACGTTGACGCCGGTTTACACACATTAGTATTCGATCCACTCCATTTCCACCTATTATCATCATACAATTATCCCTATTGGATATAATAGCTAACAAAGCTAAGGATTTCTCGACTAGGCCGAGAATCACCCATAGAATTCACCATATCCAGCATCCATCCTATGACCCTATCTAGAGATATACATGAAACAATCCCAGGTAATTTTCCCCATATCCCACAACCTATAGATAGAATTACACCAGAGCTCGATATTAATTAGAGCCTTCGAGCAGTCATCCTCGCCGACAAATCTATCACGCCGATTCAGGTTATGAGGGCCTTATTTTCCTTAGATTCACAGATTCCATGAGTGCGTGTCGAAGATATAAGATTTCCTAACTAGTTTACCCATACCCCACACATAGTCCATCCCCACCGGCTGTCTCGACACGACCTCGGGAGGTCAGGTGCGAGGAAGAGTTACTTGTAGATTCCCATGCTCGCTTGTCACTTTTCCATCGTACAAAATTGGTGAACCCAACATGAACCACACATAGTGCTTCCCATTTTCTTTATTACCTCTTTTCTTCCACCTTCGTTCTTTCCCATTATTCTACAGGTATTCATATACCCCCCGAATATGTCGGATTCGATGCATATGGCAGACCTCTCCTAGGTCTTGAGGCATACTATGCTCAACTAAATAGACAGTCATCACCCTCGCTCTCAGTATGGGGTGACAACTATTCAAATAACCAATTATCAACACAAGCTCCACCTCCAAGGACTAGATATAGTTCATCTTTCCAAATAGAGGAGTTGGATTAACTTGCACAAACACAAAAAATCAGAGCCTTCAGGCTCAAACAATATGACATTCACAAGAGAATCTGGTTTGTCTCCTCATGTGCTTCTTAGACCACAAATTAGTAGAAAATCATATCCACACCTGGTTTTAGATGATGAACATTTAGTGCGTTACGCCAGGAATGAACAACGCTCTGGGAGTATGTACCACCCTATAGGAAGTTTACAAGCATGACCCGAGATCTCTTTTCAAGAAAACACCTCCATGCCACCAACTATAGGAAATGCCCTCGGTGAAACTTGGCAGGGCAACAATCAATTCATAGCGGGGTATCACATGCCTATACAACCTCAGAATATACAACAAACGCCACCAAGGCAAAATACTATGACTTCACCAAATGAAGTCATTTTGACTTTAGTAGAAAGAGTTAGAGGGTTAGAACTTGCTCAAGTGAGTCAAACATCTCAATTCATGCAGGCAGGAAATTCTAATCCTCCACATCATTCTAGCTAAGTAGACCTCCTTACAAGAATAGGTACATTGGGCATGCCTCCTCGGTATTCATAACAAACACCGACTAGAACCGCCACCTCCAACACCGTTCGGGTGGAGAATATGATACCTCCCGGTCTTATACAACACAATCCACTCTTGGGGAATACTCCTTTGTACTTAAACATGTACTCCAAGTCACCACAAGGAGATATGTTCTCCTCTCCCGACATGCTTTCTCAACCACAGGGGCTTCCTTATGCCCCCAGAAATGCATACGCCATGCCGTATCAAGAACCCATTCCACCTCCCCCTCAACAGCACCATCAATGGTTGAAACCTACATGATAGGGACTTACTCAAAATATTTGAAAGATCCCTTAGACTTCACCATACGAAGCGTCATGATTCTGAGACCTCTTCTCGATTTGCCCAAATCCAAAGGGGAGGGAGACCCGAATACACACATTAAGGCCTATGCCACAGCCATTCGAGAACTGCTTCCTTGGGATGGGGTTGTTGCCAAAATATTCCCCAAAACCTTAGAGGGCATTGTCCTTGATTGGTATTACATAATACCTAAAGCTTCCATCCATTCATTTAAACAAATCATTTTAGAGTTCATTAAGGCATTTGACATGAACAAACTGTTAAGAATAGGAATCAGGGAATTCTTGCACATTAAACAAGAGCACAATGAATTTGTCACTCATTTCATCTAAGGATGGTGTACAGTCATTTATTCTTCGGCCAGTGCTCCAAACATGGACCAAATGGAACTATGTGATTTATTCCTTCATTCTCTCAGCAGAGAGATGAAGGAAGAAGTACAGAAGTTCCCACTAAGGACTTACGATGAAGTACTTGAGAGTGCTCTCCGAATAAATCAAGTGGCAATAGATAGCGGTCACAAGACGTATGGAGCAAACGGGAGGTTAATCACCCCCAACCAGAATACTACAACTTACCCTACTACCACAAACATCAATCAAGGACCTAAAATCCTTAACAAAAATCGTGGTGCAACAACCGATGGGGTAACTGACCAAGCTAAAAAGGTCAATGTTCTAAATACTCCAGCCCAAGTTAACAATCAATGAAACAACAAATTTACCCCAACAATCAATTCGGTGGATTTTAATCATCCACAACAACAACAACGGCGGATCCAGACACAGGGTCCAAGCCAAAACTCAATTGGATATCAAAATCAGAACCAAAACCAAAAACAACAAATACAAAACCTTAATCCTAATAGACAACGGTTTGATCAGAGTTTTGGACCACAATATACGCCAAACCAGCAACCTAGAAATTACAATCCTAACTCGTATTGTGGTTTTCACAAGATTCGAGGCCATGACACTAGAACGTGCCGTGACTACAATAAATTCATGCAACATTTTCCAGAGGAGCAAAGACAACTTTTCATATATATGTTCTTGGCAGATCCTGCATCACCAGCACCAAATACTTTTACAAGGGCGCTTCCTCAAAATTCTCCCCTCAAGATCTTCAATGATCCGCTCCCAAGTCATAATAACAACAAATTAAATCCAAATGGGACGGAAAAAGGTGTAATGGTAGGAAATAATGATTATGAAGCCTTGACTTCACTAAATCCACCTATTGCACCACAATTAGGAAGTCAACCACAACCCAAGATAGTCAGTTTAGTAGAATTAGATACCGAACTACCCGTGGAAGCCGTAACAAGGACACGAGAGTATTCCTCTCAGCCAAATCCAAGTTACTCGCTAGAGACAGATAACATCCAACAAATATTAGTGAAACCCGTAGGTGCCTATGATCTAATTAATGACCTAACAAAAACCTTCTCTCACATCTCCTTTTTGGATTTGCTGAGAAACTCTCCTACCCACAGGGCTGCTCTTTTAGAGGCATTAGGTTTAGGTCATTTAATTAACATCACTCCACCTCCCGAAACACAGGTAAACCATATAGACTTTGATATCTACCCTCCAGGAAGGCTGGATAGGGATACCGAGTTTATATTCGAAATAAACAAAATGCTAACGTACGTTGAGATTTCACGTAGAGGTGATCCGGCCTTACATTTGCAAGTGTGGGTTTATAACAATTACGTTAAACATGTAATGGTTGACGATGGGGTAGCGATTAACATAGTCCCCTTCTCTTTCCTTCAAAAGCTAGGGTATGGAGAAAAAAACTGTTCCACGACTCGAAATACGCTAAGAGGTTATGATAGCCTTAAGGTCACTTCGATTAGAACTATAATACTACCAATTACCTTAATACCTAAAACAATCTCCGACTGAGTTTTATATTATAGATCGGGAAACCAATTATAATATGATCCTCGGCAGACCATGGATACACCGTATGAAGGCAATCCCTTCTACGTTATTTCAAGAAGTAAGGTTATTGCACTTAGGAAAGGTATTCATAGCCAAAGGAAATCCAAAACCATTCGATATACACTGGTTGACTTAAAGAAAAGACCGAGCATTCACTCTGAGTTTGAACTCCCAACAAACCAACTTAATAAACTGACCGATGCGAAACTAGAAGAAAAATTGGTACCTACAACAGATCTTGAGACTATGAGCCTAATCAAGACTATCCCAGCTCTCAAGGATGTGACTAGCATTGTAGAAATAGTATCATTAGGAACTACTGCAAAGATTGTCAACTTACTAGAATAGGATCCACCAATTTTCCTACTATTTGATTCTGTAGGTATGGGATATACCCTAGGTGTTGGTGCTCTTCCAGCAGAGGATCTATGCATGGTAGAAGTAACCGAAGTAGAAGAAATTGATGTAGCAAATGTCCCAATGTCCATCTTCCCAACTAAATATTGGACTCTCCATTTCGATGGAGCAAGATGTCGTTATGGGGCTGGGGCAGGTGTGATCTTTACTTCTCCCAAGGGAAAGATCCTATCGTTCACCTTTAAACTAAATTTTGAATGTACAAACAATGGCGCGAGTATGAAGCCCTCCTCCTTGGCCTCATCATAGCTAAAAGGCTCAAGTGTTAATGACATCAGGGTGTTAGGAGACTCTCAATTAGTAGCAAATCAAGTCTCTGAGGTGTATGAAACCAGAGCCGAACACTTGAACACTTCTGACTCTACAAAACAGTTGTATTAACTTTGAGCAAAGAATTCGACTTCATATCCATTGAAGTAATCCCGCAAGAACAAAATATTCTTGTGGATTCTATAGCAACCTCAGCATCATGCTTCACCCCAAACAATGAGTTAGAAGATACCCGTTTCATGGTATCCCTTCGTACTAAACCATTAGTGAAAACAATGTCAAACCCTCTTTTAACGAACATAGCTAAGAACAACTCTATTATCCTAGACCACGTTGATAGTGATAGAGCCACTCTGGATTACTTAAACGCCTATGCAATGTTACATCTCACCCATCATGAGGTAGATTCGTCCTTAATCCCAAATTCATCTTCCTACTTCAAAATCCCATGATAGAGCTTCCCCCACAAAAAGAACTCAGCATGTACACAGTAGAGAATGAAGACAATCTGGAATTACCTCCAGCCCCACCTGAGTTTGAAGAAGGTAACGCTTCTTTAATCAAAGAAACAATTGATATTAACATTAGAACTGAGGAAGACCCAAAGATCTTGAAACTAGGATCTTTATTAACTCCAGAAGAAATAAAAATACACACTCAAATCCTCAAATAACATCGAAGGCTTTCGCATTTAATTATAAAGAAATGAAAGTGGTTGCACCACACATCACGGTACATAACCTTGTCACCAAATCAGATGTAAAGCCGCTTAAACAAAAATCGAGACCAATGAAACGCAAGGTGGCTCTCATGGTGAAGGAAGAAGTAATGAAACTCCTCCAAGTAGGATTCATCAAGCCAGTTGATTATTCTCAATGGATATCTAATATCATTCCCATTCTAAAAAGAATGGGAAGATACGCATTTGCATAGATTTCCAAGACATTAACAAAGCGTGCCCCAAGGACGACTTCCCATTACCATCCATTAACGTCATTATTGACACAATAGCTGGCTTTGAGCTTTTGTCTCTCATGGATGGATTCTCAGGATACAATCAAATCAGAATATCCGAACAAGACCAAGCCAAAACCACATTTATAACTCCTTGGGGAACCTATTGCTACGTTGTTATGCCATTCGGTCTCAAGAACGCTGGCGCCACATACCAATGCGGGCAATGACATACATATTTCACGATCTTATTCACAAAATCATGGAATCCTACGTAGATGACTTGTTGGCCAAATCCAGGAAGCGCTGTGATCACCCAAAAGTGCTCCGTATCATTCTTTCACGTTTGATAGAATACGGAGTCACACTAAACCTAGAAAAATGTGTATTTGGTGTGACAGGAGGGAAGCTCCTAGGTTACATTATATCATCATGAGGGATCAATGTAGACCCAGCTAAAATCCACGTTGTTCTTGAAATGATCCCACCATCGGATGAATCTGGAATCAGGTCGTTTCTTGGGAAACTCGATGTAATCCGAAGATTCATCCTAGACTTAAGCTTTGCCATTCATCCAATCAACAATCTACTCAAGAAAGAGTACGATGATCGATTGGGTCAAGACTGCAAGAGGCTTTCAAGCGATTAAGCATTTCTGTTGTCGCGACCCACACTAATGCCACCTAAACCAGACTTGCCTTTAATCTTATATTCACGAGCTACCAATGTCTCGCTAGCCTGTATGCTGGCTCAAGAAGACAATGACAAGAGAGAATGCGTGATTTATTTTATAAGCCACACGTTACTCAATTATGAAACACGCTATACGCAAGCAGAATGAGAGTGCCTTGCCATAGTCTTCACAACCAAACGCTTAAGACATTACATGCTAAATCAAGAAACGAGGGTCATTGTAAAAACAGACCATTTACGAACCTTCCTCACACAAGGGTCCTTAACTAAGAAGGCTGGATGCTTTATGACCTTAATGGGTGAATTTGAATTAACTTTTGTAAATCAAAAGTCCGTTAAGGGACAAATCATAACAGATTGGTTAGCTAACAACCCATTAGACAGAGGCAATCTAGTCGATTTGGACTTTCCCGATGAATGCATATATTACGTCAAAACTAGACCTCCCATCTCTGAATGTCCTTGGTATACTGATATTATTAATTATATCATGAACCATACATATCTAGAAAGTGCTACGCCATAACAAAGAAGGTAGTTACACATTATCGTAGCTAAATACGTTATTATAGAACAAGTGCTCTATCATAAGGATTTCGATGGAATGCTTCTAAGGTGTGTTGACATAGAAGAATCCAAGAAGATTCTCCACGAATCTCACAGTGGAATATGTGGAGGCCACTTCGGTGGTCATGCCACCACTCGTAAAATACATCGAATGGGCTATTTCTAGCCCACTCTAGAACACGACGCAATAGAGTTTGTACGCAGGTGTCATAAATGCCAAGAATTCTCCCACGAGATTCACATGTCGGCACAAGCTCTACAACCAATCACTACTCCATGGCCCTTTTCTACATGGGGGATTTGATAGGGAAATTCTCTCCCTCGTCTACAAATAGCCATAACTTCATAATCACGGCCACCGAGTATTTTACCAAATGGGTAGAGGCTATGCCTCTCACCACTGTACCAGGTTTCATGATTGCCAAGTTCATTTTGAACTAGATCATTTGTAGGTACGGTGTCCCACAAATCATTATCACAGATAATGGGACTTCTTTTAAGAATGACGAGGTTTGTGAACTATGCAATAAATTTAAAATAAGCCATCATACAACCTCCCTGTATTACCCTCAAGCCAACGGACAGGCTGAAGCAACAAACAAAACATTGAAATCCATTCTCCTTAAAACGGTGAAAGAAAACAAAAAGATTGGCATTTAAAGTTATACCCGGCCTTGTGGGCCCACCGAACCTCAATAAGAACACCAACAGGAGTAACTCCTTTCTCGCTGGTATTCGGAGCAGAAGCAGTTCTCCCACTTGAGGTTGAAATACCCAGTCTCTGCATCTCATTACAAGGGATTCTGGATGAAGACACTTATAGAGAAGCACATCTCTCTCAACTAGAAATCCTAGATGAGGCCAGGCTAGACGCTGAATAGCGGCACAGAGTCTATGCTGACTGGATGTGCCGGCAGTATAACAAGAAGGTCTATGAACAAGACATATATGAAGGTGATCTAGTTCTAAGACTAGACAGTGGATCAATAAGAATACCAGCGAAGGGAGGAAATTCCGGCCCAAATGGTTGGGCCCATACCGAGTCATGAAGGACTATGGAAATGGTGCATATCTCTTATGCACACTAGAGGGTGAGGAATTTGGTGAAACTGTCAATTCCCTACACCTTAAGTGATTCTATGCATAAGTGACCAGCACTATCTATATAATTATATCTACATTGCATCTTCATGTAGTTAGGTTCATTTCATCCGCTTGTTTCGTACAAATCTTGTGATCAAGGAACTTATTCCCAAAGAAATTCATTACAAGCTTCTGATGATATTGACATTAGCTTTCAAATCATACTTCTTCATTTTCATAACATCATCACCATTTCAGAATCATTTCATCCATACAAAGCTAGATATGACAAAGTCTTAACGGTAACCATACCAAGGTTTGCATGCTTGTTCTCACTTTTGGTTTCTCCCTAGGATAGGTGTCTTGCCTATGGTCTGTTCTAGAAGCTTCATCGTGTCACATCTATCTCGTATGCATATCTCTTTGGAAGTAAGAACATACTGACATTTTGCTCAAATAAACAAGTCAAATATAGATCAAACAAAAAATTTTATTTTTACACATTTCCTTGCCCTACCAACCTTCAGTGACAAGCTTGCGTCTCTTACTAGTGACGTAGGGTTGGGAAAGGATGGGAATTCCCTTACTCGCATGTACCTTGTCCATGGTGATAAGCCCACGCTTCTGACTAGTAGCATGGGGCAGGGTATGGGGGGTCCTCTTAACAATAAACATTGAAGGTAGTCAGAAAACAATTCAAATGAACCTTTGAAATCTTGAGTCAAAAATGAATGAATCAGATGTCCAAAATTCCAAGAGAGTTCAAAACCCTAAAAACTAGATTTTGTCAACCATGTGGCCATCTATGGATCTAAGTCTAGATAAACCGCAAAGCAAGTAGCATTCTAAACTATGGAGTCACTTGAGTAGAGTAGGTTTGTAGCATCCTAATTTGGTTCCACCAAATCTTTGTCTATCTCTCATCACTACCATTCAAAAAATTTCAACTTGTGCCCTTTCTTGCTCTCGGTGATGAGCCCTCGCATCTTACTAGCTGCGTGGAGATAGGAATGAGGAAAGTTCATCTGCTCATCATACCAGTTTATCATCTCATTTTGTCAAAACAAAAATGAAGTACCAAAAATTGCTTATAGAAACTAAAGTTCAAAATCATGTTGTGTCTACATTATCATACATCAGCATCACAAAATACAAAAAGAAAGAAAACATTTTTATCATTTGTTCTCCATTGCATACATTCTGAAAGGCATATAAAAACAACATTGTAATTTACATACGAAAGCAAATCACAAGAACATTGATACCAAGAGTCTAATCCAAAAGAATATCTATATATATAATCAAAGTTCTGTATAATGCCATCATGTGCTAAGCATGGTCAAAATGCTCAAAGAGCCCAGAAGTACAAAATACATCATACTAATGATCTACGAGAGCCAGTGGCCTCTCAACCCCTATGAGATCCCTCTGAAGGTGCACGCCCTCGTCTAGGACTCTGGCTGCGCCGGTGCTCTGAGTGCACGGAGGGCTCACGATCCCAAGGAGCAGCTGCGGTCTCACCATGAGAGTGACTCCTCATCAGGCACTCTACTTGTCTTATATCCTGCCAACTTGGTATGGAGGGTAGACACCATCCTGGCCACATGCCGAGACGGGAAAAAATGTCGGTATGCCTACCGGCACCGAGGGCTCCCTGCATCCATGGATAGCTCCGCACGGGTCTTCTCCATAGGGATCATCAGGGTATCAGTGCATACCCGGTGAATCAGGTCTCACCACTCATCAGCAGTCTCTGCAAGCAAAGGAGAAAAACCCAATTAGAAATAATCAAGAGATAGAAACAAATGTAAACAAAAGGAGAGATAGCAACTAAGGCAATTCTAACTAGAAACAAACATTAAAAGGAAGGATGATAACTCACTCAGATCTCCAGGCCTCCAAGATGGATCTCTAGGGTCGACACCTGCCACAGATGCCATTGTTGACTGGTGCACTCCTCTTGTGCCTGGGGCCACATAACATCCTACTATGGACTCATCCTTCTATGAGCGGCTCCTCTGAAACCAGAGTCACCCTCTTCGCACTCTGCTCCACCCTCTCTACCTGTAAGATATCCTAAGTGTCATGCCACTCAAGATCACTGTCCTCCTCTCTGCCCGACTCACTGACCTCAGCCTCGGTCTCCTCCTCTGTCTCCCCCTTGTGAACTCCTCATACTCAGAGTCTATGTCAATGGGGTTTTCACTGCTGTGGGTGGGACTAGCGGCAATCTGAAGCAAGGGTGCCTAAGGAGCACCGGCTCTCCCTTGAGCTTGTACTACCCTCCTAGTTGCAATGGGGACACCAGGAGTAATAACTGTCCAACCCCGGCCTCTAGGACCTCCTCTAGCCTCTCAAACTGATCTATATACTGGTACCACTGGGGGAAGCATACCCACGTACGGAAGGCCAAACTGCTAGGGCACTCGACCAAATGGATGTATCTCCACCCTCCCCATCCTGTCAACAAGCTACCCTATGGTGGAGCAAGAAATCAAAGTAAGAGCCTCCTCGCCCCATAAACCTGCCATGGCTTGATAAGGTGTGGCCTCCATGTCATCAGTGGTCAAGGAGGTGACTAGCTAGTGAGGTGCTCTGAGCACCAACATGTCTGTCCATCTGGCTGCCCTCACAGCTCTCGGGATCTGCCACCTCTACACCTCTCCCATAGGGGATGAAACACTCATAGACCCAGCTCATAACCAGGGTTGGATGGCTCAATGACTGCCCTTGTAAATGGACCACCCGGTACAAATCATGATAGGTGGTCCCAAGAATGTCGGCTCCCTAGGCATAAATCTGGCCATGCCCCTCAATCTGTGCAATGATGGGGGACCAGCAATACAGTAAGGTGTCTCCTCCCTTGTCCCCAATCAATCTTGAGGCAAGGATCCCCATAATGGCCTGACGAATCAAGGGGATAGGCAAGCTAGGAATAGATCGACCCTCACCCCCTTCTTCAAACTAGTGGAGATAACTACATCTCCCATATATGAGGCCCACTGTGCTATCTGAGCCCGTGACCTGCTGTCTCAAGAGTGAGCCATCTCCCAATAATCGGGACCCCCAAGATATGGTAAACGTCCTCCAAAGTAATGGTCCACTCGACCTAGACTCCTGGTAATCAGAAAGTGTTCTGATCTGCATCCCAATATGAAAATAAGTCATAAAGTATGTGACTACACGATGCAACATGCGGGACCCATGATATGCGCAGTATACCGGCCCTCTGAAGAGTGTCCTGCTCATCCTGAGAAAGGGCATCCAATACTACCGAAATCCAATCACACTCCCTCTCCCGACTCCATCGGATATACTCCTCCTTCGCCTACATACACCCAAAAACACACAAAAGGGAGTAAGTTAGTATTCAAATGACATTAGAAAAATCATGAAAACATATAAGAGTGCTAAAAATGCAAAAATGAATTCAAATAAGTATTGTTTTGCATTTTGTGCAGAACCACCACCCTGAGCAAGGCGGAGGTTCCGTAATCTCCGCCTTAAAGGCGGCGGTCCTATAACCGCCGCCCTGATCAAGGAAGCGGTCGTGTAACCGTCGCCCTGCTCATGGCGGTGGTCATGTCTCGAAATCCCATGTGGGTCATGTGCCATAAAAGTGGCTAAAAACGCAAAATAAAGAGCATTTTGACTCAAACAAATCCTACCCAGTAGGCGCCCCCCCAAGTGACCCTATTAAAACTAACATTTTCGAAAATAATCCCCCCATGATAAAGATTTCACCATTTTAACATTTTGGGGGCAAAAATGGTAAATCGAGAAAAACTAACCTGTGATCTCACGGGTCGGTGTTCTGCTCGTGGAGGCATGATCACGATCTCGTCCCGAATGTTTTGACTATACTCTCATAAAAACCGTCACCATGGGTCCCAGAGCTCAAAATCAACCAAATCAACACACGCAAATGAATAGGAAAATGGGCCCACTTTTACATATATAGCAACCTGACTTGTTTTGAATGCCCCTTTTCGCAGGTTTGGAGCGTCGACGGAGGTAAGTTCTTATCCCCACACAAATGGTACATCCTCATTTCATAATATTTTAGTGTTTATTTTTCGATCTATTTTGTCTATCTGCACTTGAATTTTCTTTTCATTTTACAGGTGGGGGAATTTTGGATGGTGTCATTTCGACACACGGACGTATTAGGTATAACTTCTAATTTCCCATTTCGGGACTGTCATACTCAAACCCACCATTTTATGCCTCTTCATGGCTAAAATGCTTCTCTGAGGGGGCAATATGTGTACGTACCCAAAATTGTAGGGTACTGCACCACCGAACAATGTTACACGTGCCCCAATGATGATACAGTCTCCTCGCAAGGTGTTCGGGATCCGAAAATCTCTCCAAGTATGTGTTAACATCCCACATGCCCCACTTAGCCCCTGCGTGCTTTGCTTTTTCCTTCCCCCTCTTTTTCTTTGCTTTTCGGTCTTCAGTGATGAAACCGCCGCCCGCTTAGGCGGCGGTCTCGTGACCACCACCCGTAGGGTGGTGGTCCTTCACGCATTTTCCATAATGCTCTTTTAACACGACTCGTGTAAATTTTCAACATTTACCAGCTTTTTTCACCGCCTTTTCTTGTATTTATGATTCTGGTTCCCTGGAATAGTGTTTTGGCATTGTTTATGGTTTAAGAGATCAATTGGATTTCACCTTTAGGTAAATGGGATTCTATAAATAGTGGCTTGGCTCAAGCAAGTGGCTCCTCAAATTTGCCTCTAAATTTCTCATTTCAATAGCTTAGCCTTTCAATTTTGCTTAGGATTCATAGTTTCATTTGTTATATGCATGGTTAGTGTTGTTTAGCTGTTAGAAAGCCACATATTCTCCTTGTGCAAGTGTTGTTATTATTTCATCCAATCAATTGGAGTAGGATAGTTTGATTTTCATTAGGAAGCCATTAAATTTGCATTTTCTTTTCACAAATAGGATAGTTTCGGTTCTTGACGTTTTATGTTGCATGACTCGCAATAAATCCCGCTAGGAATTACATAAGCCAAGCTCTGTTCTCTTACGCTATCCCTCTCCTACTTGCATTGTATTCAGTCTACATCCTAAGCTTCCATTGTCCCAATATCTACTTCTGCTAATGCTAGCATTACACGCTTTTCTGGATGCATGTGAGCACAAAAGAATGAGGAAATCACACTGAGGGGACAAGCCCACACACCATCGGATTCGCCACTTAACTGCAAAATCCAGGTTCAAGCTTTCAAAGTTCTAGTTAAATCATATCAAGTAGAGTAGCCAATCATTTCATTTCAGTTAATTTTACTTTCGATATTGCCAGGGAAGCTGTGGGGATTGATAGTTTCTGAGAAACTATCAATCACTCCTCACTTCTGAGGTAGGATCGAGAGTCTTTCAAATAGATTAGATCAGTTATCTGGTTACTTAGAATAGATTCACAACTACACAGACAAGTAGCTATACTCGGCTTCTTTGTTTGTTTTAATTTCATCATTAGTTTAGTTGTCAATTTCTAGATATATTAGATAATTTCTCTTTTAAGTTTTGTTTAGTAGTTTATCAAAATATCAGATTTAGGAATATACATAGATATATCTTGCGTAGTCGATTTATTCTGTCATTAGTTAGCTTTATATCATTTCTTCTTACATGACAATCACAGGACCTAGGGAGCCTAGAGAATATGTATTCAAGCCTATCGTGCCTCAACCCAATCTTGTCGTAGCAATAATCGATATAGACCAATCTTAGAATCCAAATCTTCTGAACAACAACAAACTTACAATAGATCAGCTCACGATTAAGAGAGTTAAACATAGAAGACAACCAAGCACACATATTTTGGTCAAACCAACCAAACTACAGGTTACCCTAGATAAACATCCGCATGACTGTAGAAGGGCTTGAAAGAGAGAAAAAATTCAGTTGTGATCCTTTGGTCCCACAAGACGTAGGAGATATAATCACTGATATAGATACTAACTTAAGAATTCAGGTTGCAAGAACACCTGTAAGATACTCTGAAAAGATTACACAACTGTTAATCCTGAACATAGAGACTGAAAAAGCATATGACTATTAGATACTAGGGATTAGGGACTAATTCCGCACATGACCATAGCAAGTCCACAATAACCACAAATCTACGGTTGTGATTCGTAAATCCCATAACCCAACAAGTCCACAGGTTAATCCGACATTGACACTAGTTTACACACATTAGTATTCAGATCCACTCCACTTCCGCCTATTATCATCATACAGTTATCCCTGTTGGATATAGTAGCTAACGAAGCTAAGGATTTCTGGACTAGGCCGGAGAATCACCCGTAGAATCCACCATATCCATCATCCATCCTATGACCCTATCTGGAGATATACACGAAACAATCCCAGGTCATTTTTCCCATATCCCACAACCTATAGATCAAATTACGCCAGAGCTCGATATTGATTGGAGCCTTCGAGTAGTCATCCTTTCCGACCAATCTATCACACCAGTTTAGGTTAGGAGGGCCTTCTTTGCCTTAGATTCATAGATTCCATTAGTGCGTGTCGAAGATATAAGATTTCCTAACTATTTTACCCATACCCCACGCATATTCCATCCCCACTAGCTGTCTTGGCACGACCTCGGGAGGTCGGGTGCGAGGAAGAGTTACTTGTAGATTCCCATGCTCGCTTGTCACTTTTCCATCGTACAGAACACATGTTTCTTAGTCTTTGGTATTCTATAGAATCTCTAAGTTGCAGTAGGTGAATTTGATCCGTGGTGCACACACCATCTTCAAATTAACCCTTCTTGAGTCTGGTAACACCCTTATTCGGTGCATCACATTCCCTAGCATAGCTTCATTTTTGTAAATATATTTCTCTAAAACCCCATGAATATGTTAGCATAGGACTAGATAGCCTTTTTATCACACTAGGAGTAGTACCACACTTAGTTTAGGAAGAGGAAGCCACCTTCTCTAGAGGTTCACCTCAAGCCCAAGTCCTCGGCCTTAAGAGGTGATCCCATGTGTTCCAATCAAATTGAACGTCTTATTCACATTCTAGTCATTCGGAGGGTGTAGTGATTTGGGAACAATAGGATGTCAACCCACGTTTTCAAGAAAAAAAGATGAAATAATGATTGAGTGGATTAAGGAAGAAACATAAAGATTAAATAAAATGCAAATGATAACATGTACATGTCTAGACAAAGTGGAAGTCTAGAAGTCTAGAAGAGTATAACAGTGGAAGAATATGCAGATCTGAACTCTGAAGGCCTTGCAAATTAGTATTCGAAAAATGCATGTAACAAACAAATTTTTAAAACAGAAAGATTTAAAAAAATGCAAATGAGAACATGTGCATGTCTAGATAGTGGAAGTCTAGAAGAGTATAACAGTGGAAGAATATGTAGATCTGAACTTTGAAGGCCTTGTAAATTAGTATTCGACAAATCTAAAATAGTAATTATATAAAACATATTTTTTTATAAATAATTGTATTTAAATTTATATATATATATATATATATATATATATATATATATATATATATATATATATATATATATATATATATAAGATCTTGTTATCATTAAAGATGTTACAGTATATATATATACCGTAACATCTTTAATGATAACAAGACCTTATATATATATATATATATATATATAAAAATCCTCCTCAGTCAATATTTACATCTGTAGAGTTACAATTGTGTTCACTTTTACGTCTAACTACAAAATATTATATTCGAATATGTTAATATGAAATTGAATAAATAACCACAGTTAAAATGTAAGGTGAAAAACAATAAAAGTAAGGTCAAGGAGATACCTATTTAAAGCTAAAACAATCCATTATCAATAGCTTCTTCAAATTCAATGTTCTCTTTTGTAGAGTGTGACGGCGCACCAATGCCAATCTCATCGTTGGGAGCAGCTTGTACTTGTAACTATATTATTTACACCTCTTCTTTCGGAAAGGGAATTCCAATGCCCAATTTCTTTTTTCGAAAGGAAATGTTTCCAAGGAGTAGCGAGAAACATAACACCTCATGCAACTTTCCATATTTTTATCCAACCTATTTCTCATTTTTTATTTTATAACCGATAAAGCACTCGAAACCCTTTCATCCTCCATTGATCTTAAAATCATTGTTTGGCATAACTCATATAATCTAAAATATTCACTAATTTCTTCTTGTAAGACAAGACTTTGATAGATTCCTTGCCGAGCCTTGTAATAGCACCACTCTCGAAGGTTCTTCTAAATTTTATGTTGGTTCCTCATTGTTGATGCAATTTTTTTTTATTGAAACTTTAATAAATCAAAATTCATTATACCTTTGATATCCATACCCTTGACCTATGAAGTCTTGGTGAAATGTTCCATTATTGTACCCATGGATTTATGGAAATGCTTTCTTACAAATTCTGCACGAGCACCTTTAGTATTCCGAAATTAGGATTCATCACACCAATTGCTTCAAGAATTTTATCTTTGGAGAAACGTTCTCTAATTTTTGATGATAAAGATTATGAATTTTTCTAAGCTTTATTCTTGTTTCAGCTTTAAAAGAATCAAATAGATTACCTATCATAGGAACTTCTCTTTTCATCCTATAATATCCTAACATTTTTGCAAAATGTGTAGTGGCATGTCCCTCCCATTAACATTGATGCGAAGTGATCACGTGGATATTAAATATCAAATAGTTATTGGGATTCTTAAGATCTAATAAAGCTTTCCAATTCTCAAAAATAGGTCTATCAAAATTATCTTGGGATGTGTACAAGATATCAAAATTTTTACATACCATTTTTCTCATCCATATAAAATCCACAATATAGATTAATCTCCCATGTGCATGCTTCATCAATGTATTGATCTCCTGCAACATTGGAAGAATACCAACCAATGTAAGCAATGTCTCCAAATCAGTTAAATAGAACAACAAGTCCCTCACCTGACAACTTCATGACGATATTTGTGCATGAAACCAACCAACGAAGGATACTCCTCACGAAATTTTCATGTATGTTCATACAAATAAATTCATCTTTTCGCAACATCCTTCAGAAGTTTTTTTCCATCTGTAATTCCAATTGCAAATTTTTGGAACTCAATAAATCACTTTGGGCTACTTGCCATATAGGCATGAAGTTCTCTTTTAAGTTCTTCTACTTTAGGAATATTTTCGTAGTTGATTACCATTTTATACGCTAAATTCATTTTGTGAGCTATACAGTGAATTGCTAGCATATAAGGGGCCACTGTTGTTTGCAATCTCACACACATCCTTATTCGATGACCCTGCATGACTGATGCACCATCTTCTCTAATGCATACCAACTTCATATCAATTTCATAATTAGTGATTCCAATGCAGATATTTCAAATGAGAAAAACTATTTTATGTAGGTTTTTCGGCATTACGATTTTCAACCATTTTCATAACACCCAAAGAAATGCGGTGTCCTTATATGATTTTATAAAGTATAGACATGGATTCATACCCATGCATTGTTTTCGAATATTGCCACTTCATCAATTGAAAGAGAGATAAACTTCACTTGTTTTACATTCTCTTTCAAATCTTCCTTCTCTATCATAGAAAGGAACTTTCACATTTACCATGCACTATTGTCGACCAATGAGACCGAGGAACATTGTGCATTCCATTACATTGAGACAAAACTTTGAAATCAAGGAAATATGAAATCGGTCTTCCTTTCTTAACTATGTGAAATAAAGTAGAAAACTGTATGAGTTTTGCATGCAGATTTGATTGATTCATCTTACCAATTTGCGATGTTATCATTTCTCCCTTTTCCACAAGATGTATGCATTTTTTCTGCTCTGCTGCATATTTTACATGCATGCATTATTTTTCGCTTTTCCACCTCTGTGTTTTAGTTTTATGGCCATCCTCCCCCGTTACGGTCAAATATTGTTTTCCACAATGTTTTTCTATAGTGTCCAAACTTGATTGCATTTTTGCTTCTTTCCCAATTATCTCTTCGAATTAGCTAGTTGTACAAGTTTGATAAATAGAAATTTGGCAGCCCAATCAAACTTGTATGTCCTCCCAAGTGTCCACATATTTTTGTTCGTTTTCAATGTTTTACTTTTATGAGTAGAATTTTGAGCATTACCACAATCACTTGCTTTCCTCTTTCATGAACTAGAATTTGCATTTGATTTTTGAGTTCCATTTTGCTAAGTATTTGTATGTGTGATATCTTGATGCACTCCTGGTTGCACCTCAACAAGAATATCTTCAAGCTCGGGCATCCCAATAGGTATATCTTCAAGATATGGCATGGTATCATCATAGGTGTCATTTGGTTGATACTATGTAGAATGCATGTCCACCTCAATATTACCTTCCACACAATCTGTACTCTAATTCATTCCAGTGGAAGCTATATGGGTGCTAGTGGTTGTGGTATCTATAGCAATAGAGTTTCCAAAATACTTGAACAAGGACTTCTGAGATTTTTGGTTACTTTTTGGGTCTTCTCATTCTAAGCACTAGCACCTTCCATTGTTCTAAACGATGAATTTGAAACTTTGTTGCATGTTAGTAGCTCTAAATCCTACGCCGATAGCAAGAGCATCATGTGTTAACAATAACACTGTCATGTGCCAAAAATATCCTTGTCACTCGTCAGAGAAGGTCATGTCATGTATCAATAATATAATTGGCGTACGTCAACAACATAACCCCTATCATGCGTCAATTGAGTCTCCTTGTTGCACGTCCATAGAATACTATTTTCACGCATCAACAAATACAATAATTCATGTGTTCGAGAAAAAATCTATTGTGCGTCAACAACCAAACCCTTTTCGTGCATCAGTTGTATCTCCTTGTCACTTGTCCACTAAAATCCTTCGTCGTGGCATCAGCAAATATTATTAGTCACGCGTCAACAAATAGCACATGTCACCCAACTGCAAACTACTAAACAGTAAACAAATCTACATTGTGCACTGGTGCTTAGAGTATGCAAGTTCACGGTATTTGATATGCCGGTAGCTCAAATAGTAGTAAGGTACTGGTGGTAGTATACTACCCAGTGAATCACCTAGGTTTTTATAGGAGATGCTTTCAAATGTAGGTGAAGCCTACCCTAAAAAAATATTGTAAATTTTAGGCAAATAGGACACTGACCTGCTTTGAAAAAATTGCCATTTTAAATTTTCCTAAAATGAAAATTTTGCAACTAACATTATCCCCGCATGTTAGTCTCCCTCTAATCCCATTTAAGAGAGAGGTTGCATGCCTCGAGTTGTGCAAGTAAATAGGGAAAGGTAACAAACACACAAGTACACTCTTTTAACACATACAATAACCAAAAACAAACAACACTATCACATGAGGGAAAACTCCTTGTTTTCCCCAAAAGGGGAAGAGTGGAAAGAATCTCATATGAAGCCAAGTGCGAAAAAACCATAGGAACACAATAATAATATCCAATCACCCTCCTTATCTCTCCAAATCAAAATTTCCCTCCTTATCTCTCCAACCTAAGCACCAAACCTCCTCCTTGGAAGGATTTTCAAACCATAATGATTTCCTTGCCAAGGATGGGGAAGGAAGTTCAAACCATATGAAAATCCTTCCCCACATCAAACCATATGAGGGGAGGAATAAAAGAAGACCATCATGGCTTTCCCATCAAGCCATGTGGTGAGAAGGGTCTTCCTCCCTCTTCCCCAACACTCCAAAATCCATCACAAAGTTTATGGATGGAGAAAAAGACAATAACACAATTTCACAAACACACCCATAATCCAACACACAAAAACAACACAAAATGACACCATTTTATTTCATAATCACACTTTATTTACATAAGAAAAATAAGAGAAAGATATGGATACCTATGTCAATCAAGCTACCCAAAAATTCATGTAATCCAACACTTCAAAACTCCAAGCTCCACAAGCACTCTCCAAAATCTCCAACACCCAAAATTAAGAATGACCAAAAGTCCCAACCCCTCTCCATGAGGGAATATAAAAAGAATAACAATTTACAATTATCTCCAATGAGATGGTGACATATGTCACCCTTCTCATCTCCCCACAAACGATTCCCAAAAACACAAAAAATCCCATTTAAGGGATAATCTTCCAAATTCCCTAAAATGAATATAAATCCAACACCATACAACATTTTAGAAACACAAAATTGACCTCTCTTACAAGAAAGTGATGTGTGAGGGGTCAAATGGGAGGAAACTCCCATTTGGCCTTGAAAAGAGACCCTCTTACCCATAGGTAGGGTCTAAGGGGTCCTTTTCCATGAAAGGAAGCTCCCAAAGTGAAAAAAGGTCCCCAAAATTGCCATATTTATCCCAAATTCGAGATTGGGCTAAATGGCACAAGGGTTGAGGTGGTGGGTCCCACCCAAGTGACAATTAGGTGGTCCCATACCTCAAACAACATACTTAATTAACCTAAAACATAATTAACACGTGTAGGGACCACTAGGTCCCTAAACTAGCTCATTACAAGACTAAATAAATTACAAATAAAAAAATTACAATTAGGGATCACCCATGGTGCCCAAACACGAACATGCCACAACATACAAGGCTACACACAATAAAAATGGCTATAGAATTGTCCCAATCGGCCGGTTGTGAAAACCTGAGTTGCATCTCTAAAACCCATGCTCTCTTATGCCCTATAATCTTCACACTCAATGCAAACATTAAACATACCTACCCAATAAAATATATCAATTAAAAAATCTCAATAAATCATACATGGATAAATCATGCTAACTATGCCAAAATAATGTTAGTATGAAATGGCTAACACTAATCATATACATCCATACCAAATGAAAATATACTAATCATCTAAGCAATACATGATTTACATTCAATTAGCCATTACATTTCAAGTGATAACCGGTATACGAAAAACCATAAGTAAATTCACCACACATGAAATGAAAATAACTAAACCATAATATGTTGACATCTAAAATCATACCATGCAAGAGCTAAGATAACGATCCATAATACTTTCTTAGCGCCATGCACCCAAATAACCACAAATGTCATCAAAAGAACCATAATAAGAACATATAGTATCCAAATGATGCTAAAATCCATGTCCATCATCAAATAAAAATAATGAGTCAAAAAAAGAACTACTGTAAGAAGGTGTGGGCATTACAAAATTTGAATATACTCCTAAGACAATAGATTTCATCATATGTGTTTAGGTACAAACTAGTTTTATGTTGACATGATTGTATAAAATTCAGTTTTATCGAGCATAAAAGTGTTTCTTATGCATGTGTAGTTTGTGTGTGGTCTTTCCTCTATGAAGGAGATCTCATAAAAAAAAGTATGGGTTACACAAGGCTTAAACCATTTCATTCCTTGTCTTATTTATTACCAGTAATTGAATGCATGATATTGGGGAATTTCACGTAAAGCTACATAAGATTATGTTAACTTTTATTCTTCTAATTGTAACTCTAATTATTGATAAATGATTGTAAATAAACCTATATATTCCTACATCATACACCTTAGGTAAGAATAAACATGATCGCCCACTCATGTATATTTCATGAGGTATGTAATAAATTAATCAAGTATATCAACTTAAATTTTACTAAGCCATGATACATCTACTACTTGTATAATTTTCTTTTTTACTTCATATTCATTATTTTTTTCTACATGTTTTCTTTGGTATACATATATCATGCATTATATTCCTTTCAACACTTTGTCTTTGTTATATATGTATAATGAATGGATTCAACTTATATTTTCACTTGCTCGATAACCGGTGTCCCTAGTATAATTCAATGTGGTTTTCTTCATCAAATTTTGGCCCCTCAAAGTATAGCTATCAATAAACAACATTGAATATGGTTGAAATATATATTCTATTTGGAAACTCTATCTCATATGCATTTCCCAAAATTTCTTCAAGACTTTGTATAGTCAAATCTTCATCCAGTTCATCTTATCATGCATACCTCTTGGGAACCTCTCTTTGCTTAAGTGCGTAAGAACTATGTCTCCTACTTCAAATTCTCATTTTATTCTTCTCATATCTACACACCCCTTTTATTGTTCATTTCTATTCTCTAACTATGTGAACACTTTCACATTCTTCATGTATAGTGTAAAGTCTTCTACTTTTGTGCTTCTTCCCCTTTCTTCCTTGATATTACATAATTCCACATCACCTCTTCTACTTAGTCCATACACTATATGGAAAGGTGACTTACAAGTTCTCTATCAAAATATTTTCATAATTTGTTATTCAATATGGAAACACACACACACCTCTTTAAGAAAACGATTCAAACCTATCCAAATCCCTACAAATGATAACCTAAATCCTATACTAGTGATTTTTTATAACTCGCATACAATTCTCTCTAAAAATATTATAATTTTTATAATAACTAATAGCTAATACTAACTAATCATGTAATGTTAGCACAAAAATATTTTGAACATTCCCCTAGTATAAACATAGTGACAGAAATACTACTTCATAAATAAAGTAAACATGTATTTGAAACATACTCTAATGGACAAGAAGAGATTGAACAATTTCCATTTATGGAACACATCAAACAATCCATGGGAACAAATCAATAAATCCATGGATGGGAACTCATAAACTAAACCACTATAAGTAGTGGGGGTGGCCTCACTAAAACTCTAATAAAAATAACATGCTTTGAATAACTTTACCAAGTTTGGCATGGGCCACATCTTCTCGTAACAACATACTACTATAAGTGTATCGTTGGCCTCCATGCATCTTTCTAAGAATTTATCCTTTGTTTTGCTAGGCCTCATCGAGTATGCACAAATCAAAGGATATTAGGACTTGGTCATCAATATGTTTAATAATTTTTGGTCTTCCCAATATTCTCACATTTATAAAAATATTAGTTGATCAATTCCACTTGATTGTGAATACAATGGATTCATTTATGTAAACTTATGTCATATCGTGTGTTTGTTTTATAATAAATAGTGCCCGTAATTATAGATCTACATATCAATATTCTATTATTAATACCCCCTCCCAATAATTTTTTCAATGATCACTTATTTTACCATATATCCAAACAACCCATTTTCCCTATGACCTTTTTAATACCCCTTTTTATTTACACCTATTTAGTGTTGGATTTAATGGCTTACATTGTTATATAATTTCATCATATTTCCACTCAAAACCTTGATCAATTTTATGTTGGACTTGAACAAGACAAACCCTCATTATGTGTAATTTGATATCTCTCTTCCATTCTTTTCTATCTACATTTTTTGCAATAATCAAAACTTTGTGCAGTAATGTGAAGGGTTATATTTGGTTGTATTATTATTATTTCAATTTATTAAATATCATAACATCCATTATCCTTTAAAAATTCAATCAAATGACAAAAAAATATAGCTTAACAATGATACTAAGAAGGATGTCACAACTATTTAGAGTTATGTAGTGCCATTAATATGAAATGATGTAAATTTAAGGCTTCTTCATCTACCCCACAACTCCTCCTCCCTCCTTCCTATCACCACATACCCTACCCCCAATTAATTTTTAAAAACCTTTATATGCATAAACCCCTTATACCCCTTTATATAAGGCAATATATTAATACAAATTGAACAATATTTAAAACCCTCTATGAACTCGCATGATTTGTAATGTTATGGATTGTAAATCCCCTTAATTGCAAACAACATAAATAGTTTCCAATTCCACTTAACACCATTCTTTACTTTGGTCATTCGACTAGATAGTTTATAGTTGGAGTACATCATCATTCAACATGATAATTAACAACTCTTTAAGATATGTTATCAATCAATCTCAATCTATTTATTCACTATATAAATTAAAGACCTTGAAGTTACGCTGAAGATTAAAATGAGCCCCTACCTTCATTTCCTTTGATCTCCTATGAACAAGGCTCCATTAATGAGATGGGTCATTTTATGCTCCAATTTTTCTCATAGAATCTCTATTAGAACCTGTCTCCTCCATGGGAATTAGAACCCAACCATAATCAAAATAATTGTAATGTGTTTCGTATTCAACTCGAAAAACACCTCTCTTTTTCTTTTTCTTCTTTTATTTATTCTACAACTACTTAAAAAGAAAAGACTTGATAAAATATAACCACAAATGGCCACTATAAATGACCCGTCTTCACATCTTTAGCTATTAATAGATCGATAACCACTTCAATTTATAAATTTAACCAATAAATCAAACTACAGCATAAGAAATTCATATTAAAAATAAAATCAGATATCGAACTATAGACATTAATGTAATCTGATACAGGTGACAATCAGAGAGCGGTGTGAGCGTGAAAATTCCAGTCGACAATACTGACAGAGATATGAATAATCAGGCAGTGATATTGAATACGTGCATTCAAGGCTTGAAGATGATTACAGACAGAACTCACAGAAGACTGTAGAAAGATACAACGTATACAGAGACACGTTCTGTTAGATCAACCGCATAAAAGGAGGGATCAATTTCCAAAATGCACATGGATTCTTCAATGTCAATTAGTAGGCTTGTATAAACGAATCAGGATTTATGGATACAAGATCTTTAATGTATAGAGGTGTATCTAAGTCTTTGCAAATCTATTTAAATAATAAGTTGAAATTCACACAAAACTATACTATTTTGAAACCACTACACACTTTCACAAATTTACATCAATCGGAGAAAAAGTGAAAAGAGCTGCCCCTTTTGAAAATTTAAACCATTTCAACAATCATACAAAATCGTTTTTGCTCTGATATGATATCAGAATATTTGCACAATCTATAATTCAATATGAAAATAATTACATATAGCCCTATTGATCTTCTTAAAACAAGGAGTTAAGCCTATCCAAATCCCTTCAAAAATATCAGCTAAATCATATTCTAGTGAGTTTTTATAACTCGTGTACAACCCTATCAAACAATTATATTGTATGTCAAGCTTTTGGATTCACACGAGTAAAAAAATCCCAAAAATGAATAAACTGATCTTGGTATTATTCTTCGTAACTAATAACTAATACTAACTACTAGCATAATGTGAATACTAACAATATATCTCCAACGTGCTCATGTCCACCAAGTCATTGTACACAAACTCTTCCTACACGGGGATTGAATCTAACAACCCTTTGTTCTCTCCAACCAAACATTTCAATAAATATTTACAGCCCGTGTTTAAAACTTCTTCTTGGCCACATATCTATAAATGATACATAGAACTATACTATATTTTTCGCTTTTACCTAACCCTCACGCACGTTTGCATGGGGTTGATAAAGTCAACAAAACACCAAATTTAGCAAAATAAATATTGTGGCGTATTGGTTGTGTATGTGATTGTTTTTCTGAGGTCTCATGTTCTATTTTGCCTAACTCCCTCATGAACATACGTGAGGGATAGGCTCCTTCCTATATTTTTGCATTCAAATATTTCCACAATGTGCACCAATAATGATCCACAAGCTTAGTGTCACAACCATACTTGCTTTCAAAACTTCCTTGAAACCCGCTTAGCTATATGTGTAGTATCATCAAGATTTCTACAAGAAACCGTCAAATATTTGTCACCAACAAAAAATAGAATTACAAACCTTCTATGTTCTAGTAAATCCCACAACAAAATCCACACTCAATTTTCCTCATGGTTTTTAAGGTAATGGTAGTGGTTGATATAATCGTGTATTCTAACTCTTCCCTTTTACCATTTGAAAAATTCTACATATACGTACATACCTTTGTAGGTATTCATTGAAAATAATATCTCTCACTTGGTTATGTGTCACGCCTTGTCTTTGCCAAAGTCGTGGGCCAGTCCTCTATAATGCTTCTCTTCAATTTGATTCTCTCACATTAACCCTCTAAGTATGCATAATTATGTTCATGTGAATAACAAATCTTGGACTATAAAAAGGTAGTGTAGACACCGCTTTTTCACCCCTAGGTGACCCAACATACATTAATCATATTATCACTATTATCATTATTATCCCTATCCTAATTATATTATAAATTATGTCATATAATCATAGTTTACCCGCGTAAATCTCATTTACCCTCCCCTAACCACTTAAAACCAACCTATCCTAATTTATCCTAACCCTCTAACCTCTTCCTACCCGAATCCCTAACCTCCCACCATTTATCAAACAACCTAAAACCTCATATGGCAAGTGGTTTCAACCATTTTTCATTTTTCCTTTACTTGGTTCGTAGCCTCTCGGAGAAATCAATGGTGATTAGTGACCACCGGCGATCGTTGTGGATGCCGTCAATTCTACTTAAATCACCCTCTTGCCCATTTTCTCAATTACTCAAGCAAGTTAGTCAGAGATAGATCACAGCCTTTTTATAGAATGCTATTATGTTTGAGATCACTAGCACACTGCACAAAATCTTGAAAGAACCTCATCATATTACTAGTCATCTCTTTTGGGAGCTCTATTACCTTCAGGACACTTATCAAGCTTAGTACCTTTGTTTTTCATTTTTGTCCATTTTTTTACATCAATTAAAGCCCACAATCAATCATTTACACCATCTTATATAGCCCTTTCAAGTTTTGTCTCTCATTTATTCATTTAGCTAACCTTTGCAATATTGGCGCTTTTAAACAAAGGGTCGTCGCCAATTCCCAATCATCTTTGATCAATATCCATAGTCTCTTTGCTTCTAATTAGACCTACAAACACATCTAAATTATTTTTTAATAGATCTCATAGGCTTTTAGGCTCTTCCTAGTTCACCTTAACATCATCCATTATTCTTTCCGACATCAATCGTTGTCTATTTTATCGATATTTTTCAACATTATCATTTTGTCCCCGATCACCATCGATTATCGATTGTCATTGATCCCTATATTTTGAAGTCGTTTTAGCATTATCACATTCATATCAATATGCTTTGATCTAATCGGTAGTTTGCAAGATGTATTTTCTATAGGTGATTGTTCCAGTCCTTCGAGACCTATCACTAGCATATATGATCTTCCAATCATCCTACAACCTTTTGTGTGGGAGAAGTTTGACATATCACACGAGCTCATCCTATGTGTCATTGCACTCACACCAGAAATCAAAGACATTGAAGATCGACTTGACATCATACGAGAGATACATGACACAAACAAACAAGTTGGGTTAGACTATTTCCTATATTTTGAGGTTGTTGATGCCCTCACCGGGCTACATACCATAGTGAACATGATATTTCCATCCCACTTGAGTTTTAAATCATTGTTATCATTATCAAATCACTTAATTGTATCAAACGAGTTGACACCCTTCAATGAAGTCCTTCGATTCTTGGGATTGACATTCATCAAGAAACTCGTTATCATATTTATCTAATATTTGTTTGTTTAGCTTCCTCTCGTATATAAGTCTTCTCAATTAGAAAAAGTAGGATCCTCTTTCCTTACTCATGAACCTATTCATCCCGACATTATTATTTTTGGCACAGTATCTATAAACCATACCTTATTTGAGTTTTTAATACATTTCGACATTTATAACAATAATCGAAAAACACCATAAACATCCCTGGCATGCTCAAAGGAGACCATCTTAGTCCATTTTTCAATAATATTTCATATCTCTCTATTTCTTATATTTTAAATATCATCTAACTTTTCATCTCGTGAGTGCCTTGTTGTTTCCATTTCAAATGTGTGCTTAAAACATTAAAAATAAAAAAATAAAATAAAAGGAAAAAGCAATCACAGTGTGCTCTTTTTCTCTTTCTTCATTTCTTTTAGTATTACATTTTGTGTTTCTTGTTCTCATCGAATTAAATATTTACTTTGGATCCCAAAATGAAAGCTCGTGTCTCCTTACTCCCATCGAGTAATTATGAGTTAAAATAATATCATTCACAAAAATCCTTTCACACACAACCAAACCACATCAAACTTAATTCGCATCTAAACACTCCTTCCTAGGTGGACCTACTTATATTTCATCACCAAGAGGATAAGCCAACTTGGTGTTTTGGTCGAGTATAAAAAATTTGGTGGGTGGTATATCAGCTAAGCACCCGACACCCTTATCGTTGCAGGAACATGAAGTGAGGGGGTAGGCCCCAATATCATGCCTCATAACAACACCAACATATATTTGGGCCTCGCATACTTTTGGGTATATCGAGGAATCAATCCTTTAACTTACCCGAGACCATCTTTAGACAACCTTCTCTTAGTTCTTTTTTAGCCATTTTTCACATTTCACATCTTTCTTAATTTAATTAAGATAATAAAAAATATCTACGTGACTTGTTTTCATTTGTTGTAATCAGCCAATTTTATTTTCCTTTATTGATATTTTAGTTCATGGTTTTAACCAGATAACAAATTCATTTACAAAAACCGAAAATATGTCAAACCCTCTTCAACAAGACTTAGACTTATTGAGATTTGAATTCAAAACATTCCAAGTATAATCCGACCAATTTAGATCACCTTCGGTGGCCAATCAAGAACCTACACATTCTCCTAGTTCCTAATCAGCCACATCATAAATCCCATATCCATCTAGACCCTCTTCTTCAACAGTGGCGATGCAGTTTTCACATATATTTTGGATTCTAACCCAGTGGCCCTTAACACCTACCCTACTTCCCAAGGTTTCTTCTTCCAAGAACCAACATCCAAACAAAAACCTCCCATAACTATTGTCACCTTCAACACTTCTTGGATCGTCGACCCTTATCACAAGCTAGTCATCCAACCTTTTCATGCTTACTCCACTACAAGTGGAATGACGGAATCAATCCCCACATCATCGCTTTGACCTTAATATTGTCTCATCACAAGACACACCCAACCAACAACCATCCTCATTATCGATCCTTTTTCAAGCTCATCATCTTCACAAAACAATACTAACACATCTCCTTCCACATCTAGTCCCATAGCCTCCAGTGCTTATCCTCCACCTCCTATAATATTGGTTGTTATTCCCAATACAACCCCTCTTATCACTTCACAACAACTCACATCTTTCATTAATAATTTATATATTTACATCCCCACATCTATATATCTCATTAATACTAATTCCATTGCTATTACTCACCCCTTATTGCAAAAGGCATCTACTACCCCTTTATCACAAAACACAACCATTCCATCTCAATATATACCATATTCATCTCAACCCCTTATCGACACTTCCTTTTCTATTCCCTATTACTATATCCAACCATCACAACCCTTATTCACTCAACATTTCCATGAGTTTTCCCTTTCAACACAATGTATCATTACCCTATCATCTATACCAACAATAAAATCCACATTTTCATAATTAACCTAACTCATCATCTATAACACCTATTAAAACAACCCACTTGAGACCTAAGAAATAACCTAGGATTAGTTAGGAAAATTATGGAATAATTTTTTTTTATTAAAAGAATCTACAACCAGGTTACAAAGTAACAACTACCACTAACAAGTTCCATAACAATTCAAATCCACTAGAACATACTTTTATTTTATTAATATTTAATAGAGGTCACAAGGTCCAAAATTTAGGGTTAGAAGGTTCAATAAGGTTCGAAGGGTAAATTCCTCACCATACCCACTCTCTAATAGGCTTAAAGTTTCAAATTGTGTTTTCTCACACTTAATACATTCAAAATTTTCCTAAATTATTCCCATAGTAAATTTTCTCACCTTTCCAAGAATATAAAGAAGTCATCCTAACTCCTCATAAAACTCTCAGTTATGGGCCGATCGAGGCCTTGGGAGGAAAATTTTCCCAAGGGCGGGCCTACGGGCCTAGGGAAGAAAATTTTCCCTTGCACAGGTCGGAGGAGTGGGGAAGATTTTTAGCACTTTTTCCCTCTTTGGGGAAAAATCACAATTTTCCTCCACGTGCCCACGAGCCCGAGGGAGGACACGTTTGACCTATAAAAGCTCGAGCGGAAAGTCGGGTCGCCAAGCGATTTTTGGTTTTAAGATTTTAAGGGGGAAAAAGTTCAAAGTATTAAAACATTGCATGCCTCCGCCGATGCCTAAGGCTGCCACGTGTCCGACTTCCCTTGATCGTGGGTGACAGGGGTAGCGGGGAAACATACAAATTTTAGACTTTTGCTTCAAAAAGTGCAAGGGGTTAAATTTTACGTGTGCCTCCACCGACGCCTAAGGTTGCCACGTGTCATCCTTTCATTGGTTGCGGGCTAGCGGGTCGGCGGAGAGATTTAAGAAAAAAATTCCAAAAGGGGGTAAAAAGGTTAAGTTCCAAAATACTCCCGCACCTCCGCCGAGCCACGTGGCAACACCCTATTGGCTGCGGGTTGGCGGGGCTATGGAGAAAATTATAAAAATTTCCAAAACATTTTTTTAATGCTTAAGTTGCAAGGGTTCCGCCCCTCTGCTGTCACCTCATGGTGCCATGTGGCAGCCTCTGATTGGTGCGGGCATGGAGAAAATTTTAAAAATTTTCCCAAAAATTTCCCTAAGTGTTTTAAGGAAAAATTTGGGCCACGGGCCACCAGGGATATTTTTCCCAAAATTTTCCGCCAAGAAAACTTCAGAGGGCCATAACTTTTAATAGAGAGCTCAGTTTTGGGAAAACGAGGACTTTCTAGAAATCTCTCAACGCCCTCTTTGTACTGAGATCATTAATTTTAAATTTTGATAAGGTTTAAGGTGTCAATTTTAAGAAAACGGCCTGCAATATTTTTAAAAGCAAACTGGTAAATTTTAACTTATAAAATTTGTTCAATCTGATCTTCCTCCTCTCTCAACATGTCAAATATACATGGAGGATTGTTCTAAGAATAATTTAGGATGCATTTGGAAGGTAATTTTTCTTAATTGATTTCCAATTCAAATTTTTACAACTTCTGACAACAAAAAGACTGTGAAAGGTTTGGGCCCGATTTTGCAATATTTGAAGGATTTTTCCTTAAGTATTTTAGTCCAATTGAGTTCATTTATATCATAACATGTTAGATTTTAATGTTTCATTGTTATTTCTTGCTTGCAGGTTCAAACTGTTCATTTTAGATAAATTATTTTCCAGGATGAAATACAAAATAGAGATCAATTTCTAAAGGATTTATTTATCATTTTTTTCACCTTCCAAGTATGGAGATTCATTTCTATTCTAGTCTAATACATTTAGTGGATTCAAATCAAACTATTCTAAACCCAAAATGTAATTCTGATTTCCAATTTTACACATTTCCAAAAGAGACAAAATACTGTATTTTTCTCACACACATTTCTTCCTTTCAAATAGAGATTCCAAAACATCGATATAATCAATTTCAATTTAACAATGCAATTTGGGAAAAGCATTTCATTCATTCATTGATTTCCAAAGGCAATTTTTACAACTTCTTTCTTTTATTCCTTTCCAAAATTCATCATACAGATTACATTTATTTCACATTCTTTCAAAGTAAAACAGAGTCTATTTATTTTTCATTTCACTTTACAAATTTCATAATCCATACAACATCCTTCCATTTCAAACATTTAAAAATTCATCCACTTCAAAGTGGGAAGGGTTACAATGATATTTTATTTCACATGGAACTATCAAACAGTCTTTCTCCTCTACTCCAGAATAGCAACATAAATTTCTTCTCATTCATCCAATTTGATCACAACAGGAGTAGGGGAAAGGAAACACTCTCCACCCAACCAAGACATCTAATGAAAAGGAGAAGCCATCCTTCTTCATTGGCCCCCGAGCCCCAACCAGAATGCAATAGAAGATGTGATTCAACCCATGGCAACAAAGGCTTCCACAAACACACATGCAACATTTTCACATTTTAAAAACAGTTCAACACATAATGTAGTTTACAACTACATTAAAACATAAAAACAATACTAAGGCTTCATCAAGCAAGCCAAAGGAGCAAGGAACTATGGGGGAAGTTTCTTATGCCTCCCAATGGGAATTGGGTATCCACCTGTAACAAACCACCAATATAAAACATCTCACATATCCTTATGCCCCCACAATCCCTCCTTATGCCCCCACAAATTTCCTTATGCCCCCACAAAGTAAGAAATGCAAGCTATTTCTTTTCCATGGTGGATCCCAATCCCAAACTCCCTCCATAATAAATTTGATGCCACTGGCATTCCCTTATGCCCCCACATGGATTCCCCATAGCCTTCTCCTACACCATTCCTAGGTAGTCTACCCAACCAGCCAACAAACACACAAAACATTCACCATTCACACAACATAAAAAGAAATAAAAGCATATATAAAGAGCTAAGCTCCTACCTCTCCATGGTAGATTTTGTTCTAATACAACAAGCTTTCAATGCCAAAATATAGTCCCAAACTAAGCAATTCCCAAGTATGAAATTCTCTCCAATCTCCTCCAAAATCAACAAGAGCTCCAAACAACCAAGGAAAATTCGCCCCAAGGAAGCATTCAAAAATTTCAACAACCCAAAACAAAGAAAGGAGTTCCAATTTTATAGAAGAGGGAAGAGAAGAGGATGAGGTGGATCCATGTAGGATGCCACATCACACATCCTCAACTCCAACACAAAATTCAAATTCATTCCCCAAGCATAATAAATAGGTGGGTGAAAATATGAAAAATTACTTACACACTCCAACCAAGCCCACACCCCATAAGGACTGAAAATTTAAAACATGAAGAAAGTGCAATTAAAACATGCAACTTGACTTATAAAAATGCATTAAAAAGGTCTAAAATCAACCCTCCAACCATAGGTATGGTTGGTAAATAAAATTAAGAGGTATGGGACAAGTTTTACTTGTCACGCAAGCCTCAAAATCAGCCTCCAAGGACAAATTCGAATTTCCAAGGAGGTGGAGGGCTTCATACTCCAAAATCTGACTTACACAACTCCTACACATCATTTACCATATTTAATACAATAGCCAACAACTTCTATAATTACTTTCTTATATCCCAAATTTTATTTAGTTATTTATTTTAACAATATGATTACTCACATTAATTCTCCACAATTAAAATAATAATGAAAGTGGTAAATTTATCACAAAATAAACACATGCAAACAATAATAAAAAGGAACCACATTAATAAAATACACAAAGCCCTTGGTCACATTCAAAGGTAATCCCCCCCATGGGAATCCCTAACAAAATACAACACACACACACACACACACACACACAAAACATGTTGCCATGGTGACCTTATTGAATTCATCTAGAATTCTGATGTGGTTGGTCTTCAATCCGTCGATGTTTGTTGCAATATTTTAAACTACAAAACACAAATACCTCCTTCAGCCTCGTGGCCATATCAGAACATCCAACATGATATAAATATAATCACAAAATCATCTATACATATGAATCACAACAACATCAAGGCAATCAACAATATCACTTACAATTTATATCAACAACTATATCATCATCATATAATGTCCATTTTCTAGGTCTACTCCCAATATCCAAAAATCACATGTCCGAACAACATTCATAATATATCCATGTCAAATAGTATATCATCATCCACATATGAAGTATCTCTAATAATCATCATACATCATAACTAAATCCAAATCAACAATAATCCATGGTCCAACATCTAACATCATACTACATCAAAATTATAATAATGTCCATAATATATTCAATAGTGTCATGGTCAGTATCAAAAGGTGTCATAGGGAAGTGGGCACTACATCATCATTCAACCCTCAAAATCATCACAAAATGATCATTTACAATCATTAATGAATAGGATTTCAAGTCTTGAAGCTACCACCATGGGTCCTAAAAGCACCCTGTCATATGAAAAAATCTGTAAAAACCTATTCATCCATCCATACCTTTCAAAGCCTATCCCCCACACTTGAGAACTCCTAAATTTTATTAAATTATATAGTAAGGAGGACCCTCAACAACACATCCAATATTTTCACACGCATGTTATCTCATCACACATGATCAAGACCTTATGTTGAGGAAATTTCTTATGTCCTTAATAGGGCCTACACTTGACTGGTATAATAGTATCCCACAATATTCCTTCTTTCTTTCGCACAACTCACACAATTATTCCTAGAACATTTTTACATCAACTTCACCTGTAAGATCTCCATTATAGACCTCTACGCTATTAATTAGTTCAAAGAAGAGTCTATTGCGTACTTATTTTCCTATTGGCATGGGATCATCAATCAGTTATCCTTCTCACTCCCATAAACCAATTTGATCAAGTTATGTTCTTGATCATGCACTAAACACATATCGTCAACACTTCAGATACAATCTTTCTAAAAATTTGACGAATCATTTACCATATTTCACAAATTATAACTTATTTCTCTCAAGGATGGTAAAGTCAAACTCATATTAATAAATTCTAAAGATAAGTCCCCATTCAAACCTTCTTCCAATAACAATAAATCCAAAGGCTCAAAAAACATCATTATCATAAAATTCACGTCCAAAGGTCATTTGGATTCTGAATGCACCCACCCCAACATAACTATACAACCATTAAAGAATCCTATAGCGTGGTTTTGAAAAATTCCTAGTTGTTTGTATGATAAAATTTCCTCTTATCCATCCTATCGACAGTTTGTTTTCAAACACTCTTGGTATTAAGAAAATAACTATTATAAATACCATCAAGTCCGAGGCCACGATATTGATAATTTTGTTCATTTAGAAACATCCTCCAAGATCTTATCAACCGAGGTGACCAATAACTTGATAAATTAAACGCACCTCCAAATCATAACTTAGATGTCTTCAAACAACCCTTTCCAAATCATGCCCCATCCACTAGTCAACCCCAATCCAATGTCGTCAACTCTCACCACACTATCAAAATGTTAAATATCTCTCACCTACACCTTCAACACCTAGTGTTTCTTCTATAGAGCCACCAAATAAATCCCCCACTTCCTATAGTCTTGCCACCAACAATACCATGGACCCTTCCACATCTACCACATATACTTCAAACTGCTCATGACCTCTTCAAAAATATCAAAAAATAAATAAGTCGTGGAAATCATAAAATATCTTTCGATGGTCATGTCACCCGACATCACATACATAAACTCAATAAATCCACTATACAACCCACAAACCACTTATCCAGAAAAATAAAAACTATATCACAATGTTGTCAAATAATCCCATCACAAAATACAAAGTCATTTCCTTCCATCTTAGGGCCTCATCTTTCATCTAAATTCACAGCCACTATTATCGAATCTAATGTTGTTCCCTTCGGGAACCTAAACGTGTCACCCAAAAAATTATGTCATTAGTACTAACATTAAAAAATCAAACAATGTACAAGACCCTTCATCCTCCTCTCAGATAACTTCGATAGGGCACTATACTAGAACCGTCAACAAAATCTCATCCAAATGTCCATCATAATTTTGACTCCCATTAATCCATCCGGCTCTTGAGGGTGGAAATCATATACGTATAACTTTGAATCATTTTTTTCCCATCATCACACTACAAGACACTCTATTTAGGATTGTAAATCCCTCCACGCTACTATTCAAAGCCTTGTTAGAAAAGGGATTCTCCCTACAGGTCTAAGACATCCAAATCAAATAAAAAAACTCATCCAACCCTTAAAACCACACTTTTTGAACCACCATCCAACACCACATCCACATCCAACAAAGGTGAGGCCTCTTCCAATAAGACCCCACTCCATCAAATAGATGTTTTTCATATAACTACAAGAGTGAAGCATAATACCATAAGGATTTAGATCAAAATAGGTCCAAGAACTCAATTTCACTTGCTCCTTTATCACCTAACCCTCCACCCTCTTCTAAGGTAAAGGTATTCATCCTTGTTGCTCCACACACCCAATCTACCACCTCTATACAAAATACCATCATCAAAAAACTCCATCAAGCTCAAGTGAAGATGTCCCTTTACGAGATTGTCCAAACCTCTCCACAACATCAACAAGTGATGATTAAACCCCTTCAATCTATATCAAATACCATTATATGATCCTCAACCATTCACAAATTTGGTCTCATACCCTAAAAAATTATGCCATTATTTCTTTCGATGATTCCAAGATCCCATCCTTACAACTCAAAGATCATGATCTGCCACTCTTTGTCACTTCCCAAATCGATGATACTCTCGTCAAGAGAGTTATGATCAATAATGGTGATAGTGTTAATATTATATCATCTCACGCATTTAACTAGCTTCATTTACCTATCACCGTCATCACCTAATCACTTACAATATTGTGTGCCTTTAACGACATCAAGTTTCCCCTACATTATGAACGATTATCTTACTTATAAAATTCAGCATTAAGAGCCTCCATAAAATATTGTGTCTTGTAGAAAAATAGTTTCAAAGAAATATGTTGTTAGGTTAACCATGGATACACACTATGCATTGTATCCCATCAACATTACATTGTAATCTAAAATACAAACATGAAGGTAAAACCTTTACTGTTCCCAAAGATGTATTTTGATGGTTCCATTAGTAGGAATGGAGTTAGATTAGGTATATTCCTTGTCCCGCAATGGAAAAAAAAATCTATGCTCATAGGTTGTAATTTACACGCTCAAACAATATGGCAAAGTATGAAGCATTGGTTTATGGTCTGCTTATCATGGAAAAGAGACAAATCAAATTTTTGCAAGTCTTTGGGGATATTGAATTGGTTATTAACCAAGTCGAGGTAGGTCTACGACCAAAACAAGATTTTGAGAGATAATAGGCACCAAGTTTGGGATCTTCTAAATATTTTTGAAGATGTCAAACTTCGATGGTGGTGTATAAATATAATAAGGAAGCATGTCAAATGACAATGGTTAGATCTTAGTTTTCTCAACATAAAACCTTGTCTAAGGAAATTATCATGTCAAATTGGTTGCAATACCATCCATTCTAGATAATGATGTCATCTGGAAATTTTTTAAGAATGATGAAAAAAAATTCCAATTCATTCAGAACGAGGTTGGGTTCTCTTTTCATTTTCAATCTATTTTGGAAGATAGTTATGGTGATCAAATCATTTTGCTACGGAAAAAAACTACCTAAAGTTTTGGTAACCCTCAATGATATCTTCAACCCTAATGATAAGATTAAAGGGAAAAATAAAATCATGTCCATGGGATAGGAATATTACAAGTTGTTAACTATTGTAAAAGTTTAAAAGGTATTGCTGGGAATGTGTGTGATCAAGTTGAAGAGCAAGATTTTGTTTCCCTGTGTCAAAAAATGCATGATGTATTTTCATGGAGCTATGAGATTTTAAAGGTTTTGACCAGCATTGCTCAACATACTAATTGATCTTGATGCCACGGCTAATCCAGATAGACAAAAATATAGACCTATTAATCCCAAGATTGAGCCTCTCATGAGGAGGGAGTTATCTAAACTCATTGATTCAAAAATCATATCCATATCAAGTACTCTTCCTAAGTGGCGAATCTAGTCCTGTTAGAAAGAAAAATGGAGAAATAAGGCTAGTGGATTTAGGAATTTGAATAAAGATTCATTAAAGGATCATCATCCTCTTCCCTTCATAGAACCAATCCTTCAAATAGTGGCAGAACCGAAAGATTATATATGATTGATGGTTACTCAAGCTTTAATCATATTAATATCATAATGTAGAAACAAAATCACACACTTTAGGTAACTATTTAGTTCTGATTACATACTACTATTCATATGATTCCTAAGTAATAAAATTATTAATTGACCCATGTATTTGGAAAACTTTCTTTGTTTTGTGTTGCCTTAAACCCTTACTTGCTCATCTGTCATTTTATACCTCAACATTTATCATTTTGCACACCAACACCGAGCCAAGACATCATCGATAGGTGCCCTCATCCCCTTTAGGTTCCCATGACCTTAGTATACTTTTTTCACAATTTTTGGGTCCTTTTTAACCATTTGACCATCTTATATTTCTCGTAGTCATCCTATTCGAGGTTAATTATGAAATTAAAGAAAAGGAATCATATAAATATAAAGTTATGTGATCATAATAAAGGACCAAACACTAAGTATTAGCTATCACTACATAAGGTTGCATCCATCAAGCATCTAAGAGATCCATTGCATCCATCTAGTGCCATCCAAGGGACACAAGGGTTGGTCATTCTACATACAATTCATAGGAGAGAATTTCCTTCAATTTCATACATGCATCTATTACATTTATTTACATCTAGTTTACTTTCTCATTATTAAGTATGACACACACAAGAGCCACCTAGGGAACAATTCCACGCACGCGCGCACGCACACACACACACACACACACACACACACACACACACACACACACACAAAACTACATTGGTTCTAAGATGTAGTGCAACACTCGATCATAAAATGACCATTGTGATAGATGAGGATAGTCCGACAACTCATTTTGTAACTTTATTTTTTAGGATTTGATGTCCCTTTGAGGGTTTTACAGTCATTATTCCATTGCAGGTTTCTAGCAACTTCAAAGTGATCATTGTGCAACCTCATAGTGACCAAAGGAAAACAACAGGGAATACCTCACAAACACTCGGAGGTAACCGAGAATTTCCACAGACATAGGAGCCTGAAAGCAGTCTAGGGTTCTCGTAGGTGCCTCTTTCCCTCTTCGGTGCCACAAATCCTGGTAGATCTTCATCTCGTACAATTTTATGAGGCTATGTGTGACACTTTTCCTCTTTTTTCATCTATTCAAAGACCTTGGCACACCCATATTTCACTACAAACCAACTAAGGATCTTCTTACCATATTTGTAACTAGGGTTTCACATTTTATTACTAAGTTTTCTTAGGTTAATCTCTGTATTTAATTGCTACATTTATTTACTGCTACAATAACAATCATATTAGGCATTGTTTTACATATTTAGCTAATCATTTTGGTGAACCCTACTCATGTCGAACAACAGCTCCCCGGGCATCCCCGACCCATCTTAGATTTCTGTGAATAGGAACAGATTACACATTATATGGCGGTTTGAAATAATCAACATGACTCCACATAGTGGATTTTACAGGGCATACAATCCTTATCACTCGACATGCATGTACTACACAATATTTTTCACTTTCACATTGTATCAAATTTTTACACACCATTTTCAGTGGTGTTCTACATTGCGGTAAGTAGTTAAAGGTTGAAGGATAACACCGGAATTTTCTTCCTACACTTCTTCCATGACTTGGCATGAGATTGCCCCAAAACATGCAATCGCACAAGCCGACATGAAATGGCTTGAAAAACTTGTTCTTCTACAACATATTTAGGATCCTTTATACACCCTTTTTCTCATCACGGATCATGTGCACATGTTCCTTTTTCATTTTCATATTTTACATACTTTTTACACATTTTCGATCATATACATGTGTATTTGAAAATGTTTTCATTCTTCTCATTTGTAGGTCCATATTTATGGGAAGTGGTAGTCACTTCACAACATCAACAAAAACAATCACATCAAAATCAACATCAACAACAGGCACATCGTGACATCTACACATGTTTTTTTACCCTAGGGTCATTTTCATCATCATTTTTACACTTTCTCTTCCTTAGCACCCATACTTCACATTTTTTATCACTCCATCATTTTTTCTTTTCCCTTGACACACTCTCATCATCGATCTACATGGTTATCAAGTATGTATCTCTTATCTACTTTATATTATTGATATTTATCTCAACCACATAAAGTGGGGGAAAATATAGACATAAAATCATGCACTTTGGGTATCTATTTAGTCATGATTACATACTACTATTCGTATCATTCCTAAGTAATAAAATTACTATTTGACCCATGTATTTGGCCATCTTTCTTTGCTTTATGTTTCTTTGCACCCTTACTTGCTTAGTCTACATTTTTATACCTTGACATTTATCATCCTAGACACCAAAATGCTAACATCAGGTCTCCCTCGTCCCCCACAGGCACCCCGACCTCAATATACTGCTCTATCCATTTTAACATATTATTTTTTTGTTAGTCGGCCTTTCCAGGTTGATTACAAAATTCAAGCAAAGGAAACATATAAATATAAAGTTATGTGATCATAATAAAGGACCAACCACTAACCATTAGTTATCACCGTCTACGGTTGTATTCATCAATCATCTAAGAGCTCCATTGCATCCATCTAGGACCATAGAAGGGACACAAGGTATGGTCATTTTTATATACTTCATAAGAGGAAAGTTCATTCTATTCCATACCCACATCTATTACATTTCTGTACATCTAGCTTACTTGCTTTGCTATCAAATGTGACACGCACAAGAGCCACCTAGGGCACAATTCCACACACACACACATAGAACTACATTGGGTATGAGATGTAGTGCAACACTCAGTTGTAAGATCACCATTGTGACAGATTGAGGACAATCCGACCCCTCATTCTACATCTTTCTTTTTTAGGATTTGATGTATCTTTGAGGGTTTTGCAAGTCATTATTTCATTACAGGTTTCCAGTGACTTTGACGATCATTGTGCGACCTCGTAGCCACCAAAGGTGAATAACATTAAATACCTTGCGACCACTCGGAAGAGGTTTTTGAGCATTCACGCATACATAGGTTCCTAGAAATAAGTCTAGGGAACTGTAGATGCCCATGTCCCTCTCCGTACACCCCAGGTCTAGGTAGATCACATACTAATATGATGCTTTGTACAATGTTTCTCGCTCTTTGTTCATCCATTCAACACCTCGACATATTACACATTTCACTGCAAACTAGCTAAGGCTCTTCTTTACTCTTTTTGCAACTAGGGTTTCACATTTTATTACTTAGTTTGTTTGGGTTAATCTTTGTATTTAATTGTTGCATTTATTTACTGCTACAATAGCAATTAGATTGGGCATATATTTCCATATTTAGCTTAATCACAGAGAGAAAGACCAATATAAAACCACATTCACAGCCAAATGGGGAATGTTTGTATATCAAAATATGCCTTTTAGTTTTTCAAACAAGGGTGACACATTCCAAAAGGAAATTTAAATTACTTCCTGCAGACTCATCAACGCTTCGTCCTTGTCTATTTGGATGATATCAAAGTATTCTCAAAGTAGGTTCAACATCACATCGAGAATTTGGAGAAGGTTTTGAGATATCTAAAGAATTTGGAGTGTCACCGAATCCTAGGAAGTGCATATTTTGCAGCTTCTATAGGGTAAATTATTGGGTCATGTTTTCTTAGAGAAGAGAATCACAATTGACCTAGAAAATTTTCTTCCATTCTCTCTCTTTCATTTCCAACTCATAAGAAGGATCTTTAGTGCTTTTTGGATAATATCAACTTCATTAGGAAGTTCATTCCTAACTTTACAGGAATAATTAGGCCCATCAACTTGATGTTGAGGAAGGACATGGCGTTCAAATGGACTACATAAGGAAGATAAACATTTTCTAAGATAAAATATGCAATATACCAAGAGATAAAACTCATCAAACTATATATTATAAAGGAATTCATCCTTTGTGTTTATGGTGAAGATATTAGTGTAGCCTTGGTTCTCACTTAGAAAAAATAATGAAGACTTAGAGTAAAGCATGTATCCGTTTTCGGATAAACATTGAAATATTTTGAGCTTAAGTATAATCATATAGAAAATTAAGTTTTCGCTATCTTGTGGACTCTCAAAAATCTCAAGCCCGTGTTATCCACCAACCATATTAAATTTCTAGTCTCAAACCTCGGTATGATAGATTTCATCATGGGGGGCGGAAATTAGTGAGAAAAAAAGTTAGATGGGTGACCAAAATCATGGAGTTTGTCATGACCATCAATGCCATAAAATTGGTAAGAGACAAAGAATTATTTGAGAAACTTGATTTAGATGCTTGAGATAACTAGGAAGCTTCTCTTTTCATGAAGGAAGATAAGGAACAAGTTGAGGAGGATTCACGGACTTGGAAGGTTATCAACAGGAAAATTTATAAAGTGTTACAAACCGATAGAATAATGGAGATGTGCACAACACATAGGATCCATGAGACAAAGGAACTCAACCTAGCCACAACAATTGGATAAACAACATGGAAACATTTCTAGTAATGGGTAGCTACCTTCCAAACTCAAGAAAGGAAAGGACAATACATTTGATGTTACAGCTTAGTGCATTATGTATTAATTGATGGGATTATTTTCAAAATGAATATGGATGGTATCCTATTAAGTTGTATTGAAGGAGAATGGATATATAAGGTCTTGGTAGAATTCCATGATTATTTCTATAGAAGACATGTCTCAAATGTGGCTACTCATGAATATAAATAGAACAAGATACTCCTGAAAAATTATTTGCAGATGCAAATTAATGGGTTAAGAAATATAAAAATGTTCCTTATTCATTGGTAAGAAGAAGATAACAACTCTTCCCCTTAATCCTATTTAGGAAGATGAACACTTTTCTCGGTGGGGACTTGACTTCATAGGTATGATTAATACTCTATCAAGTTTGGGTCATAGATATGTCTTGATAGCAACAGACTACTTCACTAGGTGGACAGAGGCCATACAACTCAAGGAGGAAACTAAATCAAGAATCCTTGACTTCCTAGAGGATATTACAACAAGGTTTTGGGTTCCGCTAACTATCAATTCTTACAATTCTAAGGCATTCTTATGTTCCAAAATTTATGTTTGGGATCTTAGACATGGAGTTTATTTGAAGACTTCCTCCAATTATTACCCACAAGGTAATGGTTTGGTAGAATCAACTAATAAGAACCTGATCAGGATCATGAAGAGGACTATGGAGGTCAATCAAAGGTAGTGGCATACTAAATTGAAGAATGCTCTTTGGATTGATAGAATTTCTCTAAGAAGAGAAATTGGTAATTATCCATTTTTCCTTTTCTATGTGAGAGAAGCTAGGATCCCATTGCCACTTGAATTACCTTCATTGGAGTTGGATCAACAATTGGAATTAGAAGGTGCATATTAAAGAGAAATTAGAATGGTTGAACTCATTGAACTTGAAGAATTGAGACAGTATTACATGGTTAAGTTATACAAGCACCAATTTTCAACCAAGAAGTGGCTTGACAAGAAATCTAAGCTATATGCTTTCAAGACAAGTGATATAATCCTCAAGTGGGATGTAAATAGAGTTAAACTAGGGTGGCACTCTAAATTTGATGCACTTTGGAGTGGGCCATACATTATTACTACTTGTAAAGAGGCCAATTCCTTTGAGTTCCAACCTTGATGTAGAAGTACTAAAAATATAAGTCAATTGGATTTATCTCAAACACTCCCATAGAATTATCCCATTACATTTTGTAAATATGTGTATGATTTTGTGTGTTGTTGGAGGTCCCTTCCTTTTTATTGTGTGTTGATCACTGATTGAATGTGTTTTTCCAAAGTCTTTGTGGTGATCATCTTATTTTTAATAAGTGCTTGTGCACTATTTGCATGTTTCATTTGAAGAATTTATGATCTTTCATTTTGTACATAAGTTTTAGATCACCTTACAGGTCATGCATGGGTCATCTCAAAGAAATATTTATGGAAGGGAATGAGATGGTTGGAGCAGATTTCAATATGCATTGTTTCAAGATCCATAAGATCATCTTCAATCAGTGTTAAGTTCATATAGGTCCAAAAGATATATTAAAAATTTGAGATTAGTTTTCAAATTATGTTGGACTTCATGCTAAATGGATGCTTTAAGGAAACTGGTCTTCATCATCTTGTAGGAAGATGTTCCCCGGAGGTCGCCAAACTATTGTCCAAAATTACACTCGATATAATTTTGAAAAACTCATCAAAAGGGACTTAGCCATATTTTCTGTTAGGAAAATCCACATGACATTGATGTAGTCTTTTGCAAAATGCAATAACGTAGTGTTCTATGGGTTTTTCTAACCCACATAACAAATGAATGAGCATTATGGGAGTTATGCATAAATCAAAAAATCTAGTGCTCCCCGGAAATTTTCAATCTTTACAAAACTAAGGAACTTAGTCCCTTCCGGGTTGACATCAAGATAGAGTACAAAAAAATTTCATATCCATGGGGAGTTGGAGAAAAAAACTAAGTATGAAAACCATGAAATGAAGGGAAGTGAGGAATTACTTGGTGTTTCATGACATACAAGCATAATGTCACACGAGACTTGGGAACCAAATATAAATTTTCTAAGAGGGGAAGCTACGATGCATAGAGAAACAAGTTTGGAGATTTTTGCAAAAGAGTGAAACAAAATTTATGAGTGACAAAAATATATCAAAACACTAACTTAGCACTCTGTGGGTTTTCTAAATGAAGTATTCGGTGGGTTTTTCTCAAAATCAGTAGAACAAAAAAAAAGGTTTGTCAGTCAAAATCTACAGAGGTCTTGAAAAGGTAAATAATTGTGGAAGATCTCAAATCCACACTAGAATCCAAACCAGAGAACTAACCACCCCAACCACCAAAATTTAATGAAGTATGACATCTTGATACATTATTTTATGACATGAGATAGAATCAAAGGGTCATGCTTTGTTTTTTGGATTTCATTTAAGGGCTCCCATGTCTACATTAAAATTAAACTCTACAAAAATCATGGTGCTCACGCTCATTCAACATATTTTCAAGGGATAAATTCCAACTCAACGGTCCTTTCTTCTTTTCTCTCTTTCTCTTTCTCCCTTGAATGAGTTGTATAAGTAAAAGTTCTATCACACTTTGTAATAGTTCCTCTAATGTTATTCCTTCACATATATTCAGATTTTCCTATGGAGAACTTGAAACTTCATGTTTTTGATCTCTGTGAACTTACGAATGGAGAATTTCTTTCCCGATCTCTGTGTGTAAACTGTGAAGGATCGACTAATGCAATTTTGGTATACCTCTTTCCTTCAAATACTTTGTGTTTGGTGTGAATATCTCTGCCCTCTTGCATTTTTTGTATTCTTTCACTTGTTTGTCTCATAATTGTGTACATCTTGTTGGTCTCTTTTATGCAAAATTACATTTGTGTCATTTAGGATCAAAGGAGTTCCACCTTCTTTTGGTCTTATCACCATTGTTTTAGCTTAATATTTATTTGCTACATTTCTCTCTCCTCATCTCTCTCTCCCTGGTTCCTTGGATGTGTTAGTGTAGGATAGTTATAAGAGTAGTTTTGTTATTATATGTAGGTTATGTTCTATGGTTTTTCCAATCTATGAAACGAAGGAATTTGACCTTTTCGAAGATCTTTCTCAAGCTGCAAGTCCCACACTTGGAGACAATCCCATGTTGCCTTAAAATTTTGAATCATCCATGATTCAAAGATGGGTGTAATTTTGAGCTCCAAATCATGTTATGATCACATTGTGTGATCCATAATTATTGCAATCCAATCATTAGATAGATAAAATATTCATCAACACATTTTTATCACTTATCCTTTATTATATCTATACTAGTTATTAAAATTGAAATCCCCTTCCTTTGGTTATTATTGTATGCTAGAATGAAACTCTAAATAATTGAATTAGAATTATGTATGGGGATGTTCCTTTGTATTTATAGGATTCTCAAATTGAATTTAAAACCCCATTGGTGTCCAATCAAGTACACAATGAATGAGAGAGTTGACCAAAAGGGGCATAAAACTCTAGAAAACCAAATTAAGGATCAAAAGGGACCGAAAAGGTCGGGGACCATTGTAATATATATGTGAAATGATTTGGGGTACAAAGCAAATCACGATCCTATGTAAAGGTGGCTAGTCCCAAAATATACCGAATTTAGTGAAGGAGAGAGAAAAGTAGGAAAGGGGAACCAAGGTCATTAGATCCAAAAACAAAAATACATAGAAAATGGGCCCAATAGGGTGAGAAAGCAACAAAGAATAGAGAGAATATTCAAAAACACCGACGATGTATAAGAAATCTAAGTTGAAGGATATTGATACAAGGTAATACAAGCCTATAAGAGCCTATCTTAGACCAATAATTAATAAACACATAAACACACTAGCATCAAAAACTAATTCATGCCATATCAACGTTCGGTGTCTCCAATATAATTAAATTATGTTATGATTTACAATATATTAATTACTTTTATTATGGTGATGGGAGTTCTATAATGGTAGCGAAAGATGATGGTATATTTTTATGTTCGTTAATGATTAATTTTTAGCCTTAATTTTGATGTTCATTTGATTGTCATGGGGATATTTCAACCTTAAATTTGGCATCTATTTGATTTTCACTTAGAAGTCTTTTCTCGCTTTACTTGGAGAGGTCAATTGGAAAATCACAATATCTTGGCCATTTTTTATGGAAAAAAATATTTTGGAACCGACATAATGGTGTAGCTAAATTGCCACTATTATTCACTATATTTAAGGAAAATGTAATAGAGTTATTAATCAATGTAGCATATGAAAAATTCAAGATAAGAACCTTAAGACTTATATCTACTAGTGTTTTTCAGCAAATATATTTAATATATATACACTAAGACCTTAAGATTATTTCTAAATAATATTTATGAACACATTATGTGATCCATTATTAATGTGATTCATCGTTACTAATAAAAAAGAGTCATAAACACAATTTTATCACTTATCACTAACCATATCGACTTGTGAACCATAAATCAAGGATTAGAATTTTCTTGACTTTTGTGCTAATTTGGTGCTAACATACATAATATTTAGGCTCAACTAAAATAAACATCCTTTATTTTATACTTTCAAGAAATATTCATCACCAATTATATCTACATATTCACACATTCTTTAATTGAGAGAATACTATAGCTAACACAATTTTATGGAGAAGCATTCATCTATAACCACCTATTCTATTATAATCATTTTTACTATTAATAGACATCATTGGATCTCGTGCTTTCTCTTATTGTCAATCTCTCTCAAAAATATTTAACTCTAAATAAATTAAAAATAACGAAGTCGAATATGGATTATGGTATTTTTGCTAAATCACTCATACTCTAAACTAGAAATCACATGTGTACAATGCAATGTGAACACTTTGAATAGAATATGTTATTTGATTTAAAGGGATAGTTATTTCTTTTGTAGTTGATGTGGATAAGGGGTGTGATTGATAATTCTGATTTTCTATTAAATCTATAAAAATATTGCAAAGTACATTGGAACCGATGTTAAATAATAGTTAGTTGTGTAATAATTGAATACAAATGTAAGTGAGACATGTAAGTTTTTAACACTCACTCTTGATAATGTAGTGAATGTGAAGTGTTAGTGTCAAAGTAGATTTAAAGAACCACTCAGGTATTTAACATATTAGCTCTCCAAGAAACATAAATGAGACAAAATATGCAAGTAAATATAAATGAACCTTAAATGGATAGGGTACATTGTAGAGTGCTTTATTACCTCAAAGAGTTTGAGAGCATCATTATCAAAGCTATTTTGTGCATATCCTACAATTATGGCATTCCATGAGACCACATCTGTTTGAGGCATTTTGCAAACAAAAATCCACTTTCCATTATACTTTGATGGATGTTCATACCTTGTGCTAAGGCTCCCATATTGGTATAGAAAGGGAGTATGTTGACTAAGGTTGTGGAGGCTAGGTTTGCACTTGTCAAATGCATTCGCCTAAAAATTGAAGGCATTTTCAACAAACCCATTTTATGCATATCCTGCAATCATTTAAGTCCATGAGATCACATCTCATTGAGGCATTTTATCATACAGTTCACATGCCTTATGTATGCTAACATAATGTACAAGGGAAAAATAACATCCAGAATAACCAGAGTCCAACACTTCAATGGAAAAATAACATGTTGTATTTGTTGAGTACTATTGCACATGACAATGATGAGCTGGCATATAAGGAGATTGCAGCAAATCCCTGAGAGAATAGTATACCAAAATGATACTTGTAGCCTATTTTCGAGACACAACTTCTTGAGCAAGAAGGGAAGAGGCAATAAGATGAGCATGTAAAACATTTAATTATGCATTCATATCTCAAGTGTTGACTGCAAAGGAGCCTTCCAATTTTGAGGCAAGTGAGGTGCAAAGGGGAGACTTGCAAATGGATTAAGAAATCAAACCAATTCACAGGAATATACTTGGATGAGGACATAATTATCAGAAGGAAAGGAAGTTATTAGGTGTAGATGGATCTAAAAGACTAAGTGTGAATCAGAAGGTGAACTCTGTCATCGAATACCAAATGAGTGGTTGAAGTACACAAGCAAAAAAAGAATTGGTTATGCAAAAACCTTAACACCTGTGGCTAAAGCGATCACCCTCTGATGTGTCCTTGCTTTGTTTTCCTAGTTTAAGTAAAATGTCCATCATCTGTATGTCAAGAATGCTTTGGTTAATGATGAATTGACTTGGGAAGTCTATATGGAGTAGCCATGTGGATATGAAAAAGAGAGCAAAAAACATCTATTGTGTTGCCTCAAAAAGGTGTTGATAGATTGAAGGGTGAGGGGTGAGATGGTGGTGGTGTCCAGAAAACTAAATTTCAGTTGTCAAAAGGGAACATGAATAAAAAACAATTATAGAATAGAAATAGATAAAGAAAAATATGTAAAACTATAAATTTTCACATCAACAAGCTTTCGAAAGTCTGAAAAGTTATAACTGAATCACTGAAAACATGCAAAGACATCCATGATCCATGAAATAAAAAATCTATTGTGATGCATATTTAACTTACATTGACACACTCTCATACCAAATAAATGCACATAATCCTATCTAGATGTAAATATTAAATTTATGGCATCTCCAAGTTTACTGAGTGTAAGGGAAGAAGCAGACAAGAAAGTAGGAAGTAGCTTTTCAACAATTTTCAGGAAATTGTGACTGGAAACTATCCTGACATAGACATCCAAGTCAAAATAGTCACTTTGGATGGAAATTTAAAATATAAAACAATTCTCACTGACTGCCATAGAATTTCATTTCTATAGGATTTTGATTCAGTGCAATCTCCTTCCAATAATGTAGATGAGACAGATACAGAAAATCACTTTCTGACAATGAAATCATTTTTACAAGATTAAATATAGGTATTGTTACAAGATTAAATATAGGTGCTGCCACTAAGTGAGATAGATGTCAAGTAGCTAAATCAAAAGAGCCTAACATAAATCTTCAAAACAAAAATAGAATTTCAAACAGTGTTGTCTAGTTGCCTCCACAGTCCGTGGAGGATGAGTGGTTTGTTTATAAACGAGATGATTTTTTTCTTTAATTTTATATGTTTCATTGCTAAACATTGTTGGGGACGCCTAGACACCCCCTTGAGGCACCTACTATTCTCTGCAAATTTCAAAAATTATTTTGGTAACATCTACCAAGGCCAGGGGAGGGAGAAAACTTGAGTAGACATAACAGGATGGACAACTTTTGAAGTAGATCATAATATGGGATATGTATCAGTTCTAGTATGGGAAAATATGACAAATCTATATTCTTTTATAGAGCAACATGGAGAAAAAGCACTGCTATCTAGGCAAAGATACAAGCAATTAGAAGAACGCCTTGAAGAGATGAAGACAAGGACAAGGAAGTTGCTTAAGCTGAGGCACCTTACTTTTGACAATGGTCTATGTAGGGATAAATGTCTATCTGCATGTATGAGGTTGTCAAAAAGTGCACAGGATATTACTCGATATACTTGAAGGGCTTTCAATTTTTTTATCACATGAGAATCAACTCCCACAACTGCTCCAAACGTCCATTGTGTCTAAAATGGTATTTTAGAATTTCGACCTTTAACAAATTGAATTTAGGGAGCAATAATTGCATATATTTTAAGGAAATTACTTTCGTGTTCTTGAATTGTTTGCTTATTTCTTGCTTGCCATGAGTAAATGCACAAGGGTGTAGCCCGAGATGTCTAGTATGTGCGGTATGTTGGAAGCATGTGATATTGCTTGTTTATAAACATGTATTCTAATTTGTAACATGATAAGATGAAATGCAGGTGGTGACTGGTCATGGCTCGATCCACTTTCCAATTCAAATGTAAAATTCCTATGTTGTAACTTAAATTATTTGCATGTGAAACATGTAACAAGTAAGAAGAGAGAAGTTATATCTTCCTCTTCATAAAATTGTTTCTCTAACCAAATTTTAACTATTTGAGACCATAAAAATCAAAGTGGTCATGTGATCTGTAATACTAATTCTCAAGTTCGTACTTGGATTGAACTTCAAATTCTACAAATTGATTATAGTTTGCATGTTAAAATTAGTGTGTATCATTCCATTTTCCAAATTGATTTTTGATGTTGGTTCAGCTTGTCCCATGCATGGCGATGCATCAATATCCATCGAAGAAAATAAATTCACGAGGGTTCACAGAAAGAAACATGTCTATCTGAACAAAATAATTTATATGCATACTTGCATAATTCAATTTAACGCAAGGGATTGACTAGAACTTGGAGAGCCTGAAGAATGAAATTATAGTGTTAGTGACCAATATTTAAAGGTTAATGCATGCAAAAACTATAAAATAAAATTTAAAAATAGCAAAAATGTTAGAAAAACAAAAAAGCAAAATTGTTAAAAATAGCAAAAGTAAAATTGTTAAAAATAGTAAAAGTAATTTTTTTAGAAAAGCAAAAAGCAAAATTGTTAAAAATAGTAAAAACAAAATTGTTAAAAATAGCAAAACCGTCAAATTTGACACAGTCCCATGAATGTCCGCAAAGCCCTTTCCTATAGGGTTAACGCCTTTGGCGTAATAAGTTAATAATATTAAGAATAAAAACCTTGATGTGGAAAATATGAAAACTACAAATAAAAATAAAAATAAAAAGAATTAGTTATATCTTAACGTGACTTATCTAGACCCTAATTACATACAAATATTACGAATTATTAACATATAAAAAATTGGATGAGAAGTTATTATGCATGTTCACCTTTTGAGTGAATTTGACAAATGAAAACTCCTTAGTCCTTAACACTTAAACCTAAGAACTTTGTGTAGGTAATCTCTACAATTTCAAATTCAATCAAAAAGAAAAAAATGCATGTTGAGGCTTTGAGAAGCATTTTTTTACTTCCAATGAAAAGGTATCATTTAGAAGACTTAACGTTTAGGTTTAAAGTATCTCAAACTAAGTCCGTAAAAATTTAGGTTACGTAAAATCATGAAGATTTTCCGTATCTTGTATTGAATCTTTTTTTTTGGTTGCAAAATATTAAAAACAGAATTTAAAAATATATATTATTTATTATTGTTTTATAATTTAAATGTTTAAATTATGGACACCTCCAAGATTTTTGTAGTCAAGAGCTCAAAAGATTTTCCTTGTTCAGTATCGTTTACAAAGCTTTCAGCAATCCCAAGAAAATTCATGAGATCATATGTTATTTTTGATCCACCGTCATTTTTCCATATTTAAAAAAATCTCTTATTAATACTCTCCGTGCAAAGTTGCTACTTGATGCTTTGAGAAGCATCATTTTTACCTGCAATAAACAGGTATCATTTATAGATAATAATACTCCAAAATTTAGGTTTAAAACGTCTGAAATTATATAGAAATTTGGATAGGAATGTCTTTATCGATCATGATGGTGCAACCCCTTGACTATAAGTAACAACACTGTAAAATTTAGGTTTAGGTTTAGAGTATCTGAAGTTAACTCTGTCAAGACTTAGGTTTAGAGTATCTGAAACTAACTGAAAAATTATGATGGTGCCCAAGGGAAAGAGTTTCCTGGAGCGAAAGTGATAGTGAAAGCCTGTGGTGGCATATTGAGAAAAAATGGACAAAAGCTCCTTTCTACCGAAAACAGAAACCAAACGAATCTAATAATCCACGCTTCTGCTTCTCCTCCCTTGAACTCCACAAAGTAAATTGACGTTTTGATTATTTGATCCGATCTCGATGCAGCAGAAGCTTGGATTGTTACAGGACGATGGTGGGAAAGTTATGAGCTCGGTGGATCTATTATTGCTCTTGTTGCCATCGTTTACTGCTTCTGGCGAATTATACTGTGAGGTCAAAAAAGCTATCCAAGTCACCCTTGTAACTTTTGTGCTTTCTGTCAGTTTCTAGGGTTGTGCAAAAGCCTGCAACACTCCTGAACAGCGGGTCCCTTGAATGCTCCCTTTAAAAACAACAGTTCACATAAGAAAGATAGTACCCATTTATATATAAATCATATTTTCCCACATATGTCACCATTTTTTTTTAAATTCTGATACAATTCCAGGCTACAATCCAAACTAAATGCTTCTCCAATGACATAGATCCATATTTGTTGAAGACTTGGTCATAACTATTCTTTCCCATAAAAGTAAATGCCACTTACAGTATGGGAATCATAGTTATAGTTTTTCTTTACTTTAGCCTCCAATTAAATGTAAGTAATATTCTTTGTTTGAATGACTCTGTCAACGTTCTCAATAAATAACTTAAATATATGTTAGATAATAATTGATTGAAATATATTATTAGAACCTTTTGAATAGGTTGAGCTATAACATTCAATACGTTAAATGTTTTTATTACTTCTATAATTAGATAAAATACTTTTAAAATGAAGTGTCAACTACATTCAAATTTTAAGGATTATTGATATTAAATGCCGACTATATAGTTTACTTAATTATGCATATAATATTAACTAGTGGTCGCTCCTAGGGGAGCAAGATTACACCATGAGTTACATTGTTTTTTTTTTTTTGCGGTGGCATTTTTTTTTAATTTTAGTATGCATCAATTGAATGCTTTAAAATATCGATTATTTTACCGTGCGTAACTATGGTAAATTTTTTTGTTTGTTTTGTCTATTTTATTGTTTAATTATTTTTCTCAATTAATCAAGTTGTTCTAAATAAATTATACTATGCAAAATTAAATGGGAGTTTGTATAGCCAACGATTAGCAGGGTTTAATATAACTTGGTAATTGAAGAACATGGCACATGTAATGTTGACTCGCAACAAATATATGGGAAAGTTATCTAAACGCGGAAAACATTTGCTCTGTTTGACAGATAGAAAATATGTATCGTTATATGTATTGTATGTCTAAAACATATTGGAAGTAGTCAAAGAGAGTTTGGTAAGTGACCTTTAGAGCTTGTGGTTTGTAAATGTGGAGTTTGGTGTCTTCGCTAAAGCGATGAAGTTATAATCCTACACACACACACACACACACACACACACACACACGTATATATATGTGTGGGTTTAAAATTTCACCGATTCTTCACTACCTAAACGAAATCATGCACCTAACTCTAAGTCTAACTATTTATGTACCAATCTCTACATAGAGAGTGCTTTGCAAAAAGGGCCCACAAAATATCCTATGTGCAAAAAAAGAAGATACAATTATTAATAATTTCAGCAGTATGAATGGAATTGTTGCAGATAATCTCACTTAGAACTTTAATTCCCACATTAATATTATCTACGTCAGATTCATGGATGTTGGAACTTTCCTAGAACTATCGTGTTTCATACCAAAAAGCCTCATCTGATCTTCAGACAGTATCATGTACCTACGCTTACATCATACACAGTTTTTGGCCATTTATCGCAAAGCCCCTACAAACCCTAACACTATTGGATTTATTTATGTCATATTCTTGGTAGCCAAAACCTCTGCACGACTACTCAAAGCCCTAATTGGATGAAAAAGTAGTGAATATTTGAAAACCTATCCATAATACTCTACATTGTTTTTGAATTATCACAAAAGGTCATGTGGCTATGGGGTTTGCATTCTTACAAGCAACAAACTTACAAATTTGATAATGGTGTTAATTACCTTCCCTATGGGTAGTGATATCATACACTACAAGTTTAGGTTCCGCATAATTAGTGACAGCATTAAGTAGAATGTTATACAAACAAAGACTTCAATAAACAACGGCTAAAATTCAACACCATGAATTATGGATATCAACCTCTGAGAGCATCTAAGTTTAATGTCAGTCTTAAGTAATCAGTGACAGTCTTGTGTAGCATGTTTGACAAACATACTTCAATAAGTAGAGGGATGAAATGCAATTGTTGGGAGGTCGAAAAGAGAGATTACGTTGAAGTTCATATCCTAAACTCTTAAGAATAAATGGATGTATTGACATGAATTGGAGCTCTTTGTTTTGAATTTCTTTCTTAATTCCCCAATCTGATGAGTGCTAACCAAAATATACACTTTCACTTTCAAATTCTATGTCCTGATATGCAAGATGTCTCAAAGTGTATGACAAGGCTAACAAAATTTTGATGACAGTTATGGAAGGATTTAACTATTGTCACTTGTTCACACTTCATTAACGTCTGGTTTGTAGATACCTTAGATGTCATCAAAATATATGCCAGCTCACCTATAATATTGTACAATACTGACACAGTGTTTCTTAAAAGAAGAAGAAAATAAAAATAACCCCACATTTATCCATAGAATGATAAGGCCACCCAATCAAATTCCAATGTAAGCACCAGTAGTCAAGATCCACACTTTCAAGTATTGGATTTTTCCTGGGATGCAGCCATGAATTGCTATGTAATATACAGTCAAGAAGCAAATTAAGGAACTTGATATGAATTGGTGTGATTTTCAATATTCCTCCCTATACTGTAGCATGTTTGACATCTACTCAAGGAGGTAAGATAGTTTGATCGGATGGATACTGATTTTATTGCTCAAAGACGGGTAATATTACCTTGTTCTATGTGAAATTTCAAATTTCTTGTATTTCTGTACCTAAAGCTTATTGTCCTGAAGCATACAAGCATTCTTACACTCAAATCATCAAAGGAAGAATGTGTATAAGGTCCACATAGTGGTATTGCAAGAAATCTTAGATTGTAAAATGGTATAGAAAGAAGTAAAATTAACTTTTCCTCCTACCAGTTCTTATAAACCCTCTACTCGGGTTTAAATTGAAACTCTCGTATATTTGTTCACACAGATTATTTTTGCCTAAAATTTTCAAGAAAACATCTATAGGTGATGTCCCTTAAGTTGCAAAAATTCTAAGGGTCATTGGGTTTTGTACTCAAGAAGTCTAATTGATAGAAATTTTGTAATTAAGACTGTAATTTGACAGCCTAATTGATCATCTACAAGTGTGAGATGGGCGTAGAAGTTATAAGGAATTGGCTAATGGAACTTTGTAGAGACTGAAATTACACTAAAAGGGTATCTAGAAATATAGCGAAGTATAAGAAGTTGAGTTTAAGGAAATTTGGACCTAAATTTGCTCTTTGTTAGACCTAGTAGACTGAAACAGGACAGGGTATAAGGAAGGAACAAGAGATCTTATTAGAAAGGATAAAGATGGTCCTCTAATATCAAATTTTATGATTCTACAAGCTCAAATTAGGTGTAACTGTAAATAATATTGTATCAGGTCATCTCAATGTATGTTTGCATTGAATTCCCATGTCAAGAAATTGTGATAACCACTACTTGAGTCAAGAATTGTAGATGAAGTTGAATAGATTGGGTATAGTCTCATTATGAATGCTTTGGTATGTGGAGAACCAATTGAATAACAGGTCAGATCAAGAATGTCCATTGATTGCTTAAGATATTGAGTACAAAGCTGGAAATGCAATTTGTTAATAGTCATAATAGTTTTAACACTGTCAAGAAGAGGTTACAAGGAAGAATGGGCATAATGAAATCTCTAGAAACAGTAAGTTGAGTTTAAGAATCTCATTCATGAATGAATGGTGATAGTGTTTAACCAAAGAATAGTGAAAGAACTCAACAGTAGTGTTAGAAGAAAGCAAGCCTAATGATTCAAATACTGGGTAAGGTTGATTGCAGGCATTGAAACAAGAGAAGAAAGCTAAAGGTGATGGCCATGGTTGGAATTTGGAAACATCAACCAAAGGTCTTAAAGACCAAAATCTTGATGAGATTCTCATTTCAATATGTGTGGATTGAAGAGTTTTATATTACACTTGATTCGATTATAAGTCTATGCACAAAATTAGGTTCTTTATGTGTGTATTCGATCAAATTTTCTCTCGGTCCAATGTGATCAAGATGTCCTTTAAAACTTTTTACCATCATGGAGTCACTCACTTTTCCAGATAAATCAGGCTAGAGAAACTAAGAAAAATGAAACAAATGATGTTCATGCCACATGAAATATAAGCTTCAATGACATAAAAATATTTTTAAATGTAACGGAAAAGACAAACCTAGGTGAATGGGAGGGTACATAGAAATTCATGCATACTAGGATATAATAGCAGGTTCATGGACACTACTACTGACAAAGATCCACCAAAACCCAAAACCAAAGTAACCCAAAACAAGTACAAGGACAAGAACAAAATGCTCGACAAGAACACAACACCTGATTTACTACCTCCCCTTTTTGTAGTTGTAGTTATCACTGGCAAATCATTCTCCTCTGCACAATGTGAGGTGCCAAGACACAACCTCATTTTTCAATTTCATGAATGGTCCAACTAAACAAGAAGTATCAAAAGAAATTTATCTCAAAAATGTGAAGAAATTAGGAACTCGATCTATAGTTTTAAGACTGAATAAAACCCATTTTTCCATTGGTAAATCTGATCATGTTCCGAGACAAAACCAAATGAATTAGAACAAAATAACCAGAAATCCTAAGATATTCAATCCAGAACTATGTCTGAAACTCTACTGATTACACATACTATTGAGGCCTAAGGTTTCAACACACAAAATCATCCAGAGACTAGTTTGCATTCGGATTTCTCCAGAAGACCCTCCAAATTTTTCATACAACCCCACATTAAATTTGTTGGAAAAAAAATCAACATATAAACAAATAGTCTACCTAGATCCCCAAAATGTGAACTGAAACCAGCAATGAATTCACAACCTGGAGCGGATTGTTACCCACTTAAACCCTAAACAAGCCAAACTAAATACCCAGCCCAACACGCCAACAAATTTCCCATCACACACATTATGTCCTAAAAACCAGTGACATCCCTTCCTGGGATAATTGGGATGACCCATTAAGCCATTATGGATACCCACACCCTAAATAGCATGATCTTCTAAATATACTATTCTAGTGCACATTGTTCTTCTAAAAGACCGTTATTTTAGTGGGAGACCACATTAGCTAGGTGGTCTCTATGCCAGTTGTGGAAAAAATTGAACTCTTCAACAATGGGAAACTAATAAGGGCATTCCATGCTTTGAGGTAGAAATCAGTGTTTTGATTATTTTTCATTTTTTGTTGACCTGTGTTGTTTACTTGCTAATTAGCCTAGTTGTTGCTTACAAGGCAATAGATTCATTTGTGTTGTTATGTCCTTAAGTTATGCATCATGGAATTATCTAGTTGTTGTTTGCTAGCTAATTTTGATATTGTTTGCATATGCAAATTTGATATTGGTAATGAAATTGTGACTATAGAGTGGTTATCTCCAACTTGTATCAATTAAAAGAGAATTGCAATGCATTAAGATATTTTTGAGAACCTTCACAAAATCCTATGAGGTTTAGCCAAATCAGGCTTGTAAGGCATTTTTAGGTTCATATTTTTGTTTCTATGAAGGTAGAGATTATTTAGTATATGGTGTTTAGATCTTCTCTAAGACATAGATTAAATAAGTTGTTTTTAACGTGGTTGACATGGAACATAGTTCACAATATTGTGAATGGTACCTGAATTATTTTGGGCCCATGGAGGACTTGTTCAACCAAATGAAACCCAGACAAATTCCATGTGGCAAATAGGCCAAACAAAATACAAATTGATTCTATGTGGAACCAGGAGGTGGTTAGTGACTAAAGCAAACATTATTTCCTTCTTTAATATTGTGTGATGTTATCCAATGATTAATAGGTTTGAAAATTTAACTTTTATCCAATGTATTTATTTGTGTAAAGATTAATTGTGTGAAAACACGAAGAAAGACACAAACATGCGTAACATTAAAGAGTACACCTTAGCTTCAAACTCCATCTAGGCGCCTTATCCTCCATCTCTGAAGCCCCATTCTTAGAAGTAGTCCCTGTTGATGAATGTTTAGAAGAATTTTTGGTCTCCTGCATATTAACGTCAACATTTTCACCAACTTCAGGTACACCATTTCTTTGACCATCATTTGTCTCCATCGCAATAGTTTCTTTTTCCTCTTTACCATTCTCTTTAGCATTGTAACAATGACTTCCACTTCATCTTCTTCAATCATCTATAGAAATAGAAGAATGTTGTTACATTTATTGATACAAGTCTTCCCGCCTATTGAGTCAATAATTACAAATACAAATATCATAAAGGAAAATTGGCATTAAGTATAGAAACTCACAATTGTAGATGAAACAAACACTATTCCATGCTTATCCAATTGCACTTTTAGTTTAATCTTGGCCCTTTCACCATTTGGAGTTTGGAAAGGACCAATCTGCAAAAGACGAGAGTAGAATTTCTAAATGCATGTTTCCTTGAATCTTCAAATTTTTGACTTCTCAATAATCTTAACATACAAATGCTCAAAGAACCAGGAAACCTTCAGCCACAAATAATATTTAATAGTGTTACACGAGACATTATACATATTTAAATATCTACATATGAAAAACTCGTAACTTCCAAAGTAACAAGACAAAGTAGCATTTTCCAACAGTACATCAACATCACAAACTAATTCTTTTATTTATCAGTCTATGCAAGTAACTACAATTTTTACAAGATAGAACTCTGCATTGACAATGATTGCATCATATTAGTTGATATTGGAAATCATACCGTGTATGAGCTAATCCTTTGAGGCACCTGAACTTGAGATGGATCAACATATAAAACATCAAGTGTAAAGGTCCCTGACCTGAAAATTGTTACAACCTTTGTACTTGGCACTATGTTGGCAATGCAATGGAGAAAGGGAAACGTTCTTGTATCTGAAAGTACAACCACAATAAAAAATGGACATTCCAATTAGCATGCAATAACATTATTTCATTTGTTCCTAAAATGACACTACAGACATGAGAAAATATTCTTCCAATGAAGATGAACTGGATGCTTTACAATTCTTGCTAAACAAACAAAATTTGTATTTAGAGTAAGCTGTAAGCTGTAAATGCTTTGAACAAGGCGGGAAAATATTTTCAGTCTACTAAATCAAAGTTCCCTTTTGATTCAATATCATTGAGATGGTAGCATTATGCAGCTTAATAAGACTTTTTTTGATATTATGATATTTGAACATTGTCCACTGACACAACATTGCTACGAGAAAATAGGCAAGCTCGGTATATGACTAAAATCAAGGACATGTTCTAGAAAGACCAAGGTATCCAATTACATGAATAAACAAACCACATCTATCTAACCATAATTCACTCAAGGAAGACACAAATCACCTTAAGGACATAGAATAAAGGTATCTGGGCATTACCATATGCATATAATTTCCTGTATTAAATTTAACAAAGTTGGCAATTTAGAATTGAGGGCCACTCCACTCGCACTACATTGCAAACAAAAAATTTAGAGATTAGGATAAGATTAAAAGCAAGTAGATGTTCTAGAGAAAGAAGGGTAGCCACTTAGATGATTGAGTGTGAACCAAATCTATCCAACCAAAATTCACTGAAGGAACACAGGGATCATCTTAAAGATGTAAACTTAAGGACAACAAAAGTTCAAATAAAATTAAAACCCAACATTCCAATCTGAATTTTTGCCAGACCATGGTAGGCACACTAAATAAAATCAAAACGTATAGAATTGAAAACCAAATTCTTTGGGATACCAAGCCAAACAATTACATTTACTTATTTATGATTTGGCACGCAATGAACAATGAACCTAATTGAGGCATATGAATGTGTTCCACATAATATAGTTTTAAGTGATCAATATGAATACTCTTGAGACACTACTGATAAATTTCACAAAGGCGAATCATTTTTCAGAAACAAAGCCAAAATAAGATAGAAGGGAATTATTTCTTACCTTGAAATCACACACTTTGAATATTGACTAAGAATAACACACTATAGAGAACACTCTCGACCAATGCACTCATTAGCATTCATGGTCTCTCTCGGTTCCTTTCCAAAGAGCTTTGTTAATATTTTCATTATTAAAGGGACTCGCGAACTAGAACCCACAAGCTCAACAGCATGGATCTTATCTACAATAAGCTCTACTTCCAACATAGCCCTCAAACATGGGATTCCATGAGATGACATCAGGTTGAGGCATTTCTTTGAAAATTCTGAAAGCCACATTAAGACCACCATTTTGTGGATATCCTGCTATCATTGAATTTCATTAGACCACATTTCTTTGAGGTATTTTTTCAAATAGTTTGTGTGCCCTGTATATGCTTCCACATGTGCATACATTTCTATGAAATCATTCACAAGCTATGACATCTATAAAAATCCACTTTCGATTATGCTCTGAAGGATGCTCGCACCCTAGTATAAAGCTCCTGTGTTGGCACATGCTGGGGGGATGATGGCAAAGGTTGTGGAGTTCGGTTTTACACCTTCCAACTACATTTGCTTAAATGCCTCCAAGGCCTTATCAAAGAACCCATTTTTGCATATCTTACAACCTTGGTACTCCACGAGATGACATCTAGTTGAGGCATTTCTTTGAAAATCCTTAAAGCGTCATCAAGAACACCGTTTTGTGCATATCCTGCAATCATCGCATTCCATGAAATCACTTTTTTTGAGGAATTTTGTCAAACAGTTCACGTGCCTTGTGTATTCTTCCACATTTTGCATTATGCTCTTATGGATGTGCACACCCTGTCCCAAAGCTCTTATTTTGGTAAAAGTTGGGAGTATGGTGGCTGTAAGATGAGAAAACATCTGGTTCTTGACATACATGTTGATAAGGTTATTTTGAAAAAATGTGTGGGTAGCAAATGCAACGCCACAGGTGGGTAAAGCTACATACGGGGACAGTTCATGGGCCTTTTCAACAAATCCATTTTGTGCATATCCTAAAATCATGGAACTCCTTGAGATCACATCTCTTTGAGGCATTATATCAAACAGTTCATGTGCATTTTCAACAAATTCATATTGTGCATATCCTGCAATCATGGCATTCCAAGAGCCCACATTTCTTTGAGGCATTTTATCAAATAGTTCACATGCCTTGTCTATGCTTCCACATTTTACATACATGTCACATTGTTATCAGACAGTTTCTCATGGAATACAATTATTGCAGCATACAAAATACATGGTTATCCTCACAAGGCAATCACATTGTTTCACCATATGTAACAAATAGGTCTTCAACTCGATCAATTTACATTTTCCAACATACTCCCACCCTGTGCCAAAATGGGAGCTTTGGAATAGGGTATGGACATCCATCAAATCATATGTGGGAAAAACTAACAATGAACCCAAAAACAAGATTATATATGTAACAACCATATTTCGTTAAGATGCCCTTCAAAAATGTGTGGAAAAAGGAGGTGCATGTTCTGTAATCGGGACTGGATGACGTGGGTTGCACCATGACAAGTAGGTCAAAGCTGCTCAAGCAAAGAAAGCGGCATTGTTGAGGTCTACTGCAGGTAGCCACGCCTCCAACGTAATTAATATTTAACATATATAAACGTATAAAACAAAACAAAAGTGTTAATGATCTACAATTTATTTGTTAAGTCTATCAAACTTTATTATATATATTTCAAAAAAAATCATTAAATATTGTAATTATCAAATAATTAAAATTTGGATATTGAAACTATTATTGGTATCTACAAATAATTATTAAAGTTCCAATATTAGTTATGTTTAAAAGTGTTATTCTTTCTTAGCTATAATATTGCAAACATTTGATTTTGGTATCAATGTTAATTTATTGGTGTTCATGTATTTTGGTGTTTATTAGTTTTCACTTCATGTAAGGCTCTTCTTGGCATGCATTTTTTTTTCGCTTCGATATTCAACTTGTTCCTTTTTATCTTATGTGACTTTTAATTTTTGTGATCTTATTCGATATCCTATTTACAGGCCGATTAAGAGTTATGAGCGCCCTAGGCAATACTAGAGCTAACACCTTCTATAAATAAATAAATCTATAATAGAAAAAATAATTAACCGTGACCAAATATCATATTACTTGATATGTTATGCCTCTACCATCCAAGAAAAACTTGCTAACATTTTTTATCTACTATTGCATAAAATCTCCAATTAATTCTCTAACATATAGTCTATCATAATAATCCTTTTCTCATATATTTCCCACTTATTTTTCCCACATTCTTTACGTGTTCACTTTTATTGATCTCACCTTCCAAAAAAAACTTCTAATACTTCAAAATAATAGAAAGTATGAAAAATACACGAGTATGAATTAAATTTAAGAATCTTAATAAAGGCACTTGCATAAATATTTGAGGCCTCTTAAATATCATAGTATTAATAGAATTATGTAATTTTAATTGTAATTTAAATGTTCAATCAATTGAATTGGTATATAAGGTTGACACTAACTACTAGAATATATGATTAATAAATTGATCTACTCTTCATAAAAACCATAGTAAAATAATATAAATTAGCGCCCCCTAAATATTGGTGCCCTAGGTAGTTGCCTAGTTTGCCTAGGCCTTAACCCCCTCTTTATTTATGTTAGTTTTATATGTTTTACAAAACTAGTCACCACCTTTATGGACTCTTTTTCCCCTTTTTTGAATTTACTTCGGTTTATGTCATTCCTTTTCAACTTCCTTTCATGTTGTGTCATCTTAACACCAATTGTGTCCTAATTTGAATTCAATTTTATGATTCTATAATATATGAGTGCGTTATTGCATGTTCAATTGAAATAAAATATTTATACGAGAAATTATTTGCAATAACTTGATACTAAAGTCATAAGAGAATTAATTATTGTTTCTTGTTGAATCTATGCATGAGAAATAGAGTTAAATAACTTAAAGAGCATTCTAGAATTTACTAATTGATTTGTATCCATGGAAAAATATGCATTATGACACTTGTATATATTGGGCTATGTGTTGACATACATCGAGTACTACTTTAAAGACTTTTTTCTCCAAGGGGAATTTAATTGAGACATTCCTATGAATCTAAACCCTATTTTTGTTATTTTATAGAGTGGTGTGGCTAGATTAGGATTTGGGGCAAGAATGGAAACTTCCCAATGATTTATAGCTAATACAGAAAAGAGAGGGATTTTACGATTAGAACTAAATGATTGCATACATTAAAAAAATCATATTTCTAGAGCAATATTGTTTTAAATGTATGGATCTACTCATCTATTTATGTAATGTATGTTGAATTGATCAATGTGGTTGTGCATTCTATCATTTTATTATATTGGTTCATCTTGTCCTTTGACACGTCTCGTGTTGTGTATGACATTGATGATTGTTTTTATTTGTATGATATCAATTAGTATCTTACCAAACCCAAATCCTCTAATCATTTCAAGAACTTTCATGTAGTTCTTATTTTCCAATGATCTAGACAATTTGGATTTTATATTTAGATCTAATTTATTAATTTTGTTTGAATTAAAACCTTATTTCAATTATATATGGTTATTTTAATATACTTGGTACTCTAAAACACTTCATGTATGTATAATTTGGTGGAAAATAGTTACATTGTACATTCAACACTTAAGGTTTTCATTTTGGTAAACCATACTCATCTAAGACTTGATCCTTAGGGTTTTCACTTTGTGTAAACCCTACATTGCTATAATAATTGAGGTATTTTTCACATATCTTATTGATATAATTTATTTCTTTTAGTTTATCATTTATTTTTTAAGTTTACATATTATATTTTTACGCTAACCAATTTTTTTAGATCCAAAATTCAAACTAAATGAAGCGTTAGATTATATATTTCAATTGGGTGTATCTTGCAGATAATATCTTGATTCGTGTTAGGGTTTCCATGACAAATAAAATGGTTAGTTTCTTAATAATTCCAAGATCACCTTTATAATATATTAACCCCTCTTAACTAGACTCATATGGTTGAAAGAACTATGAATGGTTCTCATATTTCTATCGAAGATCAAAGCAATAAAGTGAAATAGGTTTATGTAAATGTTAATACTACAATTCAACACATAATCAATCTTAAACAAGACATATTGAAGTATCCCATAGTAATATTTGACATATATTGAGTGTGATATTAGATGTCTAATCCAAAATGCAACGTTACAAACATATTAATGGGCTGATTACTCAATATATTAAACATTTGACGTGAACTATGGATACATAAATTCTAGTACTTGATCAATAAACCTATTACAACACCTCCATTATATATTCATGTGGTAATGTATAATATTTCCTCTTGCATCATTCTTGTGTACTTCTACTAATATACATGTTTATCTTGCTTCCACATATCATATGCTTAATAACGATGCTTTGTGTTTCAATATTTTCAAAATTCTTCAACTTTCTTCTATGTTGTTTCTCATCTTACTTCCATATATTATGATGCTTAAATTTTTTGTTCTATTCCTAATATTTTCATTCCAACATATTATAATAAAAATAACGAAACAACACAGAGAGAAGAATAGATAACAAATTTTAAGAAATGCATTGTTTAAGAAGTTCTTTGATGGACAACCAATCATATTTTTGAAGCAATGATGATCAAATTTGGTTACAATAGGTGCATAACATTGAGTTAGGTGGTATTTTAGTAGAAAACCCTTGTCATACAAATTGAAGAGATGGAATAATATATCTATGTGTGTGACAAAGTGTGTGTTAAATTACAATGATACAAAAAAATTAATCATGCTTAGTGGTATGAGTTTTGACCTATTGTTTCACAATAACCATTTTCTATATGAGGGTTTGACTTAAATGGAAAAATTAACCCACCATCTTCAAAAGGTCACAAGATTATAATGACAACTGTGATAAATTTTACAAAATGGGTTGAAGATACATCCAAAAGTCCATCATGGGTGAATGCCTTTGTTAACTACTCATGATAGTATTATCTTCATATTTTTCCTACCCTTCTCTATCATCACTAATAAAGTTTCATCATTCAAGAATAAGGATATTATGAAAATTTTTATAAATACAATATTCATACTACACTACCAAAACCTAATTATCCACAAGTGAACAATCAATAACAATGATCTAATAATATTGGTATCAACATCTCCAAAATTCTCAATAAAAATTATAATTATTTACATAGTAAAACTCATTACATATTATGGGGATATTGCATTCATGAGTGTACACAAAAGTTCAAGGATAACCCCTTAGTCACTTATTTATAGTGAAAAAGCATATGTTCCCTTAGAAAGGTATAAGTGATGAACATGGTTATAAAGAAAAGATATTCAATCAGTTAGAAATGTTGGATTAGACACGTATTCATGTTATTGAGAATTTAAAATTTTATTAAATCATCTAAAAAAAATTATCATAAATATATCATATCATGTTAATTTCAAATTGGAGATAAAGTGTGTAAAAAATCAATAAAATAGCAACACATATAAAGAGGAAAAAGGAAAATTCAAGCCTAACTAGTTTGATCCATTCGTTATCGTGGAGAAATTTGGTTTGGGGAATATCACCTAGCCACACTAGAGGGTAAATCCTTGATAAATATAATCAATATTATGAATTACATATATGATATGTTTGACTCTTTTTTTAACTGATGTCGTAATATTTTCTTAATTGTTTCTATTGACCAAGTATTATTCCTTTTAATTTCATAGATTTCATTTTTCCCATTTGGATATAATCGTTTAGACTACTTTTATTTATTTAATCAATATTTAATCAAAAAAATCTCATCTTTCTAAGGAGTTTAGCATATCTTATTTCGAGGATGTTTTTTTAGCATTTAATTTACATCGATACATTTATTTTATTATTTCAATATATTTTACTTTGTCTTTTGTTGGCATGTGCCCTCGAGTCTTCCTTTTTCCATGATATATATTGTGCATCTATAAAAGGAAAAAATCATATTTTATCCTTAATACTAATATATGTTTCCATGTCTTGGAGAATTCTTCCATTTTGAGCTTATATTGCTATATCTAGTCTACATTGGGAGGACATTCCTATTATTTATCTTATAGTGATTACATCTAGTTACCTTGGGGTATTAATCATATTCAATCACATGTTGTTACATATTTCCCATTGTGGGTAATTGCTCTATTTGTTAACATACATTGTTATACCTTTCCCACCTCGACTCAAAAATTATTATGGATCCCACACTATATATATAATCCATATTGTGTAATTATTGTAGGCTAGTCTACTTAAATTGTTTACACTTTAGCCTATAAAGGGAACTTTATGTTATTATATACCTTCTTACATGATGATATCTATATATGTTAGTGAAATGTATTTATTTTTATCATACACATTATTCATGTAATTCCTTTCTTTTACTATATGTGATTAAAAATATTATCTCAAAACTCAAAAGGGTGGAATATATATTATTTATCTCCTATACAAAGCCTCTAGTTTTACTCTCTAGGATATGTCCAAGAAATGCAATACATATCTTGTTTGGTATCATCATAATACATACCCATAGTATATTTTGTTGACAGTGTTTTCATTGATGTCAAAGAGATATTTTTTCATTAATTTCATTATGTTTCATTGATTTCAAAAGAATTATGAGGCATGAAGGTTGATTGGTAGTGTCATGCCAAGTTGAGTATCTTGTTGAGATTGCATGGTGTTTCATGGGTTCTTGAGTAGTGTAGTGGCTTGTAAGAGTGTGGTAGTTACTTGTAGAGGTATGGATGATGTTATTGATGTGTCATGAGGTGTGATGAATATTATTGCAGGTTTTCAAGTGTTCCCAAGTGATGAGAAGATCAGATTTAGTGAAGCAAACATGTTCAAGGTGTTTGTTCTAGATGCCTAATCAAGCATAATGAGGCATGGTATGATCAAGTAAAGCATGTAGAAGTTTTATATGCATGGTGAGAGAATGAGGAGAATTCATATGAGGTTAATAGACACTCACAAGTGTCTTTTAGTTCTGGCTCAAGTGTTAGACTTGGTTTTTAGGTCTATTCCTAGACCTAGTTCTTAAGAATGCATGCCCTAGTTAAGTGAGTTGGAATTTTTTTAGCATGGTGATGAAAATTAGATAATTGGAGAAGGTGAAGTAGGTTTTACCTGAGGTTTGGACCAAGTTTTAGGTCTTGGAATGCAATATTACGAAAGATATGTGTTTTTTTCCTATATCAATTTTCTAAAAGTAAGATTTTGAGCTCAATTTGGAATTTTTGATGCTCGTTGTCTCATAAAATATCTACATGGTGGTAAAATATCTTCATGGTAGTTGGTTAAGGTTCCTAAGATTATTTTCAATGAAATTTTTAGGTGTTAAGGGGCGAGTTGTATGAACAATTGTTAAAAAGCTAAACAACTTTTTAACCCTCTTAAAACCCTAGGTCAAAAGTGGTGGGAGAGATCATGATGGTAGTGGCCTCGAATGGATTTTTAATGAAATTTTCATTATTTGAGGTTGTAGAGGAATAATCCAATCTTTCTCTTGGTGTAATTTAGATGTTTTGGTTGTGTGTGGACCTCGCTTGAAAAGGAAAGTTTCTAAAGAAGTTCAATTTGTGCTCAAGTTTTACATTATATCTGATGAATAAATTGGTTTTTAGGTAATATGGGAGATATAACTCATGTATGTAGTGGTTTCAGATCATTTTTGAGCCCTTATAATGTTTTTTTAATTCCATTTTGTAAGACTTGTTTTGGGGCTGTTTTGGGGAATTTTAGGTGATTTGGTTACAAAGGATTTCTGGTGGTGTTACAAAGATGACTCATGGAATCCTATGCACTTTTTGATGAAATTGAGGTCATGATATTCTCATTTAGATATTACACTTGCAGTGATGATATCATTTTATGTGCTTTTGGGCTTCATTTTGAAGACTAGTTTTTGGGGCATGTTGGTTATCCTTGTTCTCAAGTGGTTTCATGACATGAAATGATGATGTTGTGAGATTTTTCTGAAAGGATAAATAAGAAACCTCATGTAAAAAAATAGGTTTCAATCCATTAGTGACATGGATTCTCTAATTAATCAGTAGAAATCGAATATAAAGGAAAATCATGCATGAAAGAATAGGTCTACTCATTCTTATAGCTCAAATAGAAAGGGTACATATATATGAGTGTTTTGTAACTATCATGCATGACACATAGAACCTTTATTACACCTAATTACATATTATATAACTAATTGATATGACTCACCATGTGAGGTGGACAATATGTCGAGTGATGATGAGGCAAGTCATACAGACCATCACCCCCTTCATCGAAGCTAAGGTAGAGGTCGTGGAAAGTCAAAATAGAAAGAAAACTCCCACAGACATAACTAATAAATATGTTTCACATGGGTCAAAATAACTAAATTCTTGATAAGGTACCCATGTACAAACAACATCTCTCTAGAAAATAAGAAAAGGAGAAGAGGACTAGAAATCCCGAAGAAGATGGGTAGCTGTAGAAGACCTCGCCCCAAGAAGAGACCACAAGTCAAGAAACTCCACCTCGGTGAAGGATTAGTGAAAATATCTACAACCTTTTTAGAATTTTGATATACTAAAATTAAATTTTTTTCATGAATCAGCTCCTGAATGAAGTGCACATGGATCTCGATGTGCTTCGTTCACTGATGCTAAATAGATTTTGACAAATCGAGATTATGCTCATGTTGTCACAGAAGATGACAGTAGGCTACCGAAATTGAATACCAAACTATGTCAAGATTCCCTACAGCCAAAAATATTTTGTGGCAGCTTTAACTACTTAAATACTATGGAAATTACATATTTCTTCTTTCTAGACCAACTAACAGGACCCGAACCAAGAGAGAAATTGTAGCCTAAGGTAGATTTCTAATGATCTAGATCACCAACTCAATCAAAGTCATAAACCCAATCAAATCAATTTATGTCCCTCCTAGATAGTGAATTCCATCTATATCAGTTCAACAAACATAGTGAAGTATCCTCTTTGCTACTCTCCAATGTAACTCATGGGGCTATTGGATAACTCTAGACACGATCCCAAAAATATATGAAAGATTTAGATGAGTTTGAGTCAAATAAATCAATCTCCCCACAAAGTTTCAAGAAAGATTAAAGCAATCAAAACCAAATTAACCATAGAAAGGAAAGGAATAGGAGAAGGTTTACAATCGGACATATGAAACTGAGCTAGCAAATCAAGAGAGTACTTAAGTTGTGAATTCACAATTCTCGAGTCGATTGTTCTTATCACTAAAAATTAGTACCATAGGACTTGCTCACTATTTATCCCTAATTTTTTATAACATGGGACTTAGTAACGCCTCGTAAAAATGACGATCTAAAAACACACTAACACCTAACACTTATCCCAAAAATTGTGACTAATTTTTTTTTGTTACAAGATAAAGGTAAGAGGATAAAATAGGTTACAAGGATGTTAATCCCCTAGGGTACAACAACTAACTACACCACTAAACTCCACTTTTCGATTAAAGAACCGGATCTAGATAAAAGGTTAACATAATAACAATTTTATTTCTAAGGTCCATTAATCAATTATTCATTAAGAAGGTGCCATAGATTAATTTACATAGTTAAATGTTTTCTTCTCTTTAGTTAATGTTCAATCCTAATAAGGTTAACCTTATGTTAATTTATTTAAATTTATTATCCTATTACTTAGAGTCCTTTCCATTGACTTCCTAAGGCTTGCTAAGAACTAATAAAGGTTTAGCACTCTAAGGCAATTAAATGGCCCCACTCCCCAATTACACATACCCTTAAGGATTTAAATTAAACATTTAAATTACATTTCTACCAAACAAAAGTAGGGTGAAACCTCCACCCTTAGATCAAAACAATCTTGGCCACTAGATCCTAGGGTTCCAAACTAGCCCTAAATTTCTTTATGAATTTCTATTAAAACCTTTCCTTCATTTTATTCTCCTCATTTAGTCTATTTCTTTTGTTAAAAATTGCAGGTTGGAGAGGAGGAAGCCATGGGAGCAAAAGAGGAAGAACTATGGAGGATTCTACAAGGAGATCTAGTTAAGATTAGTTTAGTTGTAGTTTTATCAATGTAATCTATTTCATTTAAGGATTGGGGGGTTTCCTCTACCAATCTGGTTTTTATTTCAAGCTATTTGTATTTGGGTTTTAATTTTGGGGCAAACCCTACCCCATTGTTATAAATGAAAGGAATGTTTTTAATCCACCATTTGTATGTTTTTATTGCTCAAATCCATGGGATTACTCATTATTTTCTTGCTGGTGATCATTAGTTAAATTTTACAACTTAAAATTTAGTATAAACCAGTTAAAGTTTTTACACAGTGTGGATCCGAGGAGTTCTTTCGTAAGTGACAGAACCGCCGCCCAGAGTAGACCGGTGGTCTTGGACCGCCACCCTTCCTGGGTGACAAACCACAAACCGCCGCCCTACTGAGCGGTGGTTTTGAGACCACCACCTCAACTCCGAGTGGTGGTTACAGGACCACCGCTTTGCATGGGGCGGTCGTCCCTGCTTTCTTAGAAATAGAACCTAAAATCCAAGATTTTCACAAAACTAAATTTTACTACAAAGTTCTAAAATACATTCTGAACTTGATTTTATGCTCCTAAAGTTTCCAGTTTTGGGATTTCATTCCATTAGTTCATTTCTTGGTTAAAAATTACTCATTTAGAACAATTTTGAAACCAATAGTAACAATAATAACTACAAGATCTATTCCATTTTGTTCAACTAATTTTCTTTGAATTCCAAGAGTAAAATTAAAGGATTTATATCTACTTCCACATTGTTATTTTTCTAATACAAAATGCAACAATTCCCTATTTCAAATTTGTTGTCTCTTTCATTTTCACTACAACTCAAATATCCAAAATAACTACAACAACTTTATTTTACATTCAAGTTTACTATGCATGCATTTTAACATCTTACAACTTCTATATTTCCTTATTTCTCATTTACAATAAAACAACTTCACAATGAAAGTAACTTTTTTCACAATGCAACTTCCAACTAAACTTTTACACAATATATCCATTTTGATTATTTCTCTTACATAATATACAATATTGGAATGTAACCTTTCTCCATGAAATTATTACAAAGTATTCCACTCAAGTTGGGAAATAATACAAGAATGTAAGCTAATAATATAATACAATATTACAAGTTTCTCCACTCTAAGTGGGAACAACACAAAGGAAGTTTCACAAGGTCTCCAAAACTCCAAGCTTCACAACTCCAACAAGATAGCTCCTCCAAGATTTGTTTGATTCACAACAAAATGGGGGGAGAGGAAATGCTCTCCACCCAACCAAGATATCCAATGAAGAGGAGAAGTCATCCTCTCCATTGGCCCCCGAGCCCCAACCACATTACAATGGGAGATAATTCCAACACATGGCAACAACAATCTTCCACAACACAAACAAATATTTCACAACCATTTCAACCACATTCAAATCAACAACAACACAAGAAAGAAGAACAACAAAACAACAAAAACAAGGCTTAAAATGAAAGCCAAAGGAGAAAGACCTATGGGGAGGCCACTTATGCCTCCCAATGGGAATGGGTGCCCACCTTAAATCCTCCAATGCATATCTCAAATCCCCTACATACTCTTATGCCTCCCTCAAGTACCCCTTATACCTCCCACATACTCTTATGCCTCCCTCAATCTCTTATGCCTCCCTCATAAAAGAAACAAGAAAGAAATGCAAGCATTCCTTGTACAAGGTGGGGCACCCAACCCAAACTCCCTCCAACCAAAAGGTAAACTCTTATGCCTCCCTACATGAAATCTCCCCATAGTCTCCTCCTACTCCAAACTTAGGCAATCTACCCACACCCAACAAGCATTCCAAAGAAAAAAATACTCAACACAAGCACATAAACACAAAATAAAGCATAACATAAGCAAGGTAAAGCTCCTACCTTTCCATAGTATAGATTGTTCCAAGAGTAAATCTCCAAGCTCCTCAAAACCAAGAAAGCATCCACAAGCTCCAACAATCCACAAGCACTCTCAACAATTCTCTAACTCTCCAAAAATTCAAGTGCACAAAAATAATTAACCCCTAAACAAGAAAAAGAACATCAATAAATAGAAAAGGGAGAGAGGAGGATGAGGTGGCTCCATGTAGGATGCCACATCACTCATCCTCAAATCCACCTAAGAATTCAAACCTCAACCCCAATTCACCATAAATTGGTGGGTGAGAGGAATGACAAGTTACAAACACAATCTAAGCCCACACCCCCTAAGGAAAAAATTAATTACTTGAAGGAAAGTGCAATAAACATTTCACCTTTTTATCTTCCCAAAACACCTAATGGGGTCTAATTTTGACCCCCCAACCCCTAGGTAGGGTTGGTGTGGAAATTTGAGAGGTGTGGGAAAAATTTAACTTGTCCCACAAGCCTTCAAAATTGGCCCTTAAGGCCAAATTCGAGTTTCTCATGGAGGGTAGAGTGTACAACACTCAAGATCTCAAGCATTCAACACACAACACAAAATCCAAGAGCAAATCAAGTCTAATAAATTAACTTCTTTTGGTCACATCTTTAATTAGTTTAGGACAAGATTTTTTAACTTTAATAAGACACTTAGACCCACTAAGATAAAGGGGAAAAACATACATCAAAATATAAATAATTAAAACAAGTAAATTATATCACTCAAAAGAAACACATACTAACATTAAAAAAGAAACTAAAACAAAAGACAACACATGACCCCTTGGTCACAATTTTCCCCTAACCAAATAATTCTAACACACACACAATTACATGTTGCCATGGTGACCCTTGTTGAATTCATCTAGAATTCCAATGTGGTTGGTCTCCAATCCCCCGATGTTTGTTGTGAATAAATTTACCTGTAAAACACAAAAATACCTCCTTCAGCCTTGTGGATGCATTAAAACATCCATGCCAAAATATGCAATATAAATATGAAATCATCTATATACAAATTAATATCATCTAGGAAAATATGATATCATTTACAAATTTCTAGCAACATTTCTATCCAACGTTTCATCCATGTCAAAATGATCACAACATTAATTCAATTATCAAAGCCTACTCATGGTGACGAAAGTATATCGCATGTCAGAAATATATATAAATAACCATGTTCATAGCATATCAACATCAATATGAAATGTCTCTAATAATCCACATACATCATATACGAATTGAAATCAAAAACAATCCAATATCTCTAACATCTAGTATCATAATAAATCAAATAGCTACAACAATGTCTATAAGTATAGTCGATAGTATCGAAATCAATAATCAAAAGGGTGTCAAAGGTAAGTGGGCACTATAGGACTTTCTCCAAGTTGTGGGACTTGATAACTGATACTGACCTCTCCAGAAGGCCGGTTCCTCTATCTAATTCTAATGCTAAAACTACTCGTAAAGAAGGAAATGCAGCTAACTAATCCTAAACTAACAATTCCAAGGGACCAGGGAGAGAGAGAGGGTTAGAAAGATGCATGAAAGGGAAATCCTAAGCTAAAAGGTGGTGATAACACCAAAAAAGGGGATTACTCTCCAAAAGGGGAAGGAAAGAGAGAAAACATGGGAGAGAGGGTAGACAGATGTGCCACAGACAAGAACCATGTAGACTGAACTTTCCCACACATTGACAACACAAAAAAAATGGAACCTACAACAAGAGATACACACAACATGCCAAGAAATGAATAAAAAGGAAAGACTACAAATAAAATGAGCTAGGGTAGACAAAATGTGCCACAAAATAGATTCTATTGCTTAAAATATGCACAATTCCATTACATTCATGGTAGAAGGCACGAGTACATTGTAGAGACCAAATTTGAGGTCTGGAACTCATGGGAAGTTGGCCACCATTTTGGCATGGTGTCATTACAACAAAGAGCTCTCCTTGAAAGAAGCACCATTTTACAATATATATCAAAATGGAGAGAGAGAGAGAGAGAGAGAAGGAAAGAGAGGGAAAGAGATCAAATTTGATCTTGTCATAAACAAAAAATCTTTGTCTTTCCCCGCAACATGGCTTTGAATATTCAAAACTATCAATCATGCATTAAAATTTTGGAAAACATCAAGGCACCCTGAAATACCATTCCCCAATGTCTTTTTCTTATAGGAGAATATAAGAGCCCCATACTTCATCAATTAGGTGGTTTAGTTGTCTGTAAGTACACATTAATGGAATTTATTTTCACCATTTTTCTACCATCAAATTCCATCCAAATATTATTCTAATTATTCAAAATTGAAGGGTTCAAGGAGACCTTTCCAACGATATACATTTTGTCCAATTTGGAGCAAGGAATCGAAAGATATGACCATTTGAAATTTTACATGTCGTGAGTACAGAATATGACACATGGTGCTCTTCGATTAGCTCGAGATTTCCTTTTCCCACATGTTAATTTCTTTTTCGTTACCATGTGTTGGTTTCTAGTTGGGTCGTGGGGTTGGGATTTGCTTATGTGTTTCCTTCCCGACCTCTTGACTTCCCTTTCCCTTTTCCGGATTCAACGCCTTTTAAAATTCGGTTCCTTTCGTGAGCTTGAGATCCATGAGATTCTATCACCTAAAGTGTGACAAAATTTCACCATGTGTCCTCTTTGGCCCGTTGATTTTACATGTCCACGGTAAAGTGCAAGCTAATGAGAAAGCTCCACACACCTTCACAAAGTGTTAGACTGTTCTTTGGTTTTCACTAGCCACCGTGAAATGTGAGCCAATAAGAAAGCTCCATGCTTCTCACAATGTTAGTTTTGATAGCCACCTTTTGACCAGTGTAAATCATAATCCAATAGGATAGTTTCACGCTTGGCATGTGTTCGCCTTTCATTGGTTTTTCCTTCGCATCATAATTTCTACCTGGGCAGACTTAAATTTTTTGGCTCAATAGGAGGAATGTAGCCATGTATAATGCCTTGACCACCCTTGACTACCCAAACCCGAAGCCTTATTAAACTCAGTTCATTCTGCGGAATGCATCTTCTTGAAGAAGTGTTGGAATTCTGACACATTTCCACCGCCTTAACTTTTGATCTTCTCGCTATCTCTGTCACCTTTGTTCTTTTCCATGTTTCCTTTGACCTTGTTTACTCTATCTACCCACATCATAGGCATGAAATATTATGGAATGTGGATTATTTTGTGGGTCTCATATTTGCTAGACCTGAAACCTTTGAGGAGAGATGCAATTTTGCCACGTTTCCTTCGTTTAATGCTCACCATTGAATTTAACAACCAAATAAAAGTCACGTGGCCTTTTAAATATAACCCACTAATGGATTAGTTGAACCTCCCATGGGTTTTTAAATGCCAATGGCCGCTTTTTCTTTGAGAGCTAGAATTTGATGGTCATTTGAACGTCTTAGGCTTGTTTAAATGGCTAAGTCCATTTTAAATTAGCTATCAAAATTAACTTGGGGGGTAAATTTGGGATAAAAAATATAAAATATGAATCCCAATAAGTAATGAAGCAATCCTAAGTTAGACATGGAGAACTTTTTGGCCAAGTAAATCTTCACGCGAGAATCAATGATCGAGGAAGAACTACTCGTAATCAACAATTCATCAACATATAGAATAAAGATGAGCATGGATTCATCATGTCATATAATGTAAACATTAGGGTCAAAGTGACACCGAGTGAACCCTGATGCAAGTAGAAAGGAAACTATTTTGGCATACCAAGACCGAGGGGCTTGTTTAAGGCTGTAAAGAGACTCGCTTTAACTTGTAAATGAGGAAGGGATCTTTGACATAACCCGGATATTGTTCTACATAGATCTCTTCCACTAGGTCCCCATGAAGGAAGGCACTCTTAATGTCCATCTGGTAGAATTCCCATCTTTTCACGGGAGCGATGATGAGGATCATTTGAATGTAATTCATCTTCATAACAAAAATGTTTCTAAGTAATCAACCCTAGCTACCTAGGAGAAACGCTTAGCTATAAGTTGTGCTTTAAAATCTTCAACGTCTCCATCAACACCATACTTTGTTCAATACACCCATTTACACCAAAAGATTTTATTACTTTTAGGAGAGGGGTGAGATCCCAAGTATCATTCTTCATGAGTGAGGAATACTCCTCATCCATGGAATAATCTCACGCAAGAATCCTAGAAGCGCCTAGAAAGACCGAGGGTCGAAATTGAGGGGAAGAAGGATTGAGGCCTAACAAACTCCTAATAATTTTTTATTTCATCAAAAGGACATCCCATCCATTATCCAATACTCTACAAAGTCTTCCTAGCCCAATAAGGACCGAGAGATGATTCGGGCTCGGAATCAGAGATTCTTCACTCAAGTGAGAAAGGACAAAGTCCTCATCATCAATATTGCCAAAATCAAAAGACTCCAAAGCATGATGGTTGACAAGATAAGGAAGATCAGTAGGTTAAGGAACATTCTCAACAACATCATCATCTGAAGAGTCAGAATCATAATCAAAGATTAGAAGGACCTCAAAGGGTGGAGAAGTAGAAGTCGAAGATGACTCATCAAATTTCACACTTCTCTTGATATAAAGTTGATGAGTAGTAGGGTTCAACAATCTATACCCCTTCATGCCATCAACATAACCTATAAAAATATAATCTTTGGATTTTGGTTCCAGAGTCTTGCATTTATTCTTGGAAATCCAGGCCATAGCATTGGATCTCAAGAAATAAAAATGCTCGACATTGTGTTTTTGTTCGAACTAGGATTCAAAAGGTTTCATCCCTCTTATGGCCTTGTATAGAACATAATTTTGAATGTAGCAAACACAATTCATTCCTTCATCCCAATACTATGGAGGAATAGATTTTGAGTGAACCATATAAGTGGCCATCTCCTTAAGTGTTCGTTTTTTTCTTTCCACAACTCCATTTTGTGAAGGGTTGTAAGAAATTGTACGCTACAAATAAATCCCTTCAGAGGTACAGAAATATTCAAACCTATTTCTCACATACTCACCTCCATTTTCAGTTTAAAGAACCTTGATAGACCTTTCAGCTTGTTTCTCAAAGAATATCCTTAAAGTATCAAAAATGATTGAAAAATTCATATTTTTCTTAAGAAAATACACCCAACCGTAACGCAAAAATTCATAAATGAAGATAATTATATAGAGAGATCTAGTAACTAAAGGATGTGGGAATGGGCCAAAAATGTCACTATGAGAAATATCCAAAAGACTAATAGATCTCCAAGACTTTCCTTTTCCAAAACTTTCTTCGGGGTGTTTCTCGAGGGAACAACCCTCACAAAGAACCTTAGAAAATTTGATGTGGGGTAACCCATTGACCATTTCATTTTAGCTTAATTTTTCAAGGTAACAATAGTTAAGATGGCCAAAATTCTCATGTTATAGCTTGATAACCTCATCTAGCATGAGTGAGCAAGACAAAGTGGACGTCAAATCAAAAGTAAAGTGGGAGAAGGTATACAACCATAAACGGTGATCCACCTTTCCCTCAGCCATAGTAGTGTTAGAGTGAAGCTCATGAATAATCACCGAGTTTGGAAAAAAAAATCATCTCACATTCCTTCACCAAGGTGAGTGATTTGGAAAACTAATAAGAGATTAATAAATAGATCAGTTCACTCAACACTTTGTTAAATTATCCACTATCCATCACTATTGATCCACTACCAGAAACCGATACCGTAGTGTCATCACCCAATGTGATTTGGGAAATGTCACATGGCTCGATGTTGTAGAACTCAACATGTGAAGAATCCATGAGGTGTGAGGAATCGGGAATCGATAATCCACATCGACAAAATAACAACTCTAGATACAAGGGCCTTCCCTTTGTTCTTATTAGATTTGGACTCCTTTGTTGTGGAAGACTCGGCTTTTGGATCATTTTTATTTGAGAGTCTCAGGAACACCTATGTTATTCTTCTCAAGTTTGATCAATGTTTTGTATCATACAATGATGCTCTTCATGGCCAATCTTCTTGTAATCAAAAAACTTACACATTTCCTTCTTCATTATGGGATCAAAAGTAGAAGCATTCATACATTAGGTTTGGTTTGGGCTTGGTTGGTCTTGGTTTCCTTCTTAGGTTGGTCCTTACTAGTACTTACTATAAGGGAATATGAATTAGATTTGAGAGTCCCCATTTGAATGAGTTTTCATGTTCTCAAATGATTTCGAATAAAAATCACAAATGAGGGAATTTTCCAAGTACTTCCCAAGGTGGCTTTTGTGGCATGGAAATTCAAAATGAATACATAGTATTCGATACCTAACTTAGAAAGAATCAATAAGATCAACTAGGAATATTTATTCTCTACTTTACATTTATTTAGAAGCAATCTAGAGTGGACGAACTTTGAAAAGAATGCATGTAGGTTTTCAAAGTTGCGATTTAATCCTAGTAGATCATTTTCCAACTCATGCACTCTCATGCCATCTTGATGTCCGAACATAGTGTCTAGAATGTTTTCCATGCTTCATCAGTGCTTCGGATGACTCAATTTGGAAGATAAATTTGGGAGAAACAAACATAGGCTAGACAATGGTTTGAACAAAGAGTTGGGTTTAGGTTTCTTGGACCTAATTTTAACTCTACCATCTTTGAGAGCATGAAGCTTGAGTTTGTTAGCCATATTAAAGGATTCATCAAAAATTTGGAAGGACTGGATTTGTAATGTTGATGGAATGTTCTTGGTACTTGAGCGAGAGAATAATCCAATTAGCTCCATCTGTGGGAGGGAAAATTATAATTGATTGATAATTCCCCTCCAGTGGGTGACAAAATCGGCGATGGATTCATCTTCAAACTATTTTATGGCATATAAGTAGGTGATAGTGATTTTTTGCACAATGTTAATTGAGAAGTGTTCTAGGAACAGTTGCGCGAGTTGAGCGAATGAGAACAACAAATAGTGGGGAATGTTGTTATACCAATATAAGATAGGACCAGCTAAGAACATGGATAATTTTCTCAACATGAGGTCATGGTCATGTCTCATAAGGTACTAGGCATGTTGGAATTCCTGGATGTACTTTTGAGGGTCTTCTTTTCTATATAGTTTGAGAAACTTAGAAAGTTCCTAGTTCTAGGGATATGCTTTGTATGGTACTAATGGATGAATGGGTTTCTTGTAAATTTTTGATAGGATAGTGTATTCTTATGACCCATAAAATTAACTTTGAGAATGGAAATTTTGTTCATTAATGCTTGCAAGAGGTCATTTTTATGGTTGTTATTGGGGATAAATGAGGAGGGACTTGGTTAATTGTATGTGGATAGGTTTGGTTGTTGATATGGCTCATATTGTGAAGGAATTTTATGTTGAAAATAAGTACTCATAGGAATATTGTATGTAGGTTGCAAGTTTATGGGTTGTGAGGATTGAATATATTGATATTAGATGGGCATAGATGTATTTAAGAGGAGTTGTGATTGCTTGGGTTTGTCTTTGGAAGGGAATTTATTTGTGAGGGAAAGATTAAGACTATTGAGGTACATGTTGGAAAGGAATAGAGGAGTGGATGAGGGGTTGGGATGGTTTTGTTATGTGTTGGAAAGGGATAGAATATTGGATAAGATGATGGGATGGCTAAGGCATGTTTTTAGAGAAGATAGAGGTGGTTGATGATTGTTATGACAATGGATAAACATAGAAATGGAACTATTATTAATGAGTGGTGTTGACGTCAAGATAAACATAACTAAATTTTGGATTGATATAGGTTGTTGAGATGAGATAGGCTGGGATATATTTAACGGGATAGATGTCAAACCTACATGAGGGGTTTATATGGTGGAGGGGACTAAAGGGCTCGAGGTGGATGATTTTTTATTGGTGTTTTTTTGGGGTGAGTTGGAACCAAATAAGGGGTTTGATGAAGATGAATATTGTTGGTTAGTCATATCTTGTGAGGAGACGACATTGAAGTTAAATATGATGATAGTAGTCAAATACATGACATTGGATGTTTCTTAATTACTTGTAGTGTCATAAGGATGCACTTGTTGGATGATTGGCTCGTGGTTAGGATCAACAAGTCGGGAGAATTCATATGTGGTGTTGGAGACAGGGGTCATGGTTTAGGTATAGGTGAATAAGAACACTCGGGTGGCTAGATAAGAAATGAGGGCAACAGATTCAAATCCAATGTCTCAAAGAAATATTATATCCCCACTATCAAATAAACGAGGATTGGATGGGTCAGGGATTTCAGATGAAATAGATTGGCTCCTAGGGGAATATGGAGGCTCTTGATCATGTAAAGGAGGTGATAGTGATGCTCTATGTTGGTATATTAGGTGCAAAGCATCATCAATACGTGTTTGAATCTTCTCTATAGATTGTTGGAAATGTTCGCCATATTTTATAGTTATGTTTACGAGATTGTTGTCATGTTAATACCATGAAAACAAAAATCAATGGAAAAAAACTAATTCTAGAGAGCTAATTACAAACAAGCAAGCAAGAAAAAGCTGGAAAAAATTAATCTTGATTAAATTAGAAAAAGACAAAATGTGAAAAACGGCTTACGGGGTCCTAGGAAATGGTGGTATATGGTTGGTTTCAGGAAATTTCAAAGGTTGGAGTCCTCAATATACCCAAATGTGTGTGACGCCAAAATATGTGTTGGTGTCGATACGAGGTGTGGTATTGGGGCCTACCCCCTCACTTCACAAATTCCGCAGATGATAAGGGTTTCAAGTGCTTATTCAATATACCGGTGGGCACCAATTATTTATAATCAACCAAAACACCGAGTCAGGCGTATCCTCTTGCGATGAAATCCAAATAGTTCCATCCCGTAGGGATTGTTTTGATGCAAGTTTTTGTTGAAAGTGATTTGGTTGTGTGAGGGAAATTAAGTGAAATGTAATTCATTAATTTCCTAATTATACTAGATGATCATGCAGAGATGAAAGATTCATTTTAATTCCTAAAAGGAAATATGAGTTTGTTGAGGACAAAAACAAATGCAATTCTTAGAAATAAAAATAAATGAAGAAGATGTACCTATGATCGCTTCCTTTTTATTTTTGTAATTTTTTTATTTTTGTGGAAGTAGATACTTCAAAGAATAGAAACCCGCAAGGGTTAGATGAAGAAAAAGTAAAAAAGAAAGCACGGTCTAAAGGTAGATTGGATGACTAATCACAAATAATCTACAGAGATCATCGATGATTTGTAGGAATCATGAGTGATTCACAAAAATCGCTAATAGTTTGACCGGATCGTTAACGATTACAAGCGAGAAGAGATAAAGATGAATATAATATTTTTAATGAAAAATAAAGGGGACAGAGTGTCCCACCGGTGTTCCAGAATGTACGAGATATATTTTCTTTCCTATTTTAAATTAATAAAATGGAACAACAAAATAAAATTTACCTTAGAAGACGAAGGGTTTACCGATACCCACAATGATTGATGTTGATATTGATGGATAGTCAATGTTACGATGGATAAGCATTCCTTCTTTCACCGACGAAGAAACTTGCAATGAAAGATAGCTTAAAAACGATATTATATAAGATGGGTAGATGAGTTTCTCATATGTGGACGATTCCAAGAATCCAAAGGGACTTCCTTAGAGGATGTCATCTTGTTTTCAAACAATTAAGTGAATTGACAATACTGATGTAATGATAAACAATGATAAGGATAGGTAAGAATCTAGAACTCAAGGTTAAAAGGAAATACATCTTCTACTTTGTAGGTTTCCCGATTAATGTGGCAAATGCTATTTTTGAACAAATTGTAACTTTAATCATAACAATAATCTATGGTCTTTTATGGATCTCATGGAGGAACTCAATCTAGTCTTCAATGTCCTCGATGTCTTAAAGTAAACACAATGGCACACAACATAATATTGTGAAGGATATCAAATTTTTCCCACACAAAAGGATGTTGAATGATTAAAAGGTCGTAAATTCTTGTGATGGGGTGTGATTGTCCTAGAATAGTTATCTAAAGAAAAACATGCTTGCAAAAGACAAGTTAAATCCATATATATTGATAAATGCTTGACAAATTGATTAAAATATAATGACAGATAGGGATCATAGGAGATTCAAAGGAATCACAGGAAATTTGGCGTAATTGTGGGAGATTCAAGGAATCACTGACGATTATTGTGAAAATGTTGGATTTCTATAAAACCAATAATTTGATTTAGACAAATATCTAAATGACTATTTTTACAATTTTGATGCTATAAAAATTGCAAAAAGCAATAATGAAGAGAACATGTGTACCTTGAAGTATTGGGATGATGATTTAGATCTGATATGATAGATTTTTGATTTGTTGATTTCTTGTTTTTTGTTGGAGACAAGGTTGCAAATATTGATGTATTGTATGCTTTTTAGAGAGGCTCCATATATTGTTGTTTGGCTTGGAGATCAATGAAATGGCAGATCTTCATTACTTGACTTGAAAATAAAGGTGCACAAATGTTTGAGATAATTATTAATATCCCTGAAACAAGAGTGAAAACTCTTATTTATAATCGTTGGCGATTTGTTAGAATCGTCGGCAATCTGGGAATTTTGGGGAAATCTTTTAGAAGTGGTTAAAACTAGTTCCTAAACAAAAGATTTTCAGGAATTGGGATGAGGTAAAATGGTTGGGAAGAGGTTTAGGTAATTTGGAGAGGTTAGGAGGTTGGGATAAAATGGGTTAGGGATGGTTTAGAGATGGTTAGATGGTTTTAAGGGGTTAAGATAATTTAGATGCGTAGAATGTGATTTACAAAGGGTAGAAATCAATTTTACATGGTGAGTTAAATGAATTAGGCTATGTTTTATAATGATAGGTTTGGATAAAACCATTTTTGTACGCAAGGAGTAGGTAGGTGATGAAAACTTGTTGTTACACATACCCAACAAAAAAATCAAGAGTACAACGTATGATCAATTTTTGTCTTTTAATTTTATTAATGAGAAGGAAGCATGACTACCAAATATCTTTAAATGAGAGATATTAGGTTTTTATTTGGTCTATAATTCATGAGGTGTAGTTTGATGCAAATTTTTAGTAGGAAATATAGTTAGGGTATGAATAACAGTGTTTATGGCTTCATCCCAAAGTAACTTAGCACTTTGGACACATAAAGCATGGTCCTAGCCATTTCTATGATTGTTATATTCTTCCTTTCAACTATGTCATTTTATTGGGGGAATATGGAGTTGTTAACTCTCTTTTAATTCCACAAGACACACAAAACTCATCAAACTTCTTATTAACATATTCACCTCCATTATCAGTTTTGATTCTCTTTATTTTCATATTAGCCATGTTTTCAACTAAGGCTTTAAAATCTTGAAAATTAGATAGAACTTCATAATTTTCTTCATGTAATAAAACCAAGTCATTCTAGAAAATTCATCAATAAAACTAACAACATAAAAGGCTCCACCAAGAGAAGGAACTTCCAAAGGACCTCTTACATTATTATGGATTAACCGAAAGTTAGATGTATTAGAATCATGACGTCTGTGAAATGGTTCAACATGTTTCTTACCACGCAAGTAACTTTCACAAGATCCATGGTCTGATTTCATCTTAGGGAGTCCTATAACAAGGTTAAGGACAATCATTTCAAATAGAATTTTAAATTTTACATGCCCATGCCTTTCATGCCATAATTGAATAACATTGCAAGAAGAAGAAGAAAGACAAGATTCGCCAAAAAATCCTTCAAAGATATATAATCCATTGTTTTGAAAACAAGCAACAATAATCTTACCAAGCTCATTATGTACATACCATTTATCTTTTAATAACACAAATTTGTAGTTTTCTCTAATTAGTTGAGAACAAGATAAAAAAAAATTCTTTAAGTTAGGAAAATAAAACATTACTAATGGTTTCATTTTCTAACATAACATTACCACAACATTCAGACCTAATGACAAAATTATCACCTAGATATATATTCTCGTGATATTCTACAACATAGAAAAAAAATCATAAATATATGGCATATGCCTAGATGTGACACTATCTAGGATCCATTCATAGTCATTGAGACCTGAAGATCATTATAAAGAGAAATAGTTTTCTCAACATTATTAGCTTGATTTTTAGATTGACTCGATTTCTATTATTCTTCTTTTTATAGTTAAATTTATTTTTTAGAATTATTATTAACCTTATTAACTTTATAATAACAATCAACTTCTTTATGACCAAATTTACTACATTTGGTACATGTGCCTTCAAACTTGACTTTAAAATTTTGATTATTCTTAGGATTGAACTTAGATTTAAAGTTTGATTGCTGATTAGTATTGCTATTATTCTTATTTTTAAATGATTTTTATTTTGGGAGAACAATGCCTGAGAGGCATTCTCTTTTGAGTCAAAGTTATCCATTACACTTTCTTATTGAATGAGTAGAGAATACAAGGTATCTAAATCAAGTAAATCATATTCATTTTGATACTTAGAATTCAAAATAGAAATGTAATTTCTGAATTTTCATGTATGTTAATCTGAATAATAAAATATAGCAACTTATCTTGAAATAATTCACAATTACAACCATCTAACTGAGCCTTAATGTTCTTAATATTATCTAGATAATTGACTATCTTTTCATCTCCTTTCATTGGAGTTGTAAACAGTTCCATGATTAGTTTTATTATCTTAGAAAAGTGACTACCTTCATGCATAGTTTGAAATTGAATCCATGCATCACTGGAGACTCCATGTATCTTATGTGCAACAAGAATTTATCTTTGATACTTTACAATAAGATGGACATGGCCTCTTGATATTTTTGGGAGAAGATACTCAAGTTTTCAGGTGTAGCTTGTCTCCCAATGGGTCTCTTTTCAACACCACTAACTAGATCCCAAAGATTTATTTCCATAAATATGGATTTAATCCTAACTCTCCAAATACTATAGTTAGTACCATTTAACAACTGAGATTTATCCATGAAAAATATAGAAGAACTAGCCATATTAAAATGGTAAGTAAGATTTAGGTGTTATGTGGTTTTAACAATACACATAAATATGTAGTTAGAAGAAAATAAAATTCTTCACATTTGAAAAATTAGGAAATGCTTGCAACTTAATAAACATATTCAAACAAAGTATGAGAACTAAGAAGGAGCTCATAAAACACAAATAAATAATTACAATAGGCCTCAATGAAGGCACAAGCGAAAGACGATTCAATTCCTTAATTAAAATCAAATACAAATAGGGAATATATACAAGTAGTTGACTATTGGCATGGCAAGAAGGTGAACCGTCAATCAGTTTGGAGATGCCACAAGAGCAAGAATAACGACCACCAATGTATTAATATAATATTTTTCAACATTCCCCCTTAATACATTGTTTCTACAAACATCATATTTCCAGATAATGGACCCCCTTATTCCAAACATAGTAAAAAGTTTATTACACTCTCCATGTAGCCTGCTCACCTTTGAGGTGGCATGTCATCATTTTGCTTCTTGGTCTTGGTGACACCTTGGTTTTTCCCCACAAGATTACCACAAACTTGGAAGTGACTTGAGCACATCCATCCTTGAGAACACCTCGATGGTTTTGGTTTCCCTAGATTACCATGAACCCATATGGTTTTCCAACTGCAGGTTTACCATGAACATGGAGGTGACTTGATGTCTCAACTATACACTTTGATGGTTTCTCATATTTCCAAAATCCCTTTACACAAGAGCCAAGTGCTACTCTAGTGCTTTTTCTCCTCACAATGTCCTTCATTTAGGAGGTACCAAACTGGAAAATGCTTTGCATCTTTATTGAAAAACACACACCAAAATAAATACACTAAGCTCAACAAAAACAAAAATGTCACCAAAGTCATGTTGCGACCCCATTGTAGGTGACTGAAAAAAGGACATCAATTTTCATCCGACCTCTGTGTACCCTCCATCTTCCATTAACATGCTACTTAATTAGCAGATATGGCTTTGAGGCTCCTCATTATGCTCGATTGACTCAAAACACTTCTATTGGTGAATATCTTTGTGAGGCAGGATGCATATGCTCCATGGAAAGTCCCATCTCCACGTGGTGTCCACACCAATTCCTTCTTTGTACATATGTAGTAAGACTTAAAACTACCATAGTGATAAGTATAACTAACTCAAAAATTATCTTTCCACTAGTAAAAGTACAAGAAAAAGCAACAAAGAAACCGAGGGTCATGGTGAACAGCACCACCAAGATAAAATTGACATGATGATTCTCATCCTTTTACCATGCTATTTCACATTTTCTATTCTAAACTACTCCAGAAAGTAAATTATGGTGTAAATTTGTGTTTTCTAGAAATGTTTAGCAAAATTAAATACACCAAATTACAAGAAAACCACTGGTCCTGGTCCACATTTTTTTGCAAATGAATACTGTGCACACAAATAGGTCACTCCACAAATCAAAAGAAGAATAGATTTGCAGTATTATCCAATTCAGGGTTTTCTACCGCCAACCAGATCTCAATGTTTTTCCTTCACGCACACCAGATCTCTTGTCCAACGAATGTGCTCCTTACGTTTTTAAAAAAATGCCACGTATTTCTTCTTTCAGTCACAAGTTCCAGGTCCTCCAAAAATTCCTTCAAGTACAATAAGAATATAATAGGTCGCTAGTAAGAGAATGTCACGGGTATGAGCTTCACGTGCTAAAAAATAGGTTACAGTGTCCGCAGAGAAACCACCTAATATCTTTGATAGCTATCTCCAAGGTGTCACTCCAAATCTCCATAACAAAATCCCATTCATAACAATTTTTAAATTCCCTAATTTTCTCTCTAATGCATTGGTCTACATGTCCAAAATAAACACCAGGAATGAAATCATTACCATAGAAAAACCACATGTATGAGATCTTTGAAGCTCTGATACCAATGAAGTCACAAACCGAAGAAGAAATGATTCAATTCCTTAATCAAAAGAAAATACAAACATGGAATATATACAAATAGTTGATTGTTTGCATGGCGGAAGGTGAAGCATCAAACAAGTTTGGAGATGCCACGAGGGCAATAATAACTACCAACAATGTTCCAATATATAGTGTTTTCAATTTTTAAAATTCACTGGAACAAGGAAACAATGTTCCATGGAATTATAAAAATAAATATTTCTAAAAAACCATAAAAACTTCAAATAAGATATTTGAACTCAGCAGAGAGAAGTCACTAAACACAAATAACATACTCACAGGAAATAACAAAGAAGATATTAAAATTTCTAAGTCCAGAAGTCGTGATAAAAAGAAACAATGACGTTCCATGGGTTTTTAAAATATTAGTGTTCCACGGAATAATAAGGTAAAATTTGTTGAACATAGGAGTAATGTTTTGTGATTTTTAAGGATTTTATTTTTCTCGTATAAAAATAAGGAAAAATATGGGGAACAAAGGAACATGGAAAAATGTCGCGAACAAAGGATTGCGGAAAAATATGTGAAACAAATAGAGTCTCGTAGAATAAAGGACTTTTGAAAACATTTGCGAAACAAAATATTTCTGCAAAATAAGAAAAAAAACACAACAAATGAAGTTTCGCACAATAAAGTGAAATGTCACAGAGTAAAGAAAAATTTACACAACATGGTAGAATGTCACAGAGTGAAGAATAGTCCGCACAACATGCAAAAATATTGCCCAACAATAAAATAAGTCACAGCGTAACACACAAATAAGTTTCCTAACATAAAAATAATCCGTGCATGACTTAAATAATCCATAAGGCCAAGGAAAATACACACAACACAATAAAAATCCATGAAATACAACAAAAATCATGACAATTTAGAAATCACTAAGGAAGGACGATATGACCAAAAACACAATTCAAATCACTTAGAAGGTTTCAGGAGAAAGGAACACAAGTACACACTTGATTTAAACTTTCATAACTTCCAACATTAATTAAATTGACATGGGATTGGATTTTTACACCTCTAGTCTTTGAAAAAGTTGTGAATGATCAGAATTAGGGTTTTGTTGGTTTTAAAACTTCAAGCTATCTTCTTCAAACCGATCTATAGATGATCTTGCACCTACAAAACAAATTTGTCTTGCATAACCACAAACATCCAGCTCTGATACCATGTTAGGAAATGCGGGGATAAATAATATCATAGATTATATATCCACCATATTAAATTGCCAAAGATTATAGTTTATGAATGTACAATAAGTTATAATGAATTACATCACATAATGAATTAGATATTATATTTCATGCATAAACATGAAAGTAAATGAACACAAGAAACAATATTTAAGTGGGAAAACCTTTCAAGTAAAAACCCACTAAAAATCACTTATCTTTATTGAGAATATGTATTTCACCCAACACTCCCACTATTTCCTTGAATCCATAGTAGTTACACCTTCAAGGAGGAATTATAAACTATCATATACATTTTCTCATTTGTAGAGATTAAAATTTACATCATGTAACCTCGTATGCTCACAAATATAGCTCGCTTCTATATACTACTTTCTTTATGTATATCCAATCTCAAAGAGATCACCTTGATTTATATCAAGGCAGGTGGCCTGTTTGGGTCACTCTTATATTTTAAATTTAAATATTGCTGACGTAGTATGTGGATTTCTCCATGATTGTTTTTCAAACATAAGTTGTATGCGATGACCATTATTCTTTGACGGTTTTCTATTAAATCGTTTTCCCACTTAATATTACAACACCAATAATACCTACACCTAGGAATCTATACAATTGATTTTTATCATGATCATATCTTTTACACTAGTCCATCGTGCATGCCATAGTTATTTACTACCTACAATATGTGTTATATCATGTTCTATCTGGTGATCACATTTCTCAAAATTTGTAAATGTTGATTTGACTATGATCCATGTTTGCTTACATTTTTCGTTCTCATTAGGTTACTAATATTCACCCTTGCTCCTATTTTGGTCACCATTTTTATCTTATATTCTTTGATTACTAATTGGCATTGATTAATTTTAATAATCGTGCAATTGTGTCATAATATTTGATCGTTGTGTAACATTGATCGATTTGACTACTTTTTCTTGTGTTACTCCATGATTGATAATGACATTGAATGAATCAATTCATTTATGAAATTTTGTGATTAATATGTCATACCATTTTCTTTGAATTCTTTAGACACTTTTTGGAAGTATGATACTTTATTATCTTATATACATGTTCACTTTAATGATATGTGTCATGTTTATTGTATATACTTGTGTTGTATGTTTCAGTGTTTTCTTTGTGCATTGTATGCTTCATGCTTTATTTTATTGTATTCTATATAGTTCTATGTGTGATTTCTATTTATTGTTTACTTTATGCTCATTTTTATTAGGGGTACACCACCCTCTTTATTCATATGATGTAAATTACCTACTATATCTTTAGAATGGAATGAACATCTTATGACACAATGATGTTTATAGATTTTGATATGATACAACATCCCATGATATATTTATTAACATGTTTTTGTTATTACCATTAGATACACATCATTACAACAAATTTATCTTATGAAATACATTTATTTGACATATAATACATCATGTGCACATTGATTATCATGCATGGATTATCGACATGCTTCATACACGTAAATTGCTTGATTGAATTTTTGGTTTTAGTCCCCATGGTTAATTTAATATTTAATTAAAACTTATTTAGAATTACTTCTTACAACATTATGTTTTAGCGTATTGGTTGATAATCATATGAGATTTTACACATTTCTCTACGCACATTGGTTGTTATATATCATAATTATGACATTACTTATATTTTACTTGTGTAATTATTTACTTAATATTGATTTTATCACTATTTATTACACATTTCTCTTAAGACTTTAGTTTTTATAGTTTATGAATATATCATTTCTCCTTACACACGCAAACTAAAAACTAACACTAGTCAAGTATATCACATCTTGTCATTCGGGGTTCTTTGTGATGGGCTTGTCATTTCATGTATTAGGTCAATATGGATCCATTAGGAATTTATTTTTCTGTTATGATCATGTTACTCATCCTATCATTGTTATGTCTTTTTCCACATATTACTAGATCAATCTCATAACATGTTTCTCTCTTTTGATGATACATAGATTGCTTGTTCTTATAATGCTTCTATATTATGAATTATACACATTCTTATCATATTAGTTGATACATTATATATGGTTTATTTAATTTATGTTTATTTGAATTTACACAACTAACACTTTCGCTTTTGAGCTAAGTGATCATTTACGCCATCCATCATCTCAAAAGGGGGGAATATTATGGGATTTTTTAAATAGATTCATTTATATTACATATACACTACTTCAAATGACATTGTATGATGATATATACATAGTTATTCTAATATATTACATATTTAAATTTATATGGTTTCACTTTGTATGCTCAATTACGAGAGATGGTTTCACTTAGAAGGCTCAATCACTAGAGATGGATTCACTTAGTAGGTGTAATTTCTAGAGATCGCTCCACTCATTAGTTTTGACGGCTTCATATAGTAGGATCAATCAATATATTTCTCTTAAATTTCAACATTTACATTATTTACATATGACACTAATAACATATACATGTTTCATGTTTTTCTTTCCATTCATGTTATTTATTGATTTTATGTAAGCATCTTGATTGGATTTTAATCCACATATTTAGATTGTGCGTGTATCTTTACGGTATAATGAAATACAAAGGATAAGGGAGAACACACATTCAAGTCTTGCACATGTCTTTTTCTTGTGGGAGGTTTACATTTCATGTTATTTATTTTAATCAAGAAATTTTAAATTACTAGATTAAGATGGGGGAAAATGTAGTATCATAAATGTATACCAATGGAATTTGGTAATTACTCTTTATCATTTATTATATTCCATTAATTATTATGTACATAAATGACTAGGTGTCATGGGCATCTAATTAAATTCAGCAATACTTGGCCTCTAGGTCACACTTGTTGCTTACCATTGACTAGTCAAAACCCCATTTTTTGAATTTAGAAAGCACCTTCAAACATATAGCCACTTTCTCCAATTGAAAAAAATCACTTTTCACCTTAGTAGGAAAAATTCTTCCATGATGGAAAAATCTATGATCCAAGCTAATTTGTCTTAAGGTTAATTGATTTGTTCCCAATGGATTTGTTCTCCACGATCTTAAAAGTCACTTTTTTCAAATTCGTAAGTTATCCCATTTTTCTAGTGTTAATTGAGAAAGAAAACATTTTGCAAAACATATAAAACGCACTTACCCCACCCATTCAAAGGGCCTCTATAGCCTTGCATTTTTTGAATACCTAGGAGATCACAATAAAAAAACTCATTTTCTAAATCACTCTCTCAATCACATCATCAAGAACTAATTTTGTATACATCTTAATGGCTTCCCTAAGAAATTTTGTAAAGCTAAATCTTATACCAAATATAATTTATAACTTTCAATGGTCTTATTGGGGTATTCATTGCAAAAACATTACTATTGCTTGATGGATAATGACGATGGTTTGATTCCTCTTCAAAATATAGCTACATCAGCATTGTTGTGGGAACTTAAACCGCATAAAAACAACCCATTTTTTAGTCTTCAAGGAGGAGAGCTAGGGTTCAAGAAGGAAAATCCTAATTTGTTGCATGATTACAATCAGAAAATTACAAACAAAACAATAAAAGATTCAATACTAGAAAATCATAGTGTTAAAGGTGTAAATCGACAAAACTTTGCACATGAAAAATCCTTCCAAAGAGGAAAATCCATCGAGGTGACTTTTCCATAGACGTGACTTTTCTCCCATCTCATTTTTAAAATCATATATTTTAAGGATAGCTTAATGATAATCATTGTCACTCTATCTTAGCTAGTAAAATGATACAATCTCTTTTAACCCTAACATTAACTTCTTTATATAGCTTTGAAGATCTTACATGAGATTTTATAATTCTTATACATGAATCTCATATTTATCTATATTTTATACTATTTAAATTAGGAGTTAAACCTAATTTAAATATTAATATTTTTAGTTTGTGTATGGAGTAGGGTTTAGTGTTTTTGAGTGACTAGGGTTTCAAAATTTGAGTGTTTGATTTTAGAGGAATATATTTATGAAATCCCGCGTAGTATAGAATAATGGTTTAAGCTAAACTTGAAGAGGAGGAATAACCATAAGGATGAAAAAATAAGTAGGAGAAACCATCCAAGCGCAATTCCATAGTTTTGGGGGTAAAAAAATAAACAAAAGTTGAAGAAAAATAAATATGTTAATTTAATTGAATTTAAAATTTGTAATTTGGCAAAAACTTAAAGCATTGTAATAAAAAAATTCGTAATTTGGCAAAAACTTAAAGCATTGTAAATGTAGTGAAATGTGAAAAATTAGGAAACATATATGGATTTTTTTAAAGAAATTTTATGGATAAATAATAAGTTTAGGAAAGTTTTTGTAATTTAGATCTAATTTAGAAACGATGAGACATGGCATGACCACACTTTCAATTTGACAGCTTAAATTTTCTCATCAAATAAATCTTATAGACGATCATCTATTCAACATATCTCTTTAAAAACTAAGACATTTTATTTTAAAAAAAGTAAAAATCAAAAGATTACACACATAAAATTATAATCTTTTATGAATTTTGATGAATTATCGAAATTTGGTTTTATCATTGAATATAGTTTTTGAAAATTTTCAACTATATTTTATAGCTAAATGCAACAAATCATCTACACAACCATCAAATATAAACCTATGACACAAACATGGATCATTTTGATTACACATTTTTAAACAACCATTTCAAGTATATTCCATTAAATAATATTGCAATTTATGGTGAAAGTAAAAATAGAGGGAAGAATGTTTTAACGGTGGTTATATTACATCAAAAAAATCTTATTAGCTAATTGAGAATAAAAACTCTTATTGAAATTAGATTCTAATTCAATAACAAAAACATGAAAATATAGGAAAACAAGTCACATTCGTACATAATTTTTTTATGATATCTACTAAAAATAATATAAGATTGAGTTTCATTCCGTGGAATGGAATCCATCGATACATATCAAACTAAAATTGTAAAAACACGTAATCTATTAACACATCTCCATTAAAAAAAAGGCACCTTTTGTCTTGAAATAATAAATTCCCCAAACGTTGAGCTAACAATACTCAATAAAAAGGTTATTAGTTCCCATGCGTAATTTGAATTTTCTAATTGTAGGTATAGGTTATCTTTTCGTATGCTTTCTTGTGTAAAGTTCTAAGGTAAGGATTAAGTTCACATAATATCCAAAAAAATTAGAAATTTCCAAAAATTCAACAAGTTTATATAAAATCCCATGAAAGGGAAAAAAACAAACAAATTTAGGGGAAATTAAACTATTGAGTTAAATTTGTGAATACTTGAAAAATCAAGTAAAATTAGGACAATTTAGACAAATTTTAAAATATTGAGAAAAATGGGAGAATATTATAGGAAAATCGAAAATAGGCAAATTTTGACAAAGTTATGGAAAATTAGGTAAACTTGAAGGAAATTAGGATGAATTCAAAAATTAAGGAAAATTAAGAAAAATCTTATAAAATTAAAAACAATGGTGAATAAGGAAATATTTGAAAAATTAGGAAAATTTGTAGCATTTTTGATAAATTGTGACAAACACATTCGGGGATTATGACAATTTGAAGAAAATCATCAAATTAAGGAAAGGAGGAAGAATGTGAAACTTTTAGGGAAACTTCCAAAAGATTATTTTAAATGTGTTAGACTAGGAGAAATTTGGCAAATCTAGAGATATGTATGAAAACTTAGAGTTTAAAGAATCTTCATATTTTTATTATTAGTAACTCAGTTTTTAAGTATTTTATTTATAATTTATTTTTCAATTTATCTATATTTTCTCTAAATTTTATAATTTAATTATTATGCGTCTTAAATTGTAAACTTATACAATATCATGTGCATTCCTATGATACTAAATAATACCCCTTATTTTACCATATATCCAAACTACCCATTTTCCCTATGATATTTTTATACCCCTTTTTATTTCTACCTCTTTAGTGTTGGATTTAATATTTTACATTTTCACAAATTTTAATTATATTTCTACTTAAAGTCGTGATTAAATGTTTATTGGATTTGAAAAATGCAAACCCTCACTATGTGTAATTAATTTGATGTCTCTCTTCCTTTATTTTCTATCTACTTTTGTCACACTTATCAAATTTCTTATAAGAATGTGAAAGGTATGTGCGGTTGCATTCTTGTCACTTGAATTTATTAATATTCATGGCATTCATTCTCATACAAAAATTGAATCAAAAGTTTAAAAATATTCTCACCAAAGGTCAATGTTGTTATAACTCTAAGAAAACACAACATTGCTCTCCAAATTACGATTCTTCTCTAAAAACATATGTAATTAAAATTTATGTGTTGGAAATAAGGTGTCTCAACCTTGTTTGGTTTATTCATTTAATATTTTCCTACAGTTGTTTCACATTGTCGGTGCTCTAAAAATAGAAATATGAGTTGTCAAAAGATTTCCATATGATAGTATATCATGGAAGGGCTATTTTTAGAGATATTATGACATATTTTATGTCATCTTTAAGGGTCAAAAATAGGGAGAATATTGTGGACGTGGGAGCCTAATTTTAGACCGAAATCTTGCTCTTTAATGCAGTCCACCTCATGAGAGGTTTTGCACATGGTTTTGTAAACCATAGATGGTTTCTTGTATAACCGGAGGTCTATAAATTGAAGGCTTGGAGAAGCAATTGGTGTGGTGAGTTTTACAAGTACTGTAAAGTTGGAATCCTCCTAGAATTTCTTCTGGTGATACTCCTGTAAGAAACTTGCTCTGCAAGTGTATGTAATCTTGTTATTAGATTTGAAATACATTGAGTGGGATTTTGGAGTGTGGGGTTTTTTATCCGTAAGGATTTTCCCCACATATATCGATGTTTGTGTTAATTGTTTATTTTCTTGTTATGAATGTGTTGCTAGAATTTACTGTAACTGTTTTATTAAGTTTAAAGTTTTGCATAATATCTCTCCTCAAGATTAGCATAGGAAGTTGTTCCACTACTCTTAATTTCCTATCAAGTGGTATCAGATCCTGATCACCTTTGGTTTCAGTTGTGGGTTGTTGGGTTTTTTTGCTAATCTGCGTTTGAGTGGGAGCTTGTACAAAGAATACTTTGTTATCTGGTTGCAAATATTTTTCAAATGGCGAGCACATCTGGGAGGATTGAGGTGGAGAAGTTTTCTGGCACAAACTTTGAAATGTGGAAGCTAAAAATGGAAGATCTGTTGGTTGATCGGGATCTATGGGATGCGGTGGATGAGAAGGTCCATAGGCCTACGGATCCAGTTCTGGCTATAAAATGGATGTAATGGATAGAAAAGCTAAAGGTCTTATTAGACTATGTCTTATGGATTCGATCCTAATAAATGTCCATGAAGAATACACTTGAGAGAAGATTTGGAAAATTTTGGGTGAGATATACCAAGCTAAGTCTCTAGTAAATAAGATTTTCTTGAGGAAGAATTTGTATTCCTTGATAATGAAAGAAGGTGGACAAATATCTGAGCATCTGGAAACATTCAATACGTTGGTGACTCAGTTGAGCTCGGTTGGGGTTAAGATGGACAAAGAAGAAAGGTACCAAACTATGTTGGTTTTGTTGTCAGACTTGTGGGATAGCCTAGTCATGGCCATTGGGAGCACTTCAAGCACTCTGAAGATGGAGGATGTTGTTGGTTCTCTACTCTCCGAAGAGATGAGAAGGAAGGTCTCTCTAAACGCCAAAGAGGATTTGAGTGTTTGAGGAAGAACAAAAGAATGAGGAAAATATGAGAAAAAGCATGGCCATTCCAAGAATAAGGGGAGATTAAAAGCCCCTGGTAAGTCAAAGGTGATATGCTAGAAGCTGTGGAAAATCTAGACACTTCAAGAGAATGCAAAGAAAAAAAGAAAAAGAAAAGAAGAAGCATGATTCTGATTTTGTGTCGAGAAAGGAAGATGGAGATGCCTTTATTATAGGTTTGGAAACTTGTGCAGGTGATAATGCATGGTTGATAGACTCAAGTGCATCTTTCCACATGACTCCTAATAAAAACTGGTTTAGTAAGTATGAAAACTATGATGGTGGTGAGGTGTATTTGGGTGATAATTATTTCCTTGAAATTGTTGGTCGTGGTAGTATTCAGATGAAATTTTCTGATGGTAGAATTAGAATATTTGATGGTGTCTTGCATATCCTAGGACTAGCAAGAAATATATTATCTGTTAGCAAGCTAATATATGCGGGTGTGCATGTACAGTTTTAAGAAGCGGTGTGAAAATGGTGAGAAATGCTATGGTGATAGAAAGAGGAAGTAGATTGGGTACATTGTACCAACTTGGTGCATGCATGATTGAGTGCAATAGCACTTTGGATAAAACTAAGCCAGTAACTATTTCGCTAAAAAAGGAGAGGGTTTCCTCCTTTATGGATGGTCGTGGCTTCTGGGTACCCAAGGGTGCTCTGTCTATCGAATCAAAATTACCTACGAGAGAAGACCATGTTATGACACCGCCACATTGGAGAGAAGGGTTTAAAAGCCCTGAAAAATAAGAACCTTGTTGAGGGGTTGAATGATTGCAATCTGGAGTTTGATTTCTGTGAACATTGTATTTATGGCAAATAGAACCACATTCAGTTTTACACATCTACTCATAAGTCTTCATGTATCTTGGATCTAATCCATTCGATGTATTTGGTCCTGTTAAGGTTGCTTCTATTGCTAAATCAATTTATTATGTTACTTTCATTGATGATTTTAGTAGGAGAACATGGGTATATTTTTTAAAGAGTAAATTTGAAGTTTTTAGTCATTTCAAGGAATTTAAGGCTATGGTTGAAACTCAAAATGGGAAGAAAATTAAGTGTTTGAGATCGATAATGGTGGTGAGAACTATTCTACAGACTTTGACATATTTTGTGTAGATTGCGGGATTAAAAGAAAAAATACAAATTCGTATTCTCCGGAGCATAATGGAGTTGCAAAAAGAATGAACAGAACGTTGATGGAGAAGTCTAGGAGCATGTTGATTGGAGCTGGTCTAGAAAAGAGATTTTAGGCTGAAGCTATTACCATTGCTTGTTATTTGATAAATAGATCTCCTACATCAACGATTGTTGATAAAACGCCAATGGAAGTGTGGTCGGGGAAAAAGCCTTCAATTAGATATCTGAGAGTTTTTGCTTGTGAGGCATATGCACATGTGCCTAAGGAGAAGAGAACAAAGTTGGATTCTAAGGTTGTCAAATGTATCTTCATCGGCTACGGCTATGGTGTGAAAGGATACAAGCTTTGGGACCCTGTTGTACAAAAGGTAATACACTCCAGAAGTGTTATTTTTAGAGAGATTAAATCTTTCCCTGTTAATTTTCAGCCAAAACAACATAAAGAAAATGAACAAAAAAAGGATGTGGTTCAACTTCCTTCTACACCTAAGAAATTTGAATTGATACCCCAAAATAGACAAGAAGTTGAGGAGATCTCATCAAGCTCTAAATCTTCTGAAGAGGAAGAAGTGGAAGAAACTCCACCTTAGTTTGTTCAAAGGTCTACAAGGCAAAGTAAACCACACGAAAGGTATGGGTATTCTCCCGATGATTGGAAGTGTATATTTGCTTTGATTACTGACATTGATGAACTGAGATCTGTTTAAGAGGCTTTGGGTATGAATGATGCAAAGTCCTGGAAAATAGCCATGGATGAAGAGATGGCAGCCCTTAAAAATAATAATACATGGGACCTTGTACCATTTCCTGAAGGTCGGAAACTTGTTGGATGTAAATGGGTGTTTAAGAAAAAGATTGGTTCAGATGGAAATGTTGAAAAGTATAAGGCACGGTTGGTTACAAAGGGTTACTCTCAAGTTAAGGGTATTGATTATGGTGAGATATTCTCTCATGTTGCTAAAATGACATCCATTTGGTTTTTATTATCTATTGCAGCATCTTATGACCTAGAGGTTGAACAAATGGATGTGAAAACTACTTTCCTTCATGGTGACTTGGAGGAAGAAATCTATATGTCACAGCCAAAGCACTACATGGTGAAAGGTAAAAGCAAGATGGTTTGTAAGTTAAATAAATCCTTGTATGGCCTTAAACAAAGTCCCAGGATGTGGTACCTAAAGTTTGATTCATATGTGTTGAGTTGGGATTTGTGCGGTCTAAATCGATCACTTTGTGTATATTTTAAATCTGATGGTGATTGTTTCCTGGTAATTACTTTATATGTTGATGACATGTTGTTTATTGGGAAAGGCAAAGGTTTGATTGCATAATTGAAATCTCATCTCTCTACAAAATTTGAAATGAAAGATCTTGGTGCAACAAAAAACACATACTTGGGATGGATATTAAAAGAGATTGTGAGAATAGAAAGCTATGGCTTGGCCAGGCGTAAGTATGTTTGTTTTTTTTTGCAAAGGTTCAACATGCAGGATTATAAACCATTTTGTGTTCCTGTTACTTTGGGAACAAATCTCTCCATTTCACAATGTACTTCATCCCCATCGGATATGGAAGACATGATCGAGTGCCTTACCAGAGTGCGGTTGGAAGCTTAATGTATGATGTGGTCTCATGCAGACCGGACATTTCCCAAGCAGTGGGAGTTCTTTCTTGTTTTATGTCTAATCCTAGAAGAGTGCATTAGGATGTAGTTAAAAGGGTCTTCAGATATTTGTGGGGTATATTAGAGTACTCTATATGTTTTCATGGAAGAGGAGATCAACATTCCCTAGGTATTCATGGTTTTGTGGATTCGATTATGTCAATAGCAGAAGATCCACCAGTGCATATGTGTTTACTCTTAATGGTGGTGCAATTGGTTAGATGAGAAGGTGACAAGTTGTGGTTGCTTTGTCCATTACTGAGGTAGAGTACATGGCAGCTACTCGTGCCTATAAAGAATCCATTTGGCTAAAGAATTTTTGTTCATATATTTGATTGAAACAGGGTGTAGTTACAATGTATTGTGATAGTCAGAGTGCAATCTGCCTTGCGAAGAACCTGAATTTTCATGCCATGACCAAACACATTAATGTTCGGTATCACTTTGTGAGAGATGTGGTCGAGGATGGCGGGTGAAGTGGAAAAGGTAGAGACAGTTGTGAATGTTGCATATGCATTAACTAATCCCGTGAGCACAGCAAAATTTAGGTGGTGTTCCAAGACTATGGGCCTCTTGGCCCCTAGCAGATTGATCCATGATGGTATCATTCCCTTGGCCCTTGTAAGGTATTCTACGAGTGGGATATTATTGGAAATAAGATGTCTCAAAATTGTTTGGTTTATTCATTTAATTTTTTTCCTACGGGTTTCACATTGTCGGTGCTCTAAAAATAGAAATATAAGTTGTCAAAATATTTCCATATGATAGTATATCATGGAAGGGCTATTTTTAGAGATATTATGAAAAATTTTATGTCATCTTTAAGGGTCAAAATAGGGGAGAATATTGTGGACGTGGGAGCCTAATTTTAGACTGAAATCTTTCTCTTTAATGCAATCCACCTCATGAGAGGTTTTGCACATGGTTTTGTAAACCATAGATGGTTTCTTGTATAACCGAAGGTCTATAAATTGAAGGCTTGGAGAAGCAATTGGTGTGGTGAGTTTTTTAAGTACTGTAAAGTTGGAATCCTCCTAGAATTGCTTCTGGTGATACTCCTATAAGAAACTTGCTCTGCAAGTGTTTGTAATTTTGTTATTAGATTTGAAATACATTGAGTGGGCTTTTGGAGTGTGGTGTTTTTTATCCATAAGGATTTCCCCACGCATATCTGGTGTTTTTGTTAATTGTTTATTTTCTTGTTATGAATGTGATGCTAGAATTTATGTAACGGCTTTATTAAGTTTAAATTTTTGCATAATATCTCTCCTTAAGATTAGTGTAGGAAGTTGTTCCGCTTACTCATAATTTCCTATCAATATGAAATTAGGTTTTCTTTATCTTCTCTATGACTACAATTCCTCCTCCCCTACTACTCTATGTACCTTACCCCAATATATTGGATCTATTTTATTAATATTTGAAACTCCTTAATGAACTCATTTGTTAGGTATTGCTTTGGTTTGTTACTCCCCATGGCATATCCATGGATTTCCAAGTGAAACAAACCATCAATAACAATCTCCAAATGCTATAATTCAAAAAATAAAAATGTGGCCTATCTCATAAGTTTTAAGGGGCTTTCAGGAATATGCACCTAATTCAATAGTTATCCTAGCTTTTATTGTGTTTTTCACTAATAAATGTTCAAATTTGATTTTTTTATAACATATATTTTTCTTTTGAATAGGAGGATGAATGTGAGAGGTAGATGTAGGATGGGAAAAAATAGAGGATAAGTGGTCACTTTAAAAATTATAATACATAAACTTATGAATTTATAGTAATAATATAATAAATTTTGTGAAAAAATAACAAAAATGCATGTGTATAAACTTTTTTTAGCATTCACAAAATATTGAATGTTGTTGAAAATATTTTTTCATATTCTTTAATAAATACTATAATTTTCTAAACCAAGAAAGTATTAAAAATGAAAGTACAAGTGTATAGACACGTATTATTGAGCTTAACTTTATATATTTGATTTATTTTATAAATAGTAGTAAATGGCGAGTATATTGTTCATGTATAAATTTTCTAATAATTGATTAATCGTCAAAAAAATCAAACTATTAGTATTGTAAACGAATCAATCATAATGGGTTACATTGTGTAGAAATTAAGGAATAACTAATTATAATAATTTAATCTTTAATAAATATTTATGAAAACTAGATTTTCCCTCTACAAAACTATATATATATATATGAAAATACATAAAGTGGACAAGTATTTTGATCCTATAAAAGTGAATAAATATTCAAAATTCATCTTGGCTAATCTAATGCAAGTCTAAAGATGAAGTTCTAATCCTAGCCAAAATCCAAGGGTGTTTAGGAGGGACGAAAAATTGAAAAAATAAACGAAAGAAAAGACGTATGCCCTTTGCAAAGCTATTTTTTCAAATTATAACACTATAAAGGGTGTACATCCTTAATAAACATAAGGACATATGCCCTTTTCCTTTAAAGGGCATACACCCTATTGAAATATTTTTAATAGATTTGTTAAATAGGGTGTATGCTCTTTTTATTACAAATGGTGTATTTCCTTTTGATTACAAAGGGTGTATGTCATTTATATTCAAAAGGTGTATGCCCTTTTGCTTTGTAGACATGTGAACTTATTTAAAATAGGTTGAGGAAAGGATTTAAAAGGGACGTATGCCCTTTGTGAAAACTGATCAAATACTCCACCACATCCATACTTATGGATGTATTTCTTTGCACAAAGAAATGGCATCGAATATAGTCCACCTAAGAGATGTACATTGTTTAAAGTGATTGCACATATATATTTGCAAATTATTTTTATAATATTTAGTCTTAGATTTGTTTTTACGGATTTTATTTTATGATATTTTTAGTAATGTTTCTATTATTTTTTTATGTTGGAAGAATTTAAAATCAATCTTGAATAATATTTCCAATTATGATTGATTGATCATGAGTATTTGGGTTCTCCTCAATGAGACACCTCTTCTTATCCCAAAATATCTTTAGGAAGAGGTGTGACAACGCTTCTTATCCCAAAATATCTGTAGGAAGAGGTGTGAGTGAAAATGATTCTACTGAAAGCTAGGATTAGGGATAGGATAACGTAATTAAGCATGGTGACCCTAATTTATTGTGTCGATCAAGATTTAATTACTATGTAACTATCTTTTTATTATATTAGCATAAATTTCAGTTTATAGTTGTGTTGTTTATTATTGTGTTTAACTTATTGTATTATTTTTTACATGTTTAATTTATTTTCGCATTAAAAAAATTACTTTAATTACCATGATTACTCTATTTTCATTAAGCTATCTATATCAAATTATAATTGATACTTGAGATTAAAATTATATAATTATAAATAAAGTAATTGTAGTTTTATAATTTTAGAACATATTTTTATAATAAATAATATTAAATAATATTCATTAACATAAAACAATAATATTTTTAATAAAATTATAAAATTTAAAATTAGACTTAAATTGCATCTTAAGTCAACCTAGTGTCATAATTAAAATCAGAATTAGTGTCACACTTGAAGTTAGAACTAGTGTTGCAACTAAATTCAAACCTAAATTTGAAACTTAAGTCAAGCATGAATTTGAACCTAAATTCTAGCTTTAAGTTACATCTTAAGTCACATTTTTAGTTGTAACTTAATCTTGACTTAAGTCCAACCTAAGTATGACTGTAAGTCCTAATTTAAGACCAACTTAAGCCCAACCTAAGGAACGCCTTTATCCTATCCTTAGCCTAACATTATAAAATATGTCACTTAAAGTTGTACTTTAAGTTGCCCTTAAGTCATTTGAATGTGTGACTTTAAATTTGACTTTGGGGATGCAATTTGGAATTCAAAAAATTGAATGTTCAATAACTTAAAGGTAAATTAAGGAAGAATTAAATTGTAACTTATATAGTCAAAATGTTGGTGTGCATGGTTGCTTATTTTACTATGATATGTACTCAAAGACACACATTAAATAGGGAATTATGTAGATAACTAATTTTCATACATGATTAAATTGTTATGGTGCTAGTGTATTTATGTATTTAGAGGTCATTGATGATTGTATTGCCATGTTTTCATTGTGTTTATCAACCTTTGATTCCTCTTATAATGTATTTGAAACCTTATACTTCACTTCTCTCTTACAAAATTTTCATTCTTCTCCATATGGGATTTGTTTGTCTCTTTTCCTTTGTTTTATTTGTCTTTTGATTTTCTCTCATTTCCCTTATTTTTTACTTAATCTGGGGCATACTTGACTAGTTTGTACTTACTAAGTTTTTTTATTGTTTGGTTGGGCATTTTTGACCTTTTATTTGGATTTCCCATCTTTCCCACTTATTGTGTGTCAATGTATGCGCCAATAGGGTTTTAATTTGAATTCAAATCATTATATAAATACAAATGTGCATTACTACATTTAAAACATGGTAAACATCTACATATTTTGATAATATTCATATTGATTTTTTCAAGAAAAAAATGTTTTAATAATATATGCACATAGTGTCTACTAATTATTCGCATGCATAAAAAAGACAAAGGTTGAGATAATTGCACTACATAACTACTCATTGAATGCATTAAAACTTATGAGTTGATTGCGCTTTTCTCCGGTGAGGGTCATGTAAGAATTAAGGAAGATCGTATTTTCCCTATTTTAGAAAAGGCCCTTAAAACATATCTATTTTCCTTACATAGTTGTATGTCTATAGGGTAGATTATGGTTCTAGAGACATACATCAAATTCTTGATCATTTTTGTTGGAGTTGAAGAAAGGACGGAGATCACGTTCACACAATTAGTTTTTCATTACTTAGAAATTCCCAATTTCATAGTTTTTGCTAGAATTATAACCTCTATGTTCATGGCATCTCTATGTTTTAGGTTGTTACTATTTTCTAGGTTCTTCCACATAGGGTTAAGTCATCTACTTATTTTAGACCTTATTTAATCTTCCACAAATAACTACTTCTAAATTCACATGAAAACCCTAATTATCTTGTGTTTACAAATAATTTATCTTCTCTTATGGTCTATATTTTCCCTATTTATGCAATTGGATATGATAGTTTGATTACACGAGGTGTTTTTACAATGGCAGCCAGGGCTGTAATGGAGTGAGTTGTTCACTTTTATTCTTGACATTAAATTTGACATCCATTTAACCGTCACATGACAATTCATTCATAAATTTTACTTCCATTTGACTATCACTTATATGTTTTTTTTTTCCTTTTTTTCTTGAGAAGTCAATAAAAAATAGTAATATCTAGCATAACTAGATAGATGTCTCCTAAATGATATCTCTCATCATATTTTAGATAGATGTATTTAAGATATCTATACTAGTTTATATTTATTTAGATCTTAATCTTAATGTCTTATACTTAGTTTAATGCATTTGTTAATGTAAAACCGTTGTTCACAACTACATTTTGTAATAAAAGATAGTTCAATTTTTTTCTTGTTTGCACTATAGAAGAGTCCTATATAGGCAAAGCAACATTTTTCCTACTTGAACTCAAATCATAAATTTGGATCAATTAACTTGTAAATGTAAGTCTATGTCAAAACACCAAACATGAGTGTTTGTCAAAGGCACTTATGTAAGTATTGATTTTATATAATTATTAGAAGCCTTATTTAGACTTTTTGGAAGCTTGTTAGGTATGGAGATGCCACAAAGAGGATAAGTATTCTTAAATATCCTTTTAAATTTATTTACAAAATGTAGTAATTTATGTTAAAAAAAAGAATCTTGAAAATAACACATCTAGTTTGAAAGATTATTATATTAGTGGAATGAAACCCTCAGCTTATGTAAGATGGGATAGCAAAAGACTTGTAAAATGTCACAAAAGTCTAGATGAGATTGTGATGGCGAAACCAATAAAATTTTAGTAGGGAGAAGATGGGTTAGTAAAAGACTTGCAAAACATACAAGATAATAACCGTTGAGAGAAAGTCTAGATGGGATTGTGATAGCAAAACCAGTGGGATTTTAGTAGGGAGAATCAATATAATTATAACCTCTACCCTCCATTGGCAAACAGTTTGGGACCGGTACTGCCCTTAAAACCAATTTTGGGGTTGATGTGAAAGACAAATAGCAACCTTGTAAATTCATTCTAAACATATATATAACAGGAAATTTTATTCGGTGCTCTCACATGATTTGCACGAGAATCGAATGTAATAGAAGCTATTATGGTCAAAAAGACACTTAATGCTCTCTGTACTTAGCTTAAGGAAGTAAGTCCCATACTTGTTTTAGTCTTGTAAGTAAGCCAAAACCATTTTGTTTTGATTATGAATCAACCTTTTTCCTTCACGAATTTCAAGGATGCAAGTTACCATGTTAGCATGAGGTTTTACCAAAAACGGGACCCTAACGAATCCACCCACATACTTAATTCAATACAACTAATTACAGATGTCTTTAATCATGGCAAATGAGCAGGATTAGATGGTCTGCAAATTGAAATGCAGAAATGCAGATACCCTATGAGAATACAAAGATCTCAGTATCCAAAAAGGGAAATTTCAGGCTTTGCAGCAATGTCATGGTGTTTTCCAATTGAATCCAACATTGAATAGAAGATGGGTGTGATTGGTCAATGTAAGGATCAAGAGAATATATGTGTATATACACATGTGGGGGCTGAACCAGTACCGTGTATACATCTGGACAAGCCCACCAAGAGAAGCTACATGTGATATGTATGATGAGTGGATAGTACAACAAGGGACGGCACTGCATGCCAAGGCCTCTCATCATCAAACTGCACTTCCAATCTATCAGAGCTTTTCCAAGAATTTATAAAAGCCATACTCCATTCCCTGCACTTTCACATGCATCTTCTCAGACACACGTGCATCTATGTCCTTTCAATCCTTCCCTCTTCTTCTGTATCTTTCTTTTCGGATACGTTAAGTGTTCGAGTCCCTCCCTTAACGATATACGCTTCGATCTCTGGTTCTTTGCTTGCCCAATTGAAGCAGAGCTTTGCAAAACCTGTACTCACAGTTTGTCCTCTCATATTTTCTAGGATCTCAACCTTAGGATTGTCAGAATTTCCCAGTTTTTCGTATGCCCAAACGAACCTGATCAACTAAAAGCATCGTATACGGTTTTGGATGTGGCTGTCTGATAGAGTATTTTTGTTGTCTGATAAAGTCATCATGATTCACATATGAAGGTGTGATTCTTTGGTGTGACTTTTGTCGTTTAAGTATGTTGCCTGGTCTTCTTGAAGGTGCCGGGTACTGCATACAGGTGAAATGGGCATGACAATTTTCCTTTGTTTCTGAGTTACAGAGGGATTATAGAACCAGTTTAAACCTTTTTGCCACTAGGGCCCCTCAGCCTTGTATGCTAGGGGCAATTATCCTCAGTGGTGCTTCTGATCAGCTTTCTGTGGAAACAGTTTGATGCCACTGTTCATGATTTCTCCTAAAGACCCACATAGCCTAGGCCATTCAAGGTGAGGTGGAGGCAGTTGGTGTTGATTAATAAACCTTAAATTGTCTGCACTATTAGGTTATCCTATTTATACTTGATATTCCATTGTGTTAAGAGATGATCTAAGGTGCTCCTCCAACCTGTCTGTTATCTCTGTGGGTGCACTTTAATTCCATAGACTAGTATAGTTCTAATTCATCTTAGATCTTTCATTATGGATGCACTATTTTGGAATAGCAGCGATGAATTTGGTGTGGCAACAAGTGCAGCTTCTGTATATTCTTGGCCGGCCTCAATTTTTCCTAGGCAAGACCAAGGAGATCTTCTTCTAGAAGCGCTGCTAAATGGCAATTTTAATGAATCTTCTCCTGCCATGGAGTATCCAGTGGCATCTCATCTTACAAGCCCTGCAGGAATGGCGATGGTGGACTCTACTGTGATCAGTTCCACCGCTCAATATTCAAACACTGATGACTATAAACTTGAAAACCTGGCCCATGTTACAAGTTACACAGATTTGGTGCAGAGTGGCAATGTCTCTATGCTCAATACTGCTGCTATTAATCCCATTATACCTACCATGGAAGGCCTCAGCACAACGTCAGATTCAGCTGTATCTAGTGCAGCAGACTCTGGGGATCCCAGCTTGGAGCAACTACAAAATGGGTATGGAATGACTTCATTTTCTGTGGAAGAATCTTATAGTATACCACAGATGGTTGAAGGTAAGGGGCCTCGGACAAATCACAGAATGGAAGGCAGCGCTAACAGAAGCAGGAAACCTCATAGTAATAGGCTTAAGATGGACATGTCAAAGAGTTTCTATGGTGATCATGGAGACCAACTTAAAGTTTCTGGTCCTGCTATCTGTGCATCAGAGAATCATCTACCCGCTGTTTCTGTAACAGAAAAGAGTGACTCTTATGAGGACTCTGGCCAAGTTAGACCCGATGCTCTAAGGGAGATGATCTACATGTTATCAACCATGCAACCAGTGACCATAGATCCTACCACAATCCCACGCCCTAAAAGAAGAAATGTGAGGATTTCCAGTGACCCTCAGAGCGTAGCAGCTAGACATAGAAGGGAGAGGATAAGCGACCGCATCAGGATTCTGCAGAGACTGGTTCCTGGTGGAACCAAGATGGATACAGCCTCCATGCTTGACGAGGCAATTCACTATGTTAAGTTCCTCCAGAAACAAGTACAGGTATTAGAATCTGCAAGCTCCAAACTATATGAATGTCCATGGACTTATAAAACGCAGCAGCAACCTCCTTCTTCATACAATACTACTCCTAACACTATTAAATTATTCAATCCAATTACTTGCTCTAGTCCTCCTCTCACCATACCAATCAATGCTGGTGCATCAAGCTCCACAGTGGATTGCAAAATGAGTGATGCTGAAGCTCGTTTGCATAGAGATTATAACTATGATAACTAGCCAGTGGAGTCATCAAGGATCCAAGTAAAACTCTCATGAAATTAGAGTATTGTTTTGTAATTTATGCATTTTGTCATATTAAAATAACTTTCAGGTCTGGTTTGGATACATTGTTTGCAGTTATTGATTTTTTTCAACCTAGCCCATGAAAGAAGCATCCATCAGTAAGATATTTAAAGTTCGAAGAATGCAGTTCAGCCATATATAGGTTTTATACGTTCTTCCTAACATGTGGTTGCTTTGTGAATTTATTATGTATTCCTCGTTCTTAGCAACATGACTGGGAATGGGCGCCTGTATTTGTTAGGCGTGCCAGTTTTGCGAAAGCATGGAATTTAGGGTTCAGGCTTTGTTGAGGTCAGTACCCAAATCCTCATTAGTATTCAGAAAAATATATGGTTCAAGCCTTTTATGAGACACAATGCATTCTGGTACAAAAATATTATAAAACTTAGAAATAAAAATATCAATATCCATCGACGTCAATAGAAGAAAAATGATGGAGTTCTATAACTATCAATTCACATCATCTCCACTAGAACAAAATGGTGTTTCTATGTGATGCACCTTCTGGCAGAGCTTTTGTTGATGTGGGTGTTTGGGTATATAACAAACAAACAAATGTAAGGCTATATTTTCAGTTGTGCAATGGCATGCTGCATCAATATATCTTACAATCTCAATGTTGCTTGAGTAGTGCTAACAACAGCCAGTTCCAAATTATATATGGCATGACCTTTCAAGTAATTTTTTTGTTTATTTTGAGGAGTAGTGCATCTATTAGAGCATTAGATTACATAGATTGTGGACATCTCGACTCATGCTTGGGAGGAAGCATATAACAGATTTACAATTATGACTAAGTGTACAACTAAACTAGTGATCACTTTCAACGAGGATACTCTAACTGCTTCAAGTAATTTTTCAATTCATTTCTCTTTAAAAGCTGCAAATAAAGAAGAAAATGTGCTTATGCGTAGATTTTCTGGCTCTAAGGATCAAAATTTTCTTCATAAGCTGCCCATCTTCCGTTGCCAAGCTTCTAATTTGAAGCATTCCTTCATCCTACCCAAAGTAAATTTCTTATCCATTAAAACTTGAAAACCTGATCCAATTCGTATGATATTGCAAACCGACCAATAGTATTTCCTCAAGGTTTATAAAATAAAAACCAATGGTCTCTCTGCTCATTGATTTTCTCCATTCCATGTGTACCTTTGCTTGTTATAGCTTTCAGCATTGTTTATAACCCAAACAGTGCAAATATATTGAAAAATGGAGGTGTTTGTGATGGTAAAGTGACCCTTATCATGAAATCCATGTAAGTATAGACCCTGGGAAATAAAAAGAGATAAGAATGGGTGCGAATCCCAAGAGAACTTGAAAGTTTCATCCTTCAATCGAGAATTACAGTTAGTCACGTTGGTGCGTGTATATTCTGTGCATTGAATACTGCAACAAAATGTTTGCCTGTAATAGGTAAAACTGAAAACTAAATTTTAACTTTGGATAGCACTTATTTAAATAAGAAAAGGAAATTCCAAAGTACATTTAGGTTGGTGAACTGATATTCTCTGCATTTTTGTCAAGCTATTTGATTATGGATTGTAGAAATTCGACCCACAGGATTTACATTGTTATGGGTGTTCCTTGCATGTTACTATAATCAATTTCTTCCCACTTGGATACGAGCAACCAATAGAGAGGGAATGCCCACTTTTCATATAGCTCAGTGGAGCTACCAATGGTTAAAAGAAGCTTTTAAGAAAAGCTAAAATACTAAACATTAAGCTGTAAAATGATAAGCATTAGTCACACTACTAATTTGAAGAATGTCTAGAAGAATGACCTAGGTTATGCTATCCTTAAGGCACAGATATTCTTTTTCATTTTATACTGATTATTGTCTCCAGCAATATTTGCTTTCTTATAATCCTGCTAGTGTATCCACCATCCGGCATGCCGCCCAAAAATGGTTTTTATTACTACACCATGAAGAAACTAGAACCAAAACCATAATTTTATTTGTGTTTCAAACTTCCATTGTATGCTGACTGGTTTTCAAAGACAAAGAACATATCTCTTTCAAATTCATCCACCCGGAGGTATGATAACAGGCATTTAAGCAGTCAATTGTGATACATGACCTGAGATGCTACATTAGTAATATTTGGACACATCAGTCTCCTCCAATTGATAATTGGAAATCTTCTGAATAAGGAGACATGCTGCAAAAACCCATATTTTTCTGTTGATTTCTACATCATTTCCCATTTTCTTTAGTCTCGTCCCTAAAGAAAACATTAGCTTATAGAGTGTAAGGAGCCATGTCAAATGGGAGCGCATGAATTAAGAGATCTAGCTAAACAGCCGAAACCTGGAATTTGACGGCCACTCCTGCCTGTCAAATAAAAGTTTCATGATGGCTAAGGCTTTTAAGTGCCTTTCGTTTTACATTTTCGATACATTTATAGATTTTCAAGAGTGACCAATTATTAGACCCATGTAGAGTCGTCTATTTTAAATAAATTGTATGGTAGATGGCACAATTTTTTGCAATTGTTTTATTGCAAAGCTATATTTAATATTGAATGCAAAATAAGTTTAGAGACACTTTTTAATAGATTGATGTAAATGTAATTAAACAATGCATATTATTAATCAACAATATTGTAGACATTTTGGTATAGGACAAGTTAATTGTTATGATGGTAGTGTGTTTATCTCATTGGTTTAAGTTTAAGTTGGGCATTTGTTGGTATATATTTTTGGTGTGTGATTTGACTTTAGAGAAGTCTTATTCTTCTAAACTCTCTATTTTTAGGTTATTTTTTATATTTTATCCTCTCAGTTGTTTTTATATTTTTTTATATTATATTCTCTTCTAAACTCTCTATGTTTTCTCTGTAATTTTGGGTAGTTGTAGCTCTATACTTGTACAATTTTGGGCTGCCAAATATGTACTTTATATAATTTTTGGTTTCTTCCTTTATAGCTTCTTTTTCCCCTTGTTTTTGTTTTCATCCCAAGGTTTTGTGTTCTTTTGACATATTTCCTTCCCAATGTGTTGTGTGTGCCAATAATATTCTTATTTGAAATCAAGAAGTCTATAAATAAACAAGTGTGTTGATGAATTTAGAGACCCACACAAAAACACAAGTTGAATGTAGTTAAGTGACATTGAAATTGTAAGAGCATAATATTTATTCCTTCTAAGAGCAACATGTGCTAGAAGAAGAATTCAAGCATCTATAGAGCATACTAGCATTTACTAATTGCATATTTTTCACCAACTTTCATCAAGTGTCGGTTTCCCAATTATTCATCATGCATGATAAACTTGGAGGAGCTACATAGGCTCTCATTAACGCACTCTTTTTAATGGTTCTTAAAAGGTGGTGAGGCTAGATTAAGGTTTAGATAAAGGAGAATAGTTTTTGAGTGGTTCATTGCAAAATAAGAAAAAGTAAGTGAGGTTTGTGAAGTTTGTAATACCCCGTTTGGCGGTTACCCAGGTTCATGGCGTAGTGACCCTTTCCTTGTTGGGTCGTTGCAGTATATGTTGACTATGTGTATATTTCTATTGAAACTTTTAACATATAGTTTATAACATTTGTGTGATAAACATATCTCTATATCAAAACCTACTATATATAACTGTTAATACTTGTTGAGAAGCTTTCAACATATGAGTGATAACACTTGTTGAGTAAGCGTATATTTATACTCGAAGCCTTTAACATACAGTTGATTACACTCGTTAAATTTAGGTATATCTATATCATATACCAAAGTCTTCCTTTGACTAAGGAAAGTCAGGATCTTATTTATTTCATTATCTATCTAAAATATTGTAAAGAATTTATACTTAACGAACCTTCATCCTCACCATTGAACTGCAATCTTGTCCATATATCACATATATTTAATTCAACAAAGTTTAACCAATCGGTGAACTAACGTGGATTGATTAAAGATTTTAGTATTTATAATGTTAATGGCGGAGTAAATGTGAATGTTGTTAATGTGACGGTTTCTCATTCGTGGAGATAGAGTTCCAAATTGAGGGAACCTTCTTCTTCAGATAATATTATTGTTGTATTTGTAATGTCATAGAATGAATATTCTACCGTGTTCGATAGAACCGTGTCATTGTATGTTTGGTTGATATATTTAATTCAAATAGATAGAATGCCGAAATTTAAAATGCGGCTTAGCGTAAACCAGGTCATTATTTTGTTCTATAGTTTTGTATACTTGTTTGCTCGCAGTAGCGCTTCGGATGTTATAGTTGAGATACAAACTTACTATCGATGTTAATGAAATGAAATAAAATATAGGTAAAAATAAACAAATGAAAGAAAGCAGGGTTTGCGTGAGAAAGAAGGGAGGGTAGGTGTGTGGCGCGAGTTGGAGGGGACATGATTTTAAAGTCAAAATTCTATCTGCTGGTGCCGGCTCTCATCCCCTCACCCCCTTCCTACCTTCTAGACCTGGTACGTGGCCATCCCCCACTGGCCTTACCTCTGCCAGCCGCCCCACCTCCTTTAATTCCTTGGATTTGCAAATTTCTTGCACCCTGTGCTAACTGCTTCCTTTGACCTGTTCTGGCCGCGTGCACAAGGAGTGTTGTCGTTGGGATTTGGTATGAGTGGCGTGAGAACCCCAGTTCAGTGGAGTCACAGGCTTTTAGAAGCTCTCCTTTTGTTGTTCCTCTCCTTGCCATGGCCGCACAGGCTGTTTTTGCAATGATTTTCCTGCTGGCGGGTCATGGTTAGAATGGGGTCGAATGTTTTGTTGTTAAATGTTGTTCTGGTTACAGCCGCCTGTTCCTCCCTCCCTACTCGTGAAGTTCAGAATGAGTTAAGTGTGACAGCTACCGCAGGGTGACCCCAGTGAGCCGTTGGTGTTGATCATGTTGTTCTGGTTGCACACGACCACAGTCGTGATCAGTTGTTGCAAAATCTTGCAGCTATAGTAGAAGAATGAGATAAAGTTTTTGTTGAGCTGTCTTGCCTTTTCATTTTGGAAAGTCGCTCCATCCAGGTGATGAATTTAACATGGAAGAATCTCAATCAAATCTTGAGGCAAGTTTTGCAAGTGAGGCTGAGATTGCGTTCACTACCATTCCTAGTTACAGGTGGAAGTTATTCCAACGCCTAGCCCATGGGTTGATATGGTGGTTTGATATGAAGATATTGAGCAAAGGAACATTGAAATGCAGCTTGCCTCCACTTACATTTCACATCGTCTTTTAGTTATGAACAACACTTCCTTGCATTATTTCTTGTTTTTACCACAACATTGTGGATGCATTGAGTGGATATTGTGGCCTTTTCTACACATTTGATCCCTCCTTATATGATGTAAGTAAAAATCAAGGCTTCTTTAGAAGCTATTTAAGGCCTGGTTTTGCTGTTAAAATATGTGCTGATGATATATATTAATCTCCGTGCGTGTGTAAGAGATGACAGTTACATTTGAATTGAGAGTAGCACACATTGTGAAGAAAGCATGTTCTCATATTGAAGCAAATGAAAAAGTGGAATTCACATCTTCAGTGGATCCAGCAGTTTGGCGAGAAGACATTCAATTGCTAATCTTATGAAAAATATTGGAGTGATGGAATCCTCTGTAAAAGACTGAAGTAGAAATGCCTTGTTTGGGAGGTGAAACGTACCTTTGCAACAAGTTTCATCAAATGGAAGTTAACTAAGCAAGATTTTTCTGAAGCATTAGACGCTAGTTTGATTACAATATCAAAGTTACTATTGCCTATGCAAGAGAAGGCATCCATATATGAAAACAAGTCTAAAAAGGTTTTTATCAATATCGATGCTTTAAAATCCAAGATTGAAGTTTGTTTGGCATACCAAAATGCAATATCATACAGAAATTTTGCTGGCGAAATCTACTTTGGAACAGCACTCTTCTTTTGGAACTACCACAGTTTTTATGTTGTCCCCAAATCTGATGAAGAAAAAAGGTTTATATATCATTACGATTGATGCCTTTCAGAACCGGGAGCGTGATGTAATCAGTATGTCTTGTGTCCGAGCTTCAAATCATGGGGTTGGTTTGTAGCTTTTTTCACCATGAATGTGGCGCTAGCACGAGCCCACAGAGCACTTTGGGTTAAGGGCAAGCAGCAGCATTGAAACAATCATATGCGTATGGAGATGGCGTTTTTAACCAGGCATGTTAAACCTACCCTTGCAATCTTCTGCTACCCTTTTATTATGTCATGAATTGAATGTCCTTCTATTTTCTTTTATCTGTTATGGCATTTAGAATGGGCTTCTGCTTTTTCCTTGCTCCTCAATTAATTGCTCTCTGGCTTCGAAAATGGTATTTTGTAGCATAAAATTATTTCACAATGGACAAAATGAATGAACTAGGTAAACAGTAAAACTAAACCTTGGTTTATGTTATTAGTTACTGCAATCGTCTGATCAAAAATGGTAATTTATGAAAAGCTATCTCAAACCGATTACAATTCTAATTCCAGTTTTTAAAAAAATTGGCTAGGTTGCTTTATGACTGCCTGATAATGCTTTTATTCTAAATGGATGTAATAGTGAAAGGCAAAAATTAAAATTGTAGAGTTTTCTCTTTCTTGGTAAAGTGTATGATGTTATAGACTTTCTATGTAAATTATTTTTCCTTGTGAATCGAACTCTGTAGTAGCAGATGTTTTCTTTGGAGTGACTATGAGGATAGGTCGAGTAGACTGTCGTGAAATAGATGGGTATGCCCAAACTATTCATATGTTGTTTTAGAGCCGAAGAAAGGCATAGTTCGTAGGAAGAGTATTTTGCCTTGTATTCCTCCTTCGCTGACTGTGTTAACCTTGTGATTGGTGACTCGAGTCGGGTCACGGTAGAGGATCTTGTGTCGATTCACTTATATTTTCAACAGACGATCCCTTGCTTGTTTAAATTCAAGTATCGAATGAAATGGGTTTCTATTAAATCCATTTTGTAGCTTAGCAAACCTTCAATAATTCAGGTAGGGACTTTCGAGTAAGTCTTGACCGAGGCATGTATGAAAATAGAATGGCTACCTTTCTTTGAATTGGGTTAGACTGGTATGAAAACGAAAAAGGTAGGAATCGACTCAGTTACATATTTTAGTGGGCTAAGTCCTTATCTCTTACAATGATCATACGAGGGGTGGATTACGGGTTTATTACTGATTATGTGATGTAAGATAATAACAACCTTTGATGAAAAGACTTCTTCTTGATCCTTTCCTGTGTAATCCAACTATAGTTGTTGTATGTAATTTTAGTTGGATAGAATCTAATTTATTTAACTTCTTGATAAAAAAAAAATTATTTAGGTTCGGTGAGAATTGCTTGGTATATTGAACCTTCAGATAGTTAGTTATAATGTTGTGAGTATTACATATATGTTGGTTTATTCAACTGAGTGAAGTTAACTTTAATCTTTGACTGATTTGTGTTCATATATGGTTGGGACCTATATTCTTCCTAAAACATGGATGTGCGTTAATGTAGTCTTGTTGACAAGTAATTTTGAATATGTTAAGTCATTTGACCGATCTTTATCTCTTTGGTTAATAATAATAGAATGATGTTTGGGTGTTAGATTTCAATCACGTAATCCATAGGATTACTTGACTGAAATCTCAATACTCTCAGCCTTGTTGTCTTCACCAATAAGGTCTCACCTTGTTTGTCTTTGGAATATCTCTCTCACTTGAATATTGGGATTGCTCTGGTTGGCTGATATAAATCTCGTCATCTTGTGAAACATACTTGATTAGTGGTTAGTGATTTGATCCATTATTGAGTTTAGAATTTTACTTTCATGATATTATAAAATGTTAGCTACATTTATGGGGTAGTCTTAACATGCTCAGTTCTCGCGAACTGATTCCAGCTAGTATTTGTGCAGATGGATTGTGTGAGTAGATTAAAGGAAAGAGATGTAAAGGTTTCATCAGTACAATTTATGAAATTCCTTGTAAAAATGTCCAATGGGAGGTAAATTTTGTAATAGTGATTGCAAAGGAATTTAGAAGACCTCTTGCCTTGGGTTGTTCAGAAATTGCGTGAAGATGTTATCTTGTCCTTCTGTAGGTAAACTGGTAACTTATCTTTGTGGGAAATGTTATTCAAACTTTTCACCGCATAAGCATTGTAGAACTAGGATCTTAATAATTTAAGCGTTAATTTAAATCTTCCCGAGACTCTGTATTAATGTGTTATATGTAAGTTTTAATGGGGTGGTTTTCTTACGGAAGTTACCTAGAAGTTTTATTCAAAGAAATATGTTGTGGTATAGATTCCCTTGAGAACAAACAATGCCTTAAGTAATCAAGAGTGAGACTATCCTCAGCGAGTGCTTTTTTAGCGTGTTATCCCTAAGCCAACTAGTAAAAAAACTACTCATTGGTGAATGCTTAAAACAAACCTAAAGGAAAACGATGATTAGTTTTAGTAAGATTTAACAAGTAAGAAAAGAAAATTTTGAAACCACTCAATTTACCTCTCACCTATTTAAAAGTAAGTAGCTTCCTCTTGAGAAGCTCTTTCGGTGAAGCCTAAGTAAGAGCGCTATTTAACTACATATAAAACCTCAAGCTTCAGTTAAACCTTAGTAAGAACTAATGACGTCTTAAAGAGGAATTTAACTCGACCTTATCTCCTTAACTCTTTCCCAGGATACTTTGTAAGTCATCTTGATTTTGTTGAACACGAATTCTTGTTGTAGCAAGGTAATGAGTAATTTTTAGTAATGTAAGTATGGACAGATAACCTTGTGGAATTAAATAAGTCCCTCATTAAATAATGGAACTAAACAACTAATTGTCGTAAAGTGAAGACTTTTAGTGAACTTCTCTTCAGTGTATAAGAAATTAACTCTGTTGGTAAGGTGAATTTGTGCGAATCATATATTGTACCTTTCTAAAACATAAGTCATGAGTTAAAGGGTGTATATCAAAATAAGTAACCTCCAATCATTTCTTATTGTGGCTTGCCCTAGCTGTGAGAGTGTCTTGTGGTTGGGCTTCTATGTTATTCTGTCCAAAATAAAAATAAAAATATATATTTTATCCTTTTGGGTGTGGACGTTTCCATGCTAACCTTGTGGTCATCCCCGTAACAAGTGGTTCCCAGAGTTGGTTGTAACTTTGTGACGACATGTTGTGTCGGGTTTTGTGTCGAAGTAAGTCAAAAAAAAAAAAAATTATCCCGTATTTCACCGTGTTGTTCTTGTGTGATTGTTTGGGTCGTTACTGAAGCCTAGAACAAGTTGATTACATTCAACATATTAGTTTCATACTCATCGAAGGGATCCATTTTTGTAGTTTGGCTAGGGTTTTGGAAGATCGATTTCCGTACATGTACATATATGATCAAGATTATTGATTTTTTTCATTCATTCTAGATTATTATCACCATTCAATCTAGATTTTTTTCAATGATCATTGCTAATGACTATCTCCATATTCAAAAAAAATGAGTATTATCTTATAAATCCGAATTCTAGTCTTATTAGTAATTCAATTGTTCCAAGTAAATCCCAAATCATCCCATTTTCTAAATTATATTTTTTAACTATGTTAGATTTACTATTTTGTATTTGAATTAAATCTAGTTGCTATTGGATGTGGTTAGCATAGTGCATCATATTGGAAAAACCTACTTTCCACACCAAGCTACATAATGGTGAACCCAATTCAACTTACACCCGACCGGGTTTCCTTTTAGTAAACCCATCTTAGCTTACACTAAACCTAGAAATTTCCTTCTTTGTGAACTCAACATAACTTAAACCCAACATAGGGATCCATTTTCGTGAACCGAATCATTTTACACCGAACCCGGGCTTCCCTTTTTGGTGAGCCCTACTTTCTTATAACATTCTAGGTACTTACTCTTGACTCTTTTTAAGAGAGTGCTATGTACCTTGGGATATGATAATATAATGTATATGGGTTGATGGAGATGCCGACATGTGGCACACATCCCCTTAGTTAGTTATATGGGGTCACATAGGAATTGGTTATATTGGGTAATGAGTCAGCCTACATTTGTTTCATTTTTTAAATCTTCTAGCCCGTTATTATTTGCATATTGTTCTTTAAATGTTATCTTTTATGCAATCCAACTTGATTAATTCCATCTCCAATGAGAATAAGTGTTGTGCTAAATTCCAATTTGGTTGATCTTATCAAAATTATCTTGATTCATCTAGAATTTATACAAAAAAATAAAAAGGTTATTAATCTCAATGAGGATTATGTTAACTTGTGAAATTATACCAAGTACCTCTCTCGAAGGCTCTTATGGGTGATAATACTTTGAATGCTTCTCATGTTTCTATTGAAGTTCAAAGTAGTAAAAGGTAAATAAGATTCATTAGATGATCTATGTAGAATCCCAGCCTTACTTGGTATTAGATAACACCAATAGAAGATTTTGAGGGAAAATCGACCCTTTTGCATCACATTTTTCTCCTTTTTCCAATCCTGTCACAAAATTTGTGTCATTTTCCAATATGACACATTTTACATCATATAATAATTTACTAAGGAGAGGTATAATATCATGTGCATGCATAATGGGTGTTATTTACTTACCTAAAATATGCAATAGTATAACATGGAGTATTTAGGGGTCAAGAGATTTTGAAATATTATTGGATGTGATATATATTAAGAGGATGGTGGGGAAGGTTCAAGGTAGGTAGGCATCTATAAAAGTTTAAACCTAATTTTAATGGTCATACAAAATAGTTGAAGCCTTTGACATTGGTGGGCATATATATAAAAGTGAAATCTATAGCTTACTTACCATCTCTCCTAGTTCTTCTTAAGATTCTTGTCTATATAAAAATATCTCCTATGTTTTCATGCCTTTATCTTATATATATATTTAGTATAGTAGATACTTAAATATGGTAACTTATCCTTGTGCAATGCCAAGTTTGACCTTGTATCCTTGCTAAGAAAAATGCTCACATTTAGAATCTAATCTCCTCATCTCTCTAGCCATTCTACAACTTTCTTATCTTTACACTATGCTCTATCATCAATTTTAGAAATATTATTCAACCAAAGTAACATAAAACATCTTATATCTTGACACAACTTTCAATTTTGATGTTTCTCTCTCCTGTCCAAAACCATATGGAAGGGTTGAGATGTGGAGTCTGGTCTTGACCAACATGTATGGTCCTAATACTTCTCAATCACTTACTCTAATTTCAATTCTAAATCATTTTGGGTCATTTCATCTTCCTAGGGTCGACCTTATTAGAATATATCACCTACTCGAGACTATAAAAGCAAGTAATTATCACCATGTAACTCACCTATTATTTTCACAAGCTATTATTTTAAATATCATTCCGAGAGAAGTCAAGGGGTTTCTAAATATTTCCCTACTACAAGTTTGAAGCACTCAACCAAGTCAAATATTCTATCTTCATCCATCTAAAAACATGCAAAGATCATGGACCCCTATCTTAACAAGAGAAAAGTCACTCCAATCATTACACAATGGTTTCAATTAACACAAGGGTTGGGTCACATACATGAGGCACAACATATCTCACTACTACCACATTGGGTACATTATATACTATTTATTTATCCTATTATATTGGTGTTAAGAGATGAGAGGGCACCCCCTAATGGGTTGGTTAGCTATACACACTTGCAAAATCACTTAGGAGAATGGCATAAGGCTTGATTTATGTAACAAGGATATGTAGTGCATCACTTGAATTGGTTCACTAGATAGGAGTATAACTATAAAGGGTGATCCAACCTCAAATAAACACATATATTTTTCTCCTTTGGTTTATTAAAACTCGATGAAGGGTTTTGTAGGTCATTAGTGTTTCTACTTTATTGCAAGTCATCATAGGTCATCTCGATATTTACAACCTAATTAGATTTATATCTAGAATAGTGAGTTAAGTACATTAATAGATGTAAAGGGGAACTACAAGGGGTTATTCTGATTAATTAACTTCAAACATTAATTATACAATATCATAACACATTGGTTCTTACAACTAATGTAGAAAGTAAGATATGAACTTGAAAACATAATGAGATGAGTTCGATTAGTTGATTGCATATGGATCTACTGGATTTTGGGTGTGTAGAGTGCAGGAAATGAGAGACCTTAACCTAAGAGTGCTTTATTCCTGAAACTATGATTGGAAAATCTTGAATTGCAAGAATGTACAGATATATCTGAGGACATATGTATGGTTTCACCCTATTATACGGTTTTGGTCTTGATTAGACTATGGATCTGTAACTTCATAAGGTTTTCACCTAAATGTAAATTTTTATTGCTATCAAACCCTAATTATTTCTCATGTTAGGAATCCCTATGAATATTTTGAGTGAGATTTCAAACTCTATCCATGTGTGGGATACCTTGTAAAACAAACGTTAGTTGGCTTGTGGTGTAATCCTTTCACTACCAACATTGGCACTTCTCCAAAGAGGCATCAAGTCACATTTCATTCTCCACCTAGCATGTGATATATGAATGAATGTAAATATATTTTTCAATTGATAACTCCTTGAAAATACTTGAGTTAAGTTTGGATCTTACTAATACTTGGAATGGGGATGCTTGACTTCTTGTAAATAAGAGAGGCTGGTCCTTTGACCTAGTAAGATGCTACAAAATTGTTGTGGTTACTACCCTAATGAGTGTACATGAACTTTGGTAATATTTAGGGAGCCTTTGGTGACTTTTACAAGTGTTGGAAGTGAGTGTATTAATGTAGTGCCATATGATTTCCAAGTTGTCAAATGAGGTAGTATTAACTTGTTTATATATTGTTTCAAATGTAAATTATGACAAGTATAACCCGAATAGATTCAATGGCCCAATGAAGAATATGGAATTAAAATATCATATGGAGGATACGTCGATTAAAAACCATATAAGGTGGTCAGAAATAGATATCAAAAGCTGACCAAATCACATGTTTTTCAATAGTGATCATAAGAAACATGAGAATTGAGGGTTGTATCCTATTAATTTGAGTCATTCTATGGATTCTATCTATTTAATTATCAAAATAATTTTACATATCAATATGTAATACTAAGTAAGTTAGGGAAGATACCTCGGGATGTATTGAACGGGGATAGAAAGGGTGTGTTTGTCTTAACAAGAGTGCATTGTCAAAACCAATAGTGTCAAAGAGTAAATTGTCAAATTTGAGTGTCTACATTTCCCCCTTTAAGTATGAAATGAAAATTACATGCTTAAAGGAAAAGATACTTGAGTATGTAGAAACATTTTATCTTCACTTGGATTTTGTTTTACAGCTTTCCCGTAGTATTGGTGTTGGTATACTCCATGATGAAACCTGCAACATAGAGTGTATTCAATGTCCATAGTATAAAAATTAACTTTAACTTAAATGTAAAATTTAATATGTAATATTTATATTCACATAAAATGAAAGAGATACAAAATATGGAAGGAATATGTAAAATATAATATGTAAGATTTACATTCTCATTCTTTGTTTGCACTTGGAGATTTGATTTATTGATCTTGTAGAAGGATTTGGGATGATCAATCCCTATTTTTGCAAAGGAAAAACTGGATTGTTGTGTGTATGCAACCCAACATCAAATGGAGGAGAGAGATAATAATAATGAAGTACTGAAGTACCCTACAAAATAAAAATACCATGTATCAAATGCATACAAAGAACTTTGATATCTTCCCCTTTGAATGTATGAGGAGACGAAGGACTTCTTATGAGAAACTTATCCACTTTGATAATATGTAACCCCATAGACCAAATTGTTACAAATGGATTTAGAACCAATTTCTTAAATAAGGACACACAATAGAAATTAGAGCAAGAGCCCCAATGCCCTTCCCATGTACTTTACAAATGAATAGAAATTGAGTAGAAACTATAATGTACTAAAATGTAGATGAAGAAAGGAGACCAATGCCACCAAGTACTTTATCTCCCCTATGACTAATAAAAATTGAGTGAAGTGGATCTGAAATTGTGTTAAGAACCTATATTTATGGGTGGAAATATGAAATTGTTAAAACATTGGTGTAACTTCCCCTAGGAAAAATAACACGAAAGGGTCATAACCTTCCATATGTTCCTAACTAGGCTATACATTTTTAACCTATACATGATTTTTAAATTTCTATATTTTATATTATTCATGAGTACATATACCATATGTGCACCTATATATTAACCAGAGCTTTTCCTATTTCTATTGTAAGTGTAGAATATACCTAGATGAATTTCCCCTCTTTTGAAGGGCATGTGATAAAGCACTTGAGAACATGGATCAAAATAAAATATGTTTTCCCGTGTACTGTATGCATGAGAATTTGTAAAATTTTGTAGGATTTTGAAGAGGTGGCCACCTTAAAGAACCTATGCCTGTAAAAATGAGGTTGTGTGGTGGCAACCATAACATGCAAAAATAGTAATAATATATGTATAAGAAAATACATGCAACAATAGTAAAATTAGAGTTAATAGTATGCATAATATGTCACGCAAAAAAGGCTTAGAGTTCCAAACATAGGTTACCCATGGTGTCACAAGATAACTAAGTCACATAGACATATAAATAACATCTTACAAGATAGGTATATAGCCATAAACATGGGACACCCACTGTGTCACAAGACAAGAAAGGAACCTCATGCTACAATTAGTTGAGCAATAAAATAGTAACACACACACACACACACAACTAGTAAGCATGTATAGAAAACATAAGTGTCGTCATATGATGAAATGCCATAGATAGAAACATGTGAAGCAAGAGTTGTCAAATTTGCATAAGACACGTGTATTAGCCTTGTTATCTCAAAATATAAAATATACACGATATATGTAATTGAACATAATGAGGAAGTAGAAAGGAACTATAATATAATAATATCATCTATGTGTAGTGTATAGTATGTGCCCCATATGCATATGAAGTCTAGATAAATGACAAACTAACATCTGCAATCATGTACCACTCTATGTATATATTGCATCAAGCTCTATATACCATGTGAATAAATGTGTGTAAGGAATAAATATACATGTTTTATATCAAACTAAAGTGACAAACAACAATGTATAATGTAAAGTTTCAACATCTCAATCTAGTGTATAATTCCTAGTTTTTATTTTTGTAAATATGTTTTTATTTTGAGACTATGTCAATGTTTTTGTATTAATGAATGTGAAGTTATGTATAGGATAAGAGTAACATTAAAGATATTGAGGGTTGTTAATAAGATCATCAGTTCCTGTGGTCAATCCCGATAGGCATGAGATCAACCATGTGGTGAAGCTTCCTAAAGTGAGAGTCTATGAACAATCGAGTCTAGTGAAAGTGATTCATTACCATAATGTATTCTTTGTTAGTTTAGGGAGGAGGGCCTTGTTCCCTCATATTATGAGTCAAGTGTGTCATATTATGTTGATAATCAAATAAATTTTGGTTGTGAATAGTAGTCATGCAGTGAGTAGGGAAAGGTTATACTAGTGTTATGGTCTTTGATAGTGTAAGATATACGTCGTAAATAAGATTATCTAAAAGAAAAGGGCATGTGTTGGGGATCAAGAGTTACCCAAACCTTAGTGGAAATAATAAATAGGACAAAATAAATCATGAGAATAATGTAACCTTAGAAAGTATCAAAAGGAACAGAAAGAGGTGTGATATCAAATGGTGTCAACCCCAAAGTATGAAAAACCTCATAAGTAAAAATGTTTTTGTTCATATTCAAATTGAGTGGCATGTGTTGTCAATATTAATCATAGATGTATAAAATAGTAGTTAGAGTTTCAAATGTGGTTAAAAACTTGATTTTGGTATGTAATTTGAAATGTTACTACTAAATAGGTTATAGTGGTTCATGAGAAAAAGTGATATGTCTTTGTGTTATGAGATTGTTGACTATGTCTATTAAAGCCTGAAATTGATTTTTATTATGTCCGTAAAAATGATGATAATCACAAAAGGGGATTTTAGGTTGGTGAGGGAAATTCTTGGTAGAGGATAAAACTTAGAAGGCGATGTAAGGAAAATTTGATTGAGTGAGATAGATAAGATTTCCTTCCATGTACCAAGATGGAAAGAGATTGTGATAAAATCCATGTTTGGTTCACCAAAATGTTTACATTCTTATTAGATTTATATCTATATTAGTGAGTTAAACACACTAAAGGATGTAAATGGGAGTTATAAGAGATTATTTTATCGACTAACTTCTAACATTAGTTATGTAATATCAAAATAATGCATTAATTCTTACAACTAATATACAAAGTAAGATAATGAACTTGAAAACACATAGGGGTGATTGCACTTAGTTGATTGCAGATGGATATAGGGATTTTTCATGTGTAGAGTGCAAGAACAGAGAGATACAAACTTGAGAGTGCTTCATTCCTAGAACCATGACTAGAAAGTTCTCTAATGCATGAATGTATGGACCTAACAAGATCGTTCATATGGTTTCAACCCTACTTGATGGTTTTGGTCCTAATTAGAATTTGGATTTGTAAATTATTGAGGTTGTAACTTACCTAAAGGTTTTTTTTGTCAAACCTTAATTTTTGTTTATGTTGCAAAACCCATGAATATGTTCGAATATCTCAAACCCTAGTCATGGATGGGAGACCCTATAAAATAAAAATTAGGTTGGTTGTGGTGCAATCCATACACCACCAATGTAAATACAACTCTAAAGAGGCCTCAAATCACATTTCATTCTCCACCTAGCATATGATATTTGAATTAATGTAACTAGATTTGGAAATTCATAACTCTTTAACAATGCTTAAGTTGAGTTTGGCTCTTGATAATACTTGGAATGGGGATGTTTGAATATTTGTAAATGAGATACTAGTCCTTTGACCTTGTAAGATGTTTCATACCTATTTTATTTGCTTCCCTACTAAGGTTTAATGAGCTTTGGAAATATTTTGGAAAGATATGGTTTCCAAGTTCTCAAATGAGATAGTGTTAACTTTCTTATATAAGTTTCCGAAGGTAAAATTTTATGACAAGGCCAATCCAGAGGGAATAAATGACCCAAAAAAATATGGAATTGAAATATTAGGGGGAGGATATGTATGTTCAAAATCATACAAGTCAGTCAGATTCGATATCACAAGTCGCCAAAACGTATAATTTTTCACAAGGATGAGAAATATGCCAATTGAGGGTAGCATCTTGTTAATTCAAGTTTTTATATGGATTTATGCATTTATTTATTATATTTTTCTTAGCAATAATGAATTGTCAAATCCAACATTGTTAAAGAGTAAATTTCCAAATTTGAATTTCTACACGCAAATTTATGTAACCAAAGTGACATACAATGAGCACCATGTATAGAAAAGTGAATCATGTATGAATTTATAAACCCAAACTATCTCTAAGTATGAAACTATATATATCCTATCCTCGACCATACATATCCTTATTAGATTGTACATAATTTGTATGGTCCTAGACCTTAGTTTCTATTTCCACAATCTTAAATACATAATCGACATTCCATATCTTCATATTCCACTACTCTGCACACCGATCCTTCCGAATCATCCTAAATAACTAATTATATCTCTCCTCTCATATTTTGAGAAAATTACTTATTGTTTATCAATTGTTCAAATCATTTCAAGTTGAATGATTTTGGTCATGTATAATTGATGTTGGAATTTAATTAAAGATAAAAATATTCCACTTGTTTCTATCCTCATCCTTCTTATTATTGTGTACTTTCCATAACATAAAAAATTAATAAGGGTGTAAATATTTTTGATCCCGACACTTGAATTGAATTTATTTCTCCTACCCTAGTGAACATAGGATTCTTATTCTACATTCTTCCACTTAATTTTGGTACATCATGATTCTAAATCTCATGAATCATTATTAGTATTTATATGTCCTACCCAAATATTCTCGTACTTATCCCGATAATGTTATTTTGCTTCCATCTTCTAATCTAACATTTGTCATGTCTCTTATGAGTCGGTACATATTAATATCTTTTCTCATTATATATTTACAATCTTCTCTAATATTATACAAGGTGAGGGAACCCATGACATGGATGATAGTCATATTTTATCGAAGACATCACATTATTTTGTAAATTATTAAAAGAGAATCCTAACAACATAGACATCCTTTTTATACCTCTCACGATCAACTTAATTATACTATTACATCCTCTAAAACTAATCCCAATTCTCATTTTTTATCATTTATGCATACATTAACCATTCCTCAATTATAACTATTTTATTGGGAAATATAACCCCACTTCATATTATTTCTATGAATATCCTTATGACCACTTCTATCCCCACATCACCTATCTAAAATTATAGTTCTTTACATGATTCTTCTTCTAATATAAAGGCTCTCAAATCCCTTGTTCATGATTTCCAAGATCAAATATTACAACTACAACAAGTTTCATCTTTTTCTTATCATACTATAGATTCTACTCAATTGTTTCATAACATGTTGACACCAAAATAGCTTCATATCCTTTACCTATCAATTTTAATTCTACCAAACTACCTATCTATGATGGAAAAGGTAATCATCAAGAGTACCTTCATATGTTTCATGTCACTTGCTTGGACTACTCTTCTAATGATATATATGTTTTTTATTGATATTTTTCCTTCCATTCTTAAAGAATTCAAATTACAATGATTTTATGACCTACCCATGCATTCGATCAAAACATTCACTCCTCTGGCTAATCAAATCCTTGAAAAAATTCTATTAACGTTCATAAGAAAGTTTCCTATGCTTAAATAGATAAAATGAAACAAGGTTCCAATGATCCCATCAATGATTATGTTTATGATATAATACTATACTTTATAAGATTACCAATCTATTGACCAATACCAAATTACAAGATCTCTTTACTCAAATTCTCTTTTTTTCCTTTGCGATAATCCATATGTTCAACAAATTCCATTCATTCGATCATTTTTTCATATTTTGAAAGAATGAGAAGCTATTATCCTTATTAAGAACAAGCTAAAATATGTTTATTATCCTCCTAACACCTCAACTCACAAGTTTCACTCCAAGGCTAATTTTAAAAACAAGGATAGTAATGATAAAATTGATGTTAAACCCATATTTAATGTTGTGTTACTACCTACAAAGCTACAATCACAATCCTCTTGATGAAATTTTATTCATCTAATTTTCTCACCTCAAAATGTTCTTCAACATTTATTGAGTGAACTTGTTATCTCTCCCTCCACCACTGGAGATTTATCCAAGCACAACTCATAGTAAAAGATTTGATGTTTTTTATTACTCTAATTAAAACCAATGTATTGATCACTCCACTAACAATTGTTTTAATTTGCATCATGTCATCCAAGACCTAATTGATGTTATTACTATTGAATATGAGACTAAATCTAAACCCAATCCTATTAATGATAATGCAAATATGAAAATATTTAGTAACCCACTCACAAAACACAATGGTGCTAACTCCACCCATAATTTCACAAGACTTACAATGTTGTTGGGGACCTCCACCATCTTATGATAATATGTTTAGTGTAATGATTGGAACCATTTTCACCATGGCATCCTCACCTGGTATTTCCTTTGATAACACTAATATGGTACATGGGTTTATCTTTATATATTATACATAAACACTATGGTTGACCAACACCCTATACACATTCTTTTAGTTTGTAACATTACTCCGCATAATATGTGCACTTTTTTACTATTGTGCTCTCTTGGGTATAATAAGAAGGATGTTATTTTTATCCTCCGACATGCATTAGGCACATTGTAATCCCCTTACAGCACTAACTCCACTACCTTTTCTATTACATTATAAGTGGCCTAATCTCTTACATCATGTGACATGAGTCTAGGTTGTTCTTGGCTTCACACCTTTATGGTTATACCTTACATTTTACAAAAATATGTAAAGTTAATTTATGATACTCAAGTGGTCACAATTAGGGGGAATCCATTCAATAATATCCCATCAACAAATATATGCCCAAAAATCCTGCCACTATCTATGTTACTAATACATCTACAACTTCATATATTATATCTCACGATGTATCCCACTCTACCTCCACACGTATGCTTCCTCCTCGGTCACCTAGGACACATACTACTCATTAGTAGACCCATCCTACATCTATTACTTCCCATATGTATATTTCTCTGTGTTCCCCCTTGGCATATCTTATGGACTCTACATAGATCCTATATGATCGTCCTTCACCTCTACTACTTGAGAGGCTCACATCCCCTCCACCTATCACTTACAACATAATTATTCATGAGGCTATTATTGGATAGATCTTGTGTTATCCCCTTTCTTATAAATAGTTATTTTCAAAAACACTTGCAAAAACATTCAAATAATCACATAATACAAAAATATTCAAATATGAGAAAAAATACAAAATTAGGACATGTTCTAGTTTTCTTAGCTAACATATTACTGTATACTTGGTTTTTTATGTTAATTTGATACATATCATATCTATTTTTTTCACACATTCAATCACAAGGTCTCTTGATATTGATGCATGACACTCACAAATTATTACATGGTGGTCAAATATAGTTTGGTTCCTCACATTACACTCTTAGGGGCATCCCTCCACACTATACAAGTGATTTTGTTTCATTATATGTTACTTTACACCTTCCTCATTATTATTGATTACATATATGATTTTCATTTATATCTATTGGATTGATGTGACTAATACATGTGTTTAATGTCATGTTGACTTATCTTGTTATGCCTGTTAGAAATCCTTGGTTTACCTACAGCGATTGTTGGCACAGATCACATTTTTACACCCATTTGTATGCATCTTAGAAGAGGGTAGGACAATAATATCCACCTCTTTAAAAAAATTGGTTGTTACCATTGCTTTGAGAAATTGATCATGGTATGCCTTGAAAATATTCTTTTGTTGTTCTTCCTCAATACACCTTAGGAAAGTGTCATCCAATCCTTTCTTATATAGTATGTTCTCCCAAATAACATATTTTTTTGCTTTGAGATGGAGAGTATGCCTTTTCTTGTAATCCAGTCTAGGGGGAAATCACCATAGGTCAGAAAATATGTTATGTCTAAGTACCAAGGATTGGTGGTGCTTACGAAGAGCATGAGAGGAAGATCCTTGATCAAACACTCATAATAGTTGGAACAATCTTCCCATTCTTCTTGAAAGAAAGGAGTTCACATAAGCCATTTCCTCATACTAATTTGGAAGGTTTAATATCAAGGTCATACTCTTGCACTTTTGACACCCAATTCTCTCTCTTTGTACCATGATCTTGCTTCATCAAAATGGATCTAACAATCAGGCTAGGGACCATGAAAATAGTATGTGAGTTCAATAGGTAAAACTTGAAGTTCTTAAAATACCTAACCACCGCATAGGCATGTTTCTCATGTTGTGAATAGTTAAGTTCATATGCCTTTAAAGTTTTTTTATGAATGTAATGGGTGACTGAACTTTATCATCATTTTCTTGAATGAGGATATTTGAAATAGTATGCTCAAGAAGCATAGCAATACACAATAGTATGCCCTGAATCATAGCATAGCATAGTTTATACTCTAAAGGAAAAGGTATCTTTTTATAAATTTATCAAGCACATTCCAACTAAAGGCATGAAAAGTATATGAATCAAGAATATGTGTTTGATTAAGAGCATTCATCTATACAAACCAATAAAATATGTTTGATCAAGATAATTTATCTATATGAATTAATAAATTACACGCGATCAAGAAAAATTTAATCCTTGAGAAAGAAATCCAATCATAAACATTCAACTTATATAAATTGAGAAAATAATTCTGATTCTAAACATGCAAACCTATCGTAATTAAAAAAACATTCCTTCTCAAGAAACTCAATTTATATGAATCATCTAAACAATCATATAACATTATATGACTCTCTTCATTGATTCAAAACTAATAGGGGTTCCTTTAGTTACTCAACAAATATAGGTATTTCACAACAACCCAATATTTTAGTTTGGATTCGAGTGGATCAATGCTAATGATTAGTCTTGCTAGCTATGATATAGGTATAATTTATATACTCACCTTCTTTGATGAATTTATATTTATTTCTCTAGCCAATAAGAAAGTAAAATGAGATTAAAAATCCTTTAGTTGACACAATTATTGATAGCATAATCTATTTATTTATTGAAAAAATGTGGCATATTCTATAGAAAATCAGTGTTCATCATGTTTATCCATGTGTCTTCTATTTCAAAAAAATGTTATCTATTTTTCTATCATATATCTGTTTATATCAAAAGAATGGCAATGTACTTGTTTTTTTATCTTTCCAAATTGGCATATTATCCTAAAGCACATTGAAAAATGTTTGATCAAAAAGATTTTATGATACAATCATAAAATATTCTTTGGATATCGTTTTATTTTTACTTCAAGCAAGTATATTCAATTATAATTTAAAGATGGGACAAATGTAAATACCTGAAAATGGAACAAGCCTTTTTATAACAGATTTTTTTATTTTTGTGTGTGGTCAGGTGAACTCAAATAATTGGGATTAATTGGCATGTCAACACTTCTATCTAATTCTATTTCCTCCATAATTTTTAAACACATATATGGTCATCATTCACCTATTTACATTTTTTTCTATGAATTCCCATCTTAAGGTTTTAATCTAGAGTCATTCTTTTTGTTTTAGATATTGTCTACCTTTCTAGAAAAGCTCACCCAAATGATTTTTTCCTACATGGTTGACTTTTTCCTCCCTTACTTTTTGCTTAAACTTTTCCAAAACAAATATTTTCATGTCAGTATCTTGGGCATTTTAATTTTAATTTGAGTTGGTTTCATTCCAAAAGGCTCGAAATTTTAGGTATGATCACTATATAAACACATCACCAAAAAATTGTAAGGGGAGACAAGGGTGTGGGGGAGGGGAAAGATCAATACACTTTCCAAACATCAAAATATATCTTACCCACTCAAGTAAACAATTGATTACTCTTATTACAAATCTAAATCACTTTCATTACATGCATAATCTCTTTTGGCATTGGGTTTTAGGGAGTCAGATGGATAATTTCATTGATTATTACTTGTCCTTACAAACCTATTAAGAGGGAGAACTATATTGGATTGAATCCTCTTTAGTAAGTGTCATGTAGACATATCTAAACTCAACGGAAGGTTGATGAAGCTCGACCATCAGTAAACTAAACCATTTTAAGTTTTTTAATTAAATGAGAAAGTTAGGGATTTTGGTGAAGAAAAATATCTAAATTATTTACAAATGTGACATCATGGACAACCAAATAAAGAATATTGCTCCTAAAGTACATATAAATATTGTGAAAAATCTAATTCATACATTGTATTGTGCATTCCTTCTCTCTAGGTTAAGCATTCTTCATTCTCTTCTTTCTATCCCACTCTTTGTAATGTTTACATTTGGAATTACACCTCACTTCCATGTATCCATCATTGAGGCCCATGATTAATTTTCATGAGAAATTATATCCATTTTAGAAGCTTTTTTATTTTATCTCTTTACATGATAATTTGACAAATATTGGAGCATTCTATATAATTTTTTTACCCATTATAATGCATGCAAATAGTAAAATTTGGACATTTTCATTGATATTGATTGGTGGCCTCAAACTTATTTCAAGTTCCCAGACTTGACCTTTTCTTCTTCATATTCTCTAAACCCATGGAATATTCCCTAATTGTACACTTTATTTTTATAAGTGCATAAATATTTTTCGCAAAACATGCTCTCTTCAATCACGAATTTCATAACATTATTAGAAATATATTGTGTCATACATGTTATATTCATATATCTTATGCCAATGTGTGACCTTTGTCTTCCTTACACAATAAATAATAGATGAATACATTTTTTTATTCCCTTTGCAAACTTCACAAAACAAAATCATGCCTCAGACTCTTATTTAGGTATAAATGTTATTTTGTGGCCATTCATATCACAAAAATGCACAACAATATTATTTGTGTTTCTTTCGCATATTTTGCAAATAAATTTTGTAATTATTTGGCTATGTTATAAATTTCTACTTCCATAAATGGTCTTATAAATTTTGATCAGAGAATACTTGTTAGAGATCACACAAGAAGTCCGTGCGGGAGAGAAGGCTAGGATCAAGGGCGCAGAGGGACAGGAAGAACCCGCGCACGGAGGGCAAGTTCAGAATTTAGGACTTAGCTGATTTTGAGCATGAAGACCTATTTTTAGAAGATGGTGTGTGGAACACACCAACGATGCAGAGACGTGCGCGCCACACATTGTCTATCTTTAGAGGATCAAATCAAGCGTTTTCATGGAGATGAGCTAAGAATAGGATTGTCACTTTAGTTAACTGTAAGAAGTCTATAGATAGCACACTTACATGTGTGGTTATGCCTGTAAATGGCGTGTGGATATTAATAGCATGCGGCCTATTTCTGGAATAGATAAGTGGTGAAGGGAAATTCCCACCCTATATATATGATATGAAGTACATAGTAAAAGATATACACATGGAGAGATGGATGTATGGAGGTATAGAGGTATGTGCATCTGATTGGATTATTGTATCAGATCCATGTGCACATTGGTATAGATTGACATTATTGTAAGGAGCTTATATGTTTATTAATAGATGAAATATATTGGCCGAACCTAAGTGTCATTCCTGTGTGTAATTGAGTAGTGCATGTTATTAATTCAATCATGATTATTGTTTAAGCTTGTTCTTTCATAGATCTGAATGTAGCATGCATTGTAGAATGATGGATTAGTTATGGATATATATATTTATTCCTCCATCACGCTAACATCCTGCGCTACAGAACCCTAAAGAGGGACACGTACCTTTGCGCGCTTTGGGTGAGCACTCGACCTAGGGCCGAGTGATGTGTCAGCGTGACTAGGGTGTTATCTAGTAAATTCTAGGCTGCATCATTGGTTCCGTTGCCGGGACCTCTTTTTCAGTTGTTTTTAGGATGGTTCGTGATGAAGACGTATCGGTTAACTCTAGCAAGTATTGAGGAGTGGATACATGATCTGGAGGAAGAATATGCACAGTGATTCAATAGTGGATCTAAGTTTAATGCACGCACTTGGGTAGAATAGAATTTGTATGATAGCCTATACGAGAGATTTTTCACTATCTTTCCAGTAGAACTATACAAGTGGCTTACTGCTTATGCATCTCAATGCAGAATTGGAGGTATCGCACACTTGTCTAGACACAGGAAGAATTTTAGGCCCTTTATGATACTGATATGATCGGGACTCGCACTGTAGATACATGGTTTTATGTTATTCTAAATAGTTATATTCTAGAGTATTTAATTTCGACGTACTCTTATCCGGAGGTAGCTGAATTCCTATTTTTATGGTATCCAAGAGGAGCATATTTGCAAGGTATTCCATTGGTGATCAAGATCTTGATGGTAACTTTGAACCTGGAGAGTAAACCGATGGCTAACTAAACTTCACCATGCACAAGGGCAGGAATAGGTTTGGTGAAATATGGCAGACCTAGTGGTAGAAAGGAAGAGAGAGGAAAGGCGTCTTAAGTATAATGAGGTGCACAAGAGGGAGATAGAGAAGTAATGTTCCATTGCAGAAAGTATGGCATTGAGGAGAGAGATGGCTCATGAAGGATTTATAGCTCACGTAGAAGACATGGAGCCAGAGCATCAAGAACTCCCCCATCTTAAAAAACATGACATAGATCCCCCCTTGGCCTCACATAGAAGTGTGCTAGTAGAGACTACCTGAGCCATGGGCGTGCATCTTAATCCACCCAGTGACCTAGCCCTTGCACTTGGTTTTCCAATATATAGTACGACAAGTAACCAGCAAGCTAACTTGGGAAGTAGGAGAGTAGGAGTAAGTCAGGGAGCAAGTACATTAATGGTAGGATAGATGAATTTAATGATATTTGGAGGAACATTCTTAGGTGCATCATCCACACAGAACGTGAGCACGCAGATTGTTGGATTCACCTCTGGAAGTGGAACTACCTCACAGCATCAGGGGGTGCAGTATTGTACTAATGTCGAGCACGGGGAGTACATCTACAAGTCCTATTCCAGCTACAGGTGGAGGATCAGGAGGTATAGGTGGTTCTAGTTCAGGTGGATCTAGTGGTTCTAGAGGAAAAGGAAACACAAGAGGTTCTGGATCAGGTGGTCAAGGCCGCAAACCATAGAACATTTATATGGAGATGTCTCTTCGTCTTCCAGAGCATAGAGGCATAGAGGATGTTGTTGAGAATGTGCACATGTGTGAGATCTTGTGGTGTCCTAAAGGTATCACAAATTTCCGAGTGAAAGGAAATTCAATTTGCTACTACATTACAGGATGTACACACAGTTGGTATAGGAAGTTTGACCCTCATCAAACTTGTGTGGATATTGCAAAGTATTGAAGGATGCTTTCTTGAAAGAGTTCCATATCCTTGAGTTTGAGCATAAGAGTATAAGTGCGCTCAAGGATATTAAGCAAGGCACTAATGATAGTGTACGTGAGTATGATGCCCATTTTAATACACTTCTATCTAAGATATCCTATGATATTCACACAAGCCAGCATGCACAATGGTTTATTGGAGGATTGATTACACCATTTAGAAGGGCGTTGTCACATAAGACATACATTGATCTGCGCAGCACTGGAAGCAGCTTTGCATGCTGAGGTAGTTGGGAGCATTGACACTGGCATTATTCCATTCTTAGAGGCATATATTACAGCTATGACAAAGCAGTTAGAGAAGCTATCAGCAAATTCAGCTCATGAAACACGCTCGGAATTTGGTTTACGATTTTAAAGTGGAAATTCACACCAAACATAGTTGTCCTCATAGATATGTACACTCATTACTTTGTTAGATTATGAGATCTATCATTTGAATCATGGTATTATTCATTGTCCTTTGTTATAGCGCATGATAAGGAAGAATGTATCCTATTTTTGCAAAACATTTCACTCCACGACCCATGATATTAAACACCGTCGGTTGATTGGTCGATCTAGGATGCTATAGACATTGGGGTATGACATATAGTGTAACAGATCATTCTAAAGGTAAGAATGAGCACCAAAATTAGGATCATAATCAAAAGCACTATGACAGAATGAGGGGCATTTTGAAGGAGGTCATGGAAGGGGACATGGATATCATGGTGGATATGAAGGACAAGACTGTGGTGGAGGAAGATGTGAGTTCCCTCATGAAACATGTTAGACGTGCGTATATCCCGACCACTATATGTGTGAATTCCTCATAATATTGCATGTTCTTTCTGCAGAAAGAACCATAGCTATGAAGAGTGCCTAGACTTATATGAGCATCTGACTAAGTAGCATAAGCAAGAAAACAAACATGTTGGGATGGTTAGAATCCAACACATGGTAGAAGATTAGTGGATGCCCAGGATAGCATAAGGACCTAAGGCATTAACTGTGAAGATTACTATATGAGTTGAAGTAGCACGCGCAAGAGAGGCATTACACTAGAATCCTACAATCACCAAGGAGGAGGTTTTACATGCAAGGTACCCAAATCCTGCTCATCAAAAGGAAGTTTACCAGGATACCATGGAAGTGCTAAGGAATCTTTAGGGTGAGATATAGTACTTAAAGGAGCAAAAGAACGCATCGAGACACTCCAAATTGATATCGATGATCTGAGAGAAGTGTGTAAAATGTTGCACCAGGAGAAAATTATTCCACTATTAGGGGGTTGGTTAAAATGTAACACTCTACGCGTAAGTATTGAGACCAGACGGTAGATTCTACATGTAAATATTCCCCTTGATAGCATTGACTATGACAAAGAAATTACTCTTAATGTTTTTGTGGATGGATGGTTGTTAAGTAATATTTTGATTGATACAGGTGTGGAAGTAAATGTGCTTACATTAGATGCATGTGTACAAATGGGGAGACCCCCATTACAACCATCATCTAATGCATTATTTATGGCAAACTGAACTAAGGCCAACCCCATAGTATTTTTGAAGGATGCATCTATAACCATACAATGGGCCAAGTTCACTGGGATTTTGAAGTATTAGTACTTGTAGAAGTAGACAATTTTCCAGCCTTGCTTGGACGCCCTTGGTGTTATGCGAATAATGTTGACTTGAGATTCAATAAGGGGTATATCAGCTTTGAGAACAAGGAGGAAAGAGTTGTGATACCTCTAACAGATGGGAAGTCTACACCATATGTTGAGCCTCTAAGTGAGGAGGACTTAAACAGAATTTATGTACGCGCTATTCAGGACCCAGAGGTCAATGAGCCATCAAAAGAAGGCATCCTATAGTGGGAGGATTCTCATTCTATTAGTGATACTATGAGTATTTCTTGTGACAATTGGGCTCATGGTACGTATGAACTAGTAGGTTGCAAGGTGAAAAGCACGATTACACGTGTAAGAATGGACTTCGATCACTCAACGGGTAGGTGGCACAAGACTTGGTATACAGGGGTAAAAGATCTTCCTATGTTTTTGAAATCCATGGAAACACAGTGGAAATATCAAATTAAGAGAAGAGATGCGTTAGTATATACCTTGTGTGGGACAACAGCGCACTAGTGGGTAGTCCACAGAGATAATCTTATAGAATGGGAAGAGATTGGAGTTACCTTATCTATTAGGTTTGTAAGGAACAATGCACCTACATAGATTTGCACGTATCATGGTGATCAACCTGTTCAACATCACATTCAACAGTGTGAGAGACTCTAGATAGCATGACAGAAAGCATTACCACCTTCACTCTGGGTGCATAGATTGTACTCTACGCTACAAGGATGTGCATGCACCTAGTATGTATACAGAACTACATTGAGAGACTGGAAAATGGAAAAATTTGACTATAGGAATGATCCATACCTTTGACTACTTTTCTTCCCAACCTCCAATAGAGGAGGCATTAAAATTTGACAAGCACTTAACTATGGGAGATAGTGCAAAATCCGAAGAGCTTATTTAGGAATTATTTTGTGAGGCAAAGTCTGGAGTGCATTTTGAAGGGGAAGAAGAAATGGACTCTATACTAATTAAACGAGCTTTCCTTGAGAAATAAAAAGGAAATATGTTTTACGTCGTGGATGATGAGAAAGTTGAGAACCTTGATATTAAACATTCACATGGGGTGCACGAGGTCTTGGACATTGTTGCATAAGGATATGTGTGCCTATCATGAGCCCATGAAGACAAAGAAGGTGAATATAGGTTTGGAGGCTAAGCCTAAGGAGGCCATCATTGGAGATTACCGTCGACTTGGAGGTAGAAAACATCATTGAGTTACTCAGGGGATTATCGAACTTATTCCTCGATGGTATCATAAACTTAAAGGCATGCATAAATCACTTGGGGAAATGAAGATAAAGCTTAAAGATGGTGCATGACTAGTTGGGAAGTGACATTATAGAATGAAACCCAATTTGCATGAAAAGGTAAAAGAAGAAATTGATAAAATGTTGAAATCTAGAATTATCAATCCACTTGATGAGTCGAATGGGTTGGTCCAATGGTGATCGTATCAAGAAGGATGGACGAATTATAATATGTGTGGACTACAGGGGACCTAAATGTTTCATGTGTAATGACCCATTCCCTACGCCATTTACGGAGGAAATACTAGAGGGAGTTGCAGGGTGCGAGATATATTCCTTCACATATGGGTTTTCTCGGTATCATTAAGTTTGGATTTCTTAGGAGGACCAGAAAAGACTACTTTTACTACTAAATGGGGTATTTTTTCCTATACTGTGATGCCTTTTGGATTGAAAAATGTTCCTACTATATTTTCCTTCCTAGTTGTTCAGGAATTCAAAGATTTTATTCATAGCTTCTTAAAGGTCTACCTAGACGATTGGACAGTATATGGGCTTGTGAAAGATCATTGTGACAATCAGTAGCTTAATTTTTAAATGGTGCAAACAATTGAGTATCTCTTTGAAATTCAAGAAGTTTGTATTTGCTACACCATTTGGAATACTGTTAGGACATATAATCTACAAAGAAGGTTTGTTGGTTGATCCAGCTAAGGTTGTCGTCATTCTAGGCCTAGAAGTGCCTACCAGTCAAAGCGAGGTACGTGAATTTTTAAGTCATATAGGATATTATAGAAAATTCATCAAAGGGTATGCCAAATTTGTTACACCCTTGGAAGAGTTACTTAAGGGGAAAGGTATATTTTATTGGGGAGAACCGCAGCAGTGCGCATTTGAGATACTAAAGGAGAAACTTACTACCACACCCATTCTGCATTTTCCCTCATGGGATAAACAATTTCATGTACATGTGGATGCTTCTGGCATGGCCATTGGTGTTGTGTTAGCTCAACCTAGCAAAGATATTATAGATCATCCAATTTGTTTTTCTATTAGGAAACTGACTCCTGGTGAAGGGAATTATACAACTACAGAGCACGAAGCTTTGTCCGTGATCTATGCATTGCACAAGTTTTGAGATTTATTAGCAACACCATTTTTGTTTTATACAGATCACATGGCATTGAAGTACTTGGTAAACAAGCCCATCTTACATGGGCACATATGCAGATGGGTACTCCTATTTTAAGAGTTTGACTTCACAAATTGTGGTGAAGTCGTGAAAAGTAACTCGGGACCGCACCACTTGTCTAGAATTCACTCCGAGAGGAGGCACTGAGACAATTGAAGAAACCATGCCAGATGCACAGTTATATAGGTTACAACGAGTGCCATCATAATTAGAAGACATTGTTGTATTTCTATGGACTAGTGTGGCACTAGAAGGAATAAAGGCATTAGAAAAGAAACAGCTTGTTATACGCATGGCACTATTTATGTTAATCAGTGGTGACCTCTACAACTTAGGCAGAGATGAAGTATTACGTCGTTATGTATTAGAGCATGAGCATCGTGATATTATGGAAGAAGCCCATAGTGGTATTACAAAAGGCCATTATGCAAGTGATGCGATCTGCCGGAAGATCCTACTTGTCGGATTATGGTGGGAGACATTATATAGAGACTATAAATAATATTGCAAGGTGTGTGATCATTATCAAGCACCTAGGAAAACCAGACGGCAAAGAGATGAGATGCCTTTGAGACCAATTACTAGTGTCGAACCATTTGATAAATGGGCCATTGACTTTGTAGGACCTATTTCGCTAGTTGTGCACAGGAATGGGTCGCGCTATATCATTACTTGCACAAATTATCTCACATGGTGGGAAAAAGTAGCACCTATGAAGGACTATACAACATCTACAATGTAGCTAGGTTTCTATGGGAGAATGTTCTTACAAGATATGGATGTCCTTTAAGCTTGACAAGTGATAGGGGTACGCACTTTTGAATGAGACAATCAGGATCCTATTAGATGATTTTATGGTTGCACACCATAAAACTACACCCTATCATCCTCAAGCAAATAGAACTATTGAGGCTTTCAACAATATTTTGAGCCAAACTTTGACAAAAATTTGTGATGTTGGAAGAAAGGATTGGGATGACAAATTTTCAGCTATTCTTTGGGCATATAGAACAACTTATAAGAGGTTGAATAAAGCCACACTTTGCTTTTAGTTGGTGTTTGGCGCAAGCCGTTCTTCCTATAGAATTTATGTTACCTTATTTGTGCATTTTTTGTGGTGCATTGATCATAAAAAAATGCACCCATATTATTTGTGTTTCTTTCACATATTTTGTAAATAAATTTTGTAATTATTTGGCTATGTTAGAAATTTCTACTTCCATAAATGGTCTTATAACTATTGATCGTAGAATACTTGTTAGAGATCACATAATAATTCCACGTGCACGAGATAAGGCCAGGATTAAGGGCTCGAGGGACAGGAAGAACCTGTGTGTGGAGGGTAAGTTCAGCATTTAGGACTTATCCGATTTTGAGCATGAAGACCTATTTTTAGAAGATGGCATGCGGAACACACCAATGATGTAGAGACGTGCGCACCACGCATTGTCTATCTTTAGAGGATTGGATCAAGCATTTTTCATGGAGACGAGCTAAGAATATGATTGTCACTTCAATTAAGTATAAGAAGTCTATAGATAGCACACTTGCATGTGTGGTTATGCCTGTAAATAGTGTGTGGCTATTAATAGCATGTGGCCTATTTCTGGAATAGATAAGTGGTGAAGGGAAAGTCCCCACCCTATATATATGATATGAAGTACATAGTAAAATATATACACATGGAGAGATGGATGTATGAAGGTATAGAGGTATGCGCATATGATTGGATTATTGTATCAGATCCATGTGTGCATTGGTATAGATTGACATTATTGTAAGGAGCTTCTATGTTTATTAATAGATGAAAGATATTGGCCAAACCTAAGTTTCATTCCTGTGTGTAATTGAGTAGTGCATGTTATTAATTCAATCATGATTACTGTTTAAGCTTGTTCTTTCATAGATCTGAATGTAGCATGCATTGTAGAATGATGGATTAGTTATGGATATATATGTTTCTTCCTTCATCATGCTAACATCCTACTACAACAACCCTAAAGAGGGACCTGGTACCTTTGCGCACTTTGGGTGAGTGCTCAGTCTAGGTTGAGTGATGTGCCAACATGACTAGGGTGTTATCTAGTAAATTCTAGGCTACATCAATAACCATGTCAAACTTCCATCTGTTCCCATTCTCAATATAGATATACAAATTCATCTCATACATTCAAAAATCTCTTCATGGATAACTTCCTTTGGATTGTAGGTATTAATCGTCCCAAAAAAATTCATGTGTTATACCATATATATCTTATAAGATATCTTTGACAATGTCTTTCCCACACATTCTCGCATGCATTCACTTTTTGACATGTTTGATGTCCTTTAGTGCATATGTGGTATGTTTTCCAAATTGATGGATATGAAACTTCTTCAATAAGGTAGCCTTCAATGTTTTAAAATTCACCACGGATTGGTTATGATAAACTTAATATACTAGGTATACACAAAATCTAACAATTTTGTCACAAAATGACTTTCCTTCCCCTTTCAAGATGTAACTCCCTTATCTCTCCATATTATTTTTCACTTGTGTATATACTAGGTAACATCCTTAATACCTCTATACTTTGGTAAATTCATTGATGTTTCATAAAATGTGTTCTCTTTTGAATATTTTTCAAATTATTCTTGTGCACCACTACCTTCATAGGTGTTTCATCCACCTAAATCTTTTGAATTTCCCTCCATTTTCTTTCATGCTCATTTCTCTTTCATTCACACATATTTACATAGTAAAATTGAGGTTCCTTGTTGGATCATTACTTCATATTGCTTATTTTTACCTACTTGTCAATGCACTAGAAATGTCTCCACTCAATCCTAAAATAATGATAGGAATTTTCATAAATTTTATGCATTACTCTCCACAACCACTTTCAATGGTTTATATAGGTTCACTTTTTCTATCACAAAATTTTACTTTCCTCAATGCAAAATTCAGAAATTTTACTCATGTTGTCACTTTCCTCATACCTTATGCGCATGCAAAAGATGGATTTAATATAATAGGGCTCAATATTCCCTTAGGATTTGTGTATTCCTCTTTACTTTGTGGAATTTTATCCCCACCTAAAATTAGATACTTTTCCCATTAGAACTCTTCTTGATGTAACTCATCTTATTCATAAGAGTGCGTCACATTCCATTCATTCAAATAAATCATGTTCCCATCCCAATTTTCCCACATACTCAATACATCCACCTAATCTAACTCCCCTTTTCCTCTTAGGGTCATTGTTAGAAATCATCCTTATTTACCGTAACTATATTTTCAAATTCTCTATAATCTTTCTTCTCAATTATAAATTATCTTCATTTTATCAATTTGACACAATCCTCTAGTCTCCCTCTTCCTTTTAAGACCTTAGAATTTTTGCAACATAATTTTATTCTTATATCCTAAAAGTCCCAATTTCCCAATATATAAATAGAATATTCCTCCAAACCAAAATTTGAGTGTTAAATATCCCCTTGGCTCACAAAAACCAAAAATATTCCTTCAATGTACAAATATAAGGTGACACCAAAAATTCTACAAACTAATTATTTAAATCACCACTCTACTAAACATTTTGTTAGCAAAATAATTTATCGCAAGGACAAATTAGTGGATTTTCACCAACACTCGAGACTAAGTCCCTCCTCTTGGTAATGGGGAGGCTCCCATTTATTGAATGCATAAAAAAATATGTTGGTGGCCATGAATCCGGGATCACATAGAAATACTCCACTAGACCTATAGAAAACTGTTGGCACTTAATACAAGGGAGGAATTTTCTTAGTGATATGAGGTATAGGGGAGCAAGAACATAGGGAAGGAGGGTTAACTTTATGAATAGGAACTAATAGATTTTCACAACATTAACCATATTTAATCCACACTCAATTATTGGAATACAATTTTGCTAACAATGATAAGACTAATAAGTCATAGACACAGAATTCTATTGATTCATTTATCAAAGGCACCAACACCTTCATTGGTTTTATAAGATAATCATGTTTACAATGTTAAAAATGTGAGGAAATATAGGAAACATAGAGAAAGAGGAAAATAGAAGAATGTAATCTCTTGTTTGTATCTTAGTAGTGCAAAGCTATCTACTTAGAAACTTACAATTGACAACCCTTTGAAATGGAGAAGTCATTTCAATTTATAGCCTTACACAAAGTCTTTTCATCTACCCCCACATGACTTTTCACTTCCCCTTATCACTTGTGACCTTTCATATTCCTAGGAAAAAAAAGTGAGTCTTTTTTCATTAATTGAAAATAACTCATTACAAAGTTAGACTATAGGTCACTTTAAGTGAATAAGATGAAATAGTGAAAAGTACCTTCCCAATGAAGAATTAGAACATGGAGAGAGAGAGAGAGAGAGAGAGAGAGAAATGAGGAAGGAAGAAGAGGGGAGATGATCATGTTGATGGAGATGAGGCCTCCGATGATGAAGAGCCTCACTGCCTGATGAACCTTATGGGAATACACTGAAGATATTTTTTTAGCCTTGGATTCCTTGTCAAGTGGGTTACCATAGGTGCCAACTTATTTTCTTGAGGGATATGAAAAATATCATAGCCTTGATCCATATTTCAAAAGTACTGATGATGTTTTTGCATTGATTGAACCAAACCCGATGATCCTTACCAATATTGGAAATTGTACATCTGATTTCTATGAGAGAATCCAAAGTATCCTCATTGAACGAGAAGGTATTTCCCGCATCTTTCTTGACCAATTCCTCAAATGGTTTCAAAATATCTTCCACTGATGAATTTTCACTTATTATAGGTGACACAAGCTTTTTCACCACATTGCTTATACTTTCCATAGTTTTTTATGTGATCTCTTCACAAGATTCAATCTTGGAGATATCATCATTTAGCATTTCATACAAGGAATTCAACTTGCACGAGACCAAATAGGAGATAAATTCTTGGTTATGGAAGTGAATACATTTTTACCCACCAATAAAAAAGAATCAATATTGCTCATTTCGATCACCAATGGAAGCACATTATCCTAATGGGATTTATCCTTCTCGATCTCCTCCTTAGTCATCTTTACTTTTGAAGTGGTGGTGAGATAAAATTTGAACAATGAGATGATCTACGTAAATAGTGTCTTTCCCTTTTGAATGGTCTTTTAAACCTATCTACCATTATCTCTTTCTTGAATTTTGTGAAACTGGTATTTTTATTGTTTCATAGTCAAAGCTTCTAATAACAAAGTGATAACCTCGGTGGGAAGAGATGGTAGTGTATTAGGATCTAGGAATGACTGTACATAAGCAGTGATATTTCTCACATTCTCTTATAAATTCTCAATTGTTTGTTTTTAATCCTCATTTTGGAAAATCATGCAGGCAGTGGATTCCTTGAAAAAAAAAATTCACCCTCATGTGTTACTTGGTCCAAAGATATTGTTGTCATTTCATAATTTACCTGATTCATCTCCTCCACAAGTTTCATAACTTTTAGTCAGGAAACCTCTACATACTTGATTACCATAAGCTCCACTAAAAAAGTGATAAGTTACATGTGCCTTCTTACCTCATTTATTTTTCATGATCCTTGAGATAGCTTCAAATTCCAGTGTCGATGTATATTACACTATCCTTGGCTCACTCCCAATCAATTCTTAGATCCAAGGGAAATTTTCTATTATTTTAGGATCAACATTAGGCATGATGGAACTTTTAGGTTCGTGATGAGGAATCACATCTTGCACTTGATGAGATGACTTGGTTACTGAAGAGGATACACTTGGGAACCAATGCAGAACTAGAGGTTATGAAGTATCATTCTCACTTTGCTCAAGATCTTCAACGGGATCTTTAGTGGCTTTATCTTTCTTGTAGAGCCTCCTAGGGTGGGATCCTTCAATTTTTTATTCTTCCATGGCATTTCTCTTCGAGGAATCCCCTGAGTGAGTAAAGCTCATAGTTCTCCCAGATACCTTCAAGGATGAAATGTGATATGTTAGATTGAGAGAGTTAGGAGACCACTGGACTTGATGATGACAATTCTCTTTTTCCTGAACCATTCACTTGATCTATGAATCAATATTGCATTCCTCTTATTGATGTCACCTAATTCTCATATGTTCCATGAGATATGTGAAAGAGGTGTGGACTTTACTACTTGATACTCTGGGTTGAAAAATATGATCCATCATCTCTAACTCCTTCAACGAACCAATCGAAGTTAAAATTCCTCATTTGATCAACTATCATCCTCATATGGTCCCTCTTCCTCACTTAAAATTCATCAAGGCAATTGGCCCAATAGTCCTCAATTTGAGGACTATGGTGCAGTCCATGGAAAGTGAAAATTTTAAGATTTATCTTAATATCAAAATGGCCTAGATACATAGGAATAGAGGTTGAGGGAAGAAAAGGAGGCTTCAATGTTTGATGCATCTGCAACACTTTTGCATGAATAGATCCCCAGAGATATAGGAAAGGACACACCCTTTATTTTTATTGTTCTTACATCTATTATGAACATGAGATAGTTTCCTACATAATTCAAACATTACCATTTTATCACTAGGGTACATGGGAAGCCTACAAGAAGTGAGATCAAAGCCGAAACCTTGATGTAGGTGAAGGTTGAGAACTGAGTGAAGAAGCTCCCATATTTCTCGATCATTGTTGTTGCCTAAGAGGATATCCTCAACTAAGGATTTCCTTCTAGAAGTCTTATGATGAACATGGTGAATGCATCATTCACCCTAGTAAAGGGATGGTTACACTCCTTATGCGTGGGTTATGGATACTTCTCGTATGTCGGTGACTTCTGAGACACATTAAGAGTTACAGTTAGGACTTTGAAAGGTCTTGTATAGGAAAGAGCATATACCAAAATAGGAGGCCATAATGAACTTTTTGGTTGAAGTAAAATGGAGAAACTATCGATGAATATTATCACTTATAATTTTTTTCTCAATCCACCACCTAGTTCCTTTCAAAGGTGGTAAGAAGGATGGATTAGGCCATCTGGTCCTAAAATTATTTTTTCATCCCTTTTCCCATCACTTCTCAATAGGATGATGGCATCTGAGTAACCTTCATAGAATTCACTTCTAGACAAGTTTTTAGGAACATGAGAAGGTTTTCTTCCTTCATGAGCCATGACCCAAGTGCGATGCCTTGTAAGTATGATTCATTATTTTCCCATTCTAGTGATGCATATTTTTAGTGATGATGACCATACTACTTTGTTAGTTGGAATTTCCAAACACTAAGAGATACCCTTAGGAGTGAGGATTACAAGAACTAAATTGTTATGTGCTCGTACTATCATGGATTCAAGTTCATAATTTTTGCACATGCTAAGAGTAACTCAGTGCTTGGAATGGATAATGGATGACCCCCTACTAAGAAAAATATGCCCGAAAATACTTTATCTTCCACTGGCTCCCAAGGTCCTCTAAACATTCTATTTTTAGGTCTTCAAGATTCATGTGAGTGACATCATTGTCTACCACACCTAGATACTCAATAATTAAGGGTAAAATAGGCTCAATACCTGAGTATATAAACTTCATTTTGCTAAAATTCATAGAGATGAGAAAAAATGAAGTCACCACAAACTTTCTGCACTCAAATCTGGAAGTTTCCATTTTTAGCAGGTAAGGTCCAGAACTGCTATTTTTAGTAATTTTTCACTATTTTTCTCTCTAATGTCCCTAATTCATTTAGATCATTACAACTATTAAAGGTTTAATTTTTTAAAAACCTTTTTACTTTTAGATGCCTACTTTCCCGAATACTGTTATTTTTAGAAATTTTCCTGAATTACCCTTTTATGATGTTTCCTATTTATTTAGGATATTACAAATGTTGGGAATCCATTATTTTGAGAAACTTACTATTTTTATCCACCTATTATTTTGAATACCTACTATTTTTGTAAAGTGCACTTACCGGTGTCAAGTAGCAACAAAACCACTTATCCAATTTTGTTTGTTTTGCAACGGGATCTTCTTTTTGACTTTCATGATTTTTCATCTGCTTGGATCTTTGTGAAAATAAAAATTATGTTTTAGGGTTTTATTTTTCAGTTTGTTTTTATAAAAAGGATAGGGCATCAATGAATTTTCTGTCACAATATCCCAAAGGAATTTTGGAGAGGGAGATTTTGGAAAATTTTCAAGGAAATTGATCTCCCAAATTGAAGAGTTATAATCAAATATCCATTTTGGTAGCTATGGAGTGTGTGGAAGAATTTTGGAAGCATATATGAGTTAAAATGGTGTTTGCAGCATATCCGCTATGAAGTGTGTGGAATAATTTTGGCAGCATATATGGGTGAATATTGTGAAAATTGGAAGCTTGTGGTGTGTGGTGGATGAGATGAGGAGGCTGGGAAATTACACCAACAGAGTTGAGTGAGGTCACATGGGAGTCAAATATATTCCAAAGTGATTGGGTAGCCCTTTATTGTCCCCCTTGTCCTCTAGTGGAAGAGGGGATAGAGGGGACACTAGGAACACAAAATTGTGACCTAGGTGAAGGAGGTAGGTTGCATTTTGGTGTCCCCCTTGCACCATGGGGACAGAGGAGACATTGGGGACACCTGAACACCTAAGTATTGTTATCATTGAATCATAGCACTCTCCAATTTTCACAAGTGTGTATGCTTGAGCTCACAAAGTGTAAGCTGGGTAACATGCGTACTATCTCCAAGTTATGGAACTTGTTACTTGAGATAGACCTCCAAAGAATGTCGGTTCCTCTTCCTAATCCAAAGGTCAAGGTAAGTCTAATGAAAGAAAACTATTGATTATCTCTATCCTATAATTTCTAAGGGAACATGGAGAGATAAATAGCATACATGTAAAATAAATCTACACTACAGAGGTGATGTAAAAATGAAGGGTGTGATAACAACTCTCTAATGTGTGAAAATGGGAGAAAATTTCAGGTTAGAAAGGGTGATAACAGCTTCTCCACAATCTAATCGTAGAATTCACAACAAAATTTCCAAATAAACACAACAATAATGAACCCCGCAAAAGCACAAGGTAGACACAATACACCTACAATATAATTGAAGAGCGAGAGGAATGTGAGTAAACACAAAGCAGGAAGATACATCCATAAACTTGCATAAATTACTCCATTAATATGTGCGGTTTGCTCTATTACAAGGAAAGGCTTGGATCACCATGTAAGGAGTCCACATGAAGGCTGCAGCAAAGACATTGGCTTCACAAAACCAAAATGACATAGTTTTGCTACTAGAATTATCCCCCTTTGCAAATGAGAGAACTTCTCAATTTATAGAAAATGAAGGGGAAAGAGAGAGAAACAAGAAAACTCAGATTTTCCCTTTACATCAATTACAAAGTACCCAAAGTGGGTGGAAATCATGATAGAAAATCTTCAAAATCCATCCTTGATTGATATGCAACTTGTAGTGAGAGAAAATTGTTGTTTGTGCCCATTAATTGCACCTTCAACCACTCTCCAACAACCAATTTGAACTAGACTCATTTTTTGTAAAATACACTCTTAAAGCTTCATCAATTTATGGAGTTCTTGATTATTATGTGAAGGCCTCGAGTCATGATTCTAACGAGACAAATTTTGTGCAAATCATTTGATAAACACTCAAGTTATTAGTTTTTGAGTGATTGCAGCTACTTTGTGTTTTTCCAGTCTTCTTTCACACTCCACGGGCATGTGAATTACTTTTGTAGTTGGGAGAAAATATTTTTAATATTTCCCTCCTTTTATGATGTTTTCTACCATGACTTGAAATGATTTGGGCATTTAAACTGTGGGGCCACCTTATATTTTCTATTAATTTCCTTTAGTGAGGGGATGATTTTAAAAGTATTTATATTAGTCACCTCAACCGAGTTGAATACCTATACATTTCATTCCTGGACACCACCTCTATTTTTGCATGTTGGGCTATCAATTTGGATCAGCTACCTACCTATTGAGCCCATCAACCTTGAATGCATCGCATTATACTTATATGCATCGAGCCCCTCGCCCTACTACCTAGGTGGAGAACCATGTGTGGCTCACGTGTATTGGTGACCCCTTCATCTATTATGTCGAGCTCTTATCATTGGTGCCACATGGCAAGTCAGTCCCCCGACCTTACGGTGCTTTTCATTGGTATTGGCTTCCACAAGCCCCATTCTTGACCACCGAGCCACCCGAGCTATCCACCACCTTGTCCCCTTACTTCCACATGTTTGGCATTCACCGACAACTCACCATCCTCCTTGAGCTTGGCGCCTTGACATCATGTGTCGAGTCCAATGCATTTCGGACCTTGATGCCATGTGGGAACTCAGATTTTCTTGGCCCATGTGTCTCAAGTGCGGCTCGGGCCTCAATCCTCCGACCCACCCACAACAAGGGCCATGCAAATGCCTCAAACCCGTAAAGGGTTCCCTATCCACACATTGACTTTGGTCACTCAAGTCGTTGACCTCCACTATACCCGCATCTTTTGCTCCATGGTAATTTCAGCCTTTTCATGCACAACTCACCCATGGACCACATGGGCTCACCGATTCCACTTTTACCACAACAAATGTCCCATGGCCACCATTTCAAGTTTATCTTACACAAATGTTTCAGTGTACATGGGCTACTCGGACTCGATTACCCAATTTTTCCACCGAGACGCTTCATCTAAGTCTTGGCTGATTTTCCCTAGTGCTATATTTATTCTCTATTTTACCCGATATTTGACCTCACCTTATTTGTGCTCACCTGTAGATCTCGACTCAGAGCCCACCCCCTAATGTTTCTTCCATAGCTTACCCACAAGCTCGATACATCCAAACTTGAACCAGTCTTGACTAGCTCAACCCTATCCTTGGCACTTCATTACACTTTGCACCTTAGCCATTTCTATGACTCGAACTCATCTCATCATTACTATGACTCGACCTATGGCATTTCTTTCTTCCCCAAAGATCATATCAAGGGCTTGTCCATGTTATTGTTTGCGTTGAAATGATTTTGTTGTAATGCCTAGAATCAGCCAATTTTTTAAGGTAAAATCTTGCCTGGTCAAGTGAACAGATAGATTTCCTAGTTTACCCAGTTGATGTCATGAAAACAATTTGGTGACCATTTTGCATACTCAACCCCTCATAACTAGTGTAGCTCGGTTTGGGTGACATAGCTCGATGAGCTCCATCTGATGGCACAACTTGACTTTGTTTGCATAGTTTGCCACAAATATTGACTCGGCATCACTGCAATCATTGAACTCGCCAATGTTTAGCTTGATGTACACATCCCCATTTTTGAACCAGAAAATAGCTTGGACTCCGGAAATGGCCTAACTCACCTTCCCACTTAAATAGCTCGGTTAAGTTATGGAAAGAGCTCGGTCTCCCAGTTAGCTTGATGGCATTCAAATTGGCTCGGTCATGAGCTCACTCACAGTGTATTACCAGCAGTTTGGTTGGGATCACAAGATAACTTTTAAAACCCTTTTTCCAACTTCCCCATCAAATTTTTTCCATTTTAGCATTTAAATATTGGGAAGATAAATATCATTACCAGGGAACTTCCTGGAGCCATAATGTTGGATTTTACCATTTTTGCATGTGGGACCTCAAATCCGCTATCCAAACTCACCTAAGGAGTGAATTTGGATTAAAAAAATTGGCGACTCGCGAGGCCATCTGCCTGCTAGATGAAGTAGACCAACTACCTGTAGCAATCCATTAGATACGGTGTCTTGCCTGATTAACATGAACCGATCTAACTTTGAAACCTTGACCCCCGAGTTGTGGAAACACTATTGTTTGGATCAGAGACCACCTTTGACTACTTGCACTCTCAACTTCCATAAGAAAATATTGAAGTTAAAAAATTTGTGAGAGTGGAAAGTTGTTTGAACCTGTAATTTTCATCAGTTCCTTTCGTAACCCTGGATCTTCCAAGTATGAAGTACACAAACCGATGATTTTTATCTTGCGTTGTATGTTGTAGAGCTTCAATTAAGACATTCTTTAGGTTAATACATCATGGAACTCTATTAATTTTTTATTTCCTTCTTCTTCTTCTTGAATGTTCAAGTTTTGACATGCTTCCCGGCATTCTTAAAGGCTAAGTGAAGCACCGAGGACTACTACCTTCTGCAATACCAAAAATGCTCCAATAATGATTTCATGACTCGGTGCAAGGTGTGAGAAACTCAGCTGTTGATCCGAAGAAGAAAAAGAATGGAGATTTTGAAATCTACCTCTTAACCTGATTTTAGTTACTCTGGATTCGAGTTCTTGAGGATAGTAATTGTCGTGCTGCAACTCGAGTTTCTTTTCTACAATTTTCTCTTTTCGGAAGTATGATGAACTATACAATAACACATACTAGAAGTAATAGAACATGTGCAACAACACTTAGGGAAATTGAAACTTGTTCTAACAACATAACAATATGCAGAAGCACTTGGAGGAATGGACATCCTAAACTAATATGTATAAGGGTGAAAAAATTCCTTCTAGTAGAAATGTTTGAGGTAGATTTCATTGACTAGAATCTGTAGTTCTTCACCATCCAACTTAGCCAGTCAAAAGTCATTTCAACTTTTGTATTCAATGATCATGTAGGGACCACTCCATATTGCATTGAACTTGGAATGGTTTATCGATTTTCTCGATCAACATCTCACTTTAACACCAAATATCCCTCCTGGAATGTTATGGCTTTATCTTTCCTGTCAAAGCTTCTCTTGATCAGTGTTTGATCTTTCTCCATGGTTTGCATTGTATGCTCTCTTGTCTCTTACTTAATCCCTTAGTTACGTATACTTGATTTCCATGGGTTTAAACTCAGCTAGTTCTAGTTGTTTCATGAGCTACAATGTTGGCAACTCAAGTGATATAGGTAGTACTGCTTCTTTTCCATATACCAGTTTGTATGGAGAGCTACTTGTTGACCTTTTGGGTGTGATTCTATCAGCCCACAAGGCTTCTTTGAGTTTCATGTGCTAGGCCCTTTGATTTTCGTCAAGATTTCTTCTTATAATTCTTAGCAAGTTCTTGTTTGTGGACTCTGCCTGGCCATTACCTTGGGGGTAATAATTAGAAGAAATGTTGATATATATACCATTTTTTACAGCCCATTCAGTGATCTTCGTTCCAAGAAAATCCAATGCATTATCTGATATGATAGTGGTAGGTACATTGAATCTTCTCACTATCCCCTCATAGAAGTACAATATGTTAGATTCATTTGTTTCCTTGAGTGCCACTACTTCATTCCACTTGGTGAAATAGTATGTTGCTGTGAGTATCCACTTATGGACTTGGCTTGAGTTTGGCTTGATGACTCCAATGAAATCCAATCCCCATTGCATGAATGACTAATCTACCGAAATGGAATGAAGGGCGGTGTTGCTAGCCTTTCTTTCCCTGTGAAGAATGCACACTTTTACATTTCTTGATCCATGAATAGCAATCACTAAACACCATAGGCCAATAGTAACCAAATTTCATGATCTTGAGAGTTGTTACTTATGGAGAAAAGTGGCCTCCCACTTCTCCATCATGGAACTCATGTAACACTTTCTCGATCTAGTTTTCTAGGACACACCTTAGGAGAACTTCATTCACATCTTTCTTGAACAAGATGTCATCAACAAGGACATTAAAAATGTACTTTGTAATCTAAAGTATCATCTTCTTGATTTTCTCCATTCTCAGTAGGGCACGGGCCTATCTAAAGATAATGCACCATATCTTGAGTCCAACATGGAATGGGCACATCATTAGTTGGTTTTTCTTGATCATTTTGCAGCACAAAACAACCTCTTTTTCACTTTCTCGACTCAAAGATGTTTTTGGAAGAAATTTGTTTGCATAGGCCTTTATCACAAACCAACTTAGTTACTTTGATATCAATATCATACTCCATCACTTGGGTGATCCAACCCGCTCTTTTCTCATTCAAATATTTGTTCAGGAGAAATTCCTTGACTCCAGCATGAGACTCTAACAATTGGATCTTGTTATTTGAGACCAAGTTTCTGAAATTCTTTAGGCTTCTAATGATAGCAAGAACGTTCTTTTTAATGAAACAATATCTTACTTCTTAGTCTTCCAAACTCTAGTCAAAGAATGTTATGGGTTGTTCTGAACCTTCTTTATTTAGTTGTACTAAGATGGCTAAAATTGTATCCAAACCTCCAAAATCATATAGCATGAAATCCTTAGAAAATTTTGGGTTAATGAGGGTTGGAGCTTGAGATATTGCATGCTTAATGGCCTCAAAACTCTCCTTGTCCTCTTTTGTCCATTTGAATGCAAGGCTCTTCTTCAACATCATGGTCAATGGCTTCACCAAGGGGGAGAAATCAAGCACAAATCTGTAGACAAAGTTTATTCTCCCCAAGAAACTTTGGAGATCCTTCTTGTGGTGCGATAATGGAAGTGTTTGGATGGCTTCAACCCTCTCGGGATCAATTGTTAATCCTTCCTTTGAAATAATGTGACCCAAGATCTTTCCTTCATGTGCCAAGAAAACACACTTCTTTGGATTCAAAGACACTCCAAACCTTATACACCTTTGAAATACTTGCCTTAGGTGAAAGAGGTGGTCTCTGCATTTTTAGAGAAGACGGTGATATCATCAAGATAAACAAGCACCATCTTTTTGATCAATCCCTTGAATTCCATATCCATAGCTCATTGAAATGTTGCTCCAACATTTGACAATCCAAATGGCATCTTCCTATAAGCATACATGACCCATTTTGTAGTAAAGGTTGTCTTGAGCTGATCCTCTTCTTTGACCATTATCTCGGTTGTAGCACTGGTAACTGTCTAGTAATGAATACCTTTTAGAAATAACCACTACTTGTAGGATTTTCTCCACTGAAGGGAGTGGATAATGGTCCTTGAGTGATGCTCTATTTAGATCCTGAAAAATCGACACATAGTCTGATTTTCCCATTTCTCTTTCTCATCAACACCAAGTCTGCTACCCAACTCGAATGCTTAATAGGAAAGATGATGTTAGCCTCTATCAACTTATTCAATTATTTTCTCATGAGAGGCTTAATGTGAGGATTCACCAGCCTTTGCTTCTGCCAGATGGACTTGGATTCTGGATCTATTTCAATAGTATGTTGAGCCAGTTTGGGATTGAAGCCTCTAAAATATTCATAATTCCAGGAAAAGACATCTGGAAATTCTTGACAAAGTTGGATAAATTCAGACTTTTCTTGTTGAGTACTTATTTTGCCAACTTGTAGCACCTTACCTTCTCCAATTAAAATAGGCTCTGAATCTTCACCCTTGAAATTAATCATTTGGATTGAAGATTAACTCCAAAGTTACAAGGACATTTGGTAGTTTGTTTTTATCAAAGCACACCACTTGGTCATCATATTGCTGCTCCAGTTTGTCTTGGTTTCTAGTGGAAAAGTCAGCTTCTTCTTGAATAATTTTATGATTTGTTGATCATTCTCGAAGAATTTCCAACTTGTGTTATTTTCTAGGACAACCAGTCTTACAACCACTTTGATATGGGGTTGGTTTTGCTCACTTTTAATCATTTTTATAACATTGAATGCTTCCCAATTACATCGCAAGTTTTTTTGTTGCCTCGTTCTTCTTCCTTGGAATGGAAATGATGTCGAGAGCTTAAAAATCTTCACTGATATCCCATACCCAGTTCTTGTAGTTTTTTAAAGATCATTCTTAGCAGCATTTTTTTCCCTAACTTGGTTCACAATCATCTCACTATCTCTAATGAATCGCAAGTTCTTAATTCCGTTTTTCCTTATCTAATGCAATATGTGAATCAAAGCTTCGTACTCGGTTGTGTTGTTTGAGTAAGAAAATTGAAAATGGAAAGCTGAGTAATATCTTGTTCCTTGAGGTTAAACCAAGCATAGCTCCTCCTCCAAAGACCTTTCCCACTCCTTGAGCCATCAAATAATATCTCCCATACTTCATTATCATATTTATGATTGCCTTGGTGATGCTCCGAGAGAGGTGGATTCTTTTCATGCAAGAAATAAATTTCTAACTCAGCTTCTTCCATTTCCTTGTAAGGATAAAAGGCATGCCTTTTGTTTTCCCATTCATCAATATTTAAGTCTAGAATGTTTCCAACTTTGGTATCCACTTCATGAATTCTTGGGCAATCTTCTTGATCAAAATATGAACAATTTGCATTGATTGGATTTGGTGTATGGGGATCAATGTGGAAGTTTTGATAGGCTCAAACATGATTATATCCTTAGTTCCATACCTTGTTAGAAAGATCATATTTGACCAATTAGTAGACAAATAGCCTCCAATTTTAGTTGTGAAGTCCTTGATAAACATAATGCAAAGAGTGGTGGTAAATCAATAATTGAGACATCTTGTAAGACTGTAACATTAGGACATGCATGCAATGTGAGGCTCAATCCTTTGATTACTCCAACTATTATCACTGATGTCCCATCTAATTACACCACACCTCTAGAAATGACTTCATATTGAAGACCCAACTGATCAGCTATTTGTTTTGGCATCACAGAACTGCGTTCTCCCGAATCAATCATGTAATTATGTACAATATTGTTTCTAATGATTAGAGATATATAAAATGGAGGAGGTTTCATGTTTTTACCTTGTTGACCTCCTTGATTTCCTTCTTGTTGAGTTGTATTTGTGAGCACTTTCTCTTTACTCTTGGACAATTCATTTGATGCGGACCAATTTTCCATGGTTGCTTGTAATAGATCTCTTTGTCCCGGGATAGCTAATGAATCCCACATTGAGATGTTTACATTCATTTTCTCAATGATATTGAATGGAGAGGAACTATCCTTTTGTTGTCCTTTGTTTTACACAACCTTCTCTTGTACATGGGCTGCTACAACTGGTACATGAGCTGGTCTAGAAGGTGGTTTGGTTTGATCTTGCACATTTGGAACTACACTTTGATTGCCAACACCTTGTAGAGTGATAGATGGCTGAGAAGTGTTCAAATTAAATGACTATCCTTCTTCAATATTCCTCTTTTTAGACCATGTGCTTTGACTGCCACACCTTGAGAATGGGCCTGATTTATTCCACATAAATCCTCAAGTTTCCAATTCATAAGTTTGGTGTTGTTTGGAGGTGCATCTTGAGCGGCTTCCCACTTGTTGATTTTCTCCTTGATTTGTCTCTAGAGGAATGCCAAAATATTACACCATGAAGGCCTGATTTGATGGATCTTGAAAATATGTTGCTTGATCATATGATGGACCCCATGGGTAATGCCATTCATATTCTTGTGTCATGTTTTTTTTGGCTGGCACTAATGCTCTAGATGAAGATGTGGCATTAGGATTATAGGTGGAAATGACCTAACAGGGTTTGTGCTCCCTAATCTTGATTATAAGCTTGGGAAATAGGCTTACTTGGAAAATATGGAGGTCTATTGGGTGGAAATTGAGGCTGAAAGGGTCTAAAATTTTGAGCTTGTTGCCTCTTGATAGCAACTAACTCATTCCCAAAAGCTTGTTGCACCTTGACTAGTTCATGTTGTCCTTTTGCTATTTCTTGCAAAGCCTTCTTAAGTTCTTGCTTTTCAAAAGGATCACTAGAAGAGGGGAAGCCTTATTAGAAATTTGTTTTTTTGGGGCTAGAACGGGAGTAATTTAGGTGTTTGAGCGGGAGTTAGATTTGTTATCTCTAGGAATAAATGCATGGCTGGCCTAGGTGTTATTTTACCCACCTGAATTAGACAATTTTTAGCTCTGATTGCAATTTCATATACTGCGGGTAAAGTCACTCCTCCCATGGACTGGATCATCACATAAATATCATAATTTAAAGCTTTTAGGTAGTATAGAAATGCACCTTCATCTGTAGGCCTTACCAGAAGTGGAATCCGGTCCCATGTCCTTTGAAATCTGAAATTAAAATCGCCAACTACTCATTTGGATCTCTTTTAATCGTTGTCATTTGTTCTAACAATGATAAATTATTATCATTCTCTTCAAATTTATTGTATAGATAAGTGCACAAATCGTTCCAATTAGTGATCGACCGTGTTTTTAGAATTCTAAACCAGTGAAATTCCTTCCCTTTGAGTGAAGAAGTAAGAAATTTGACAACCACATCCATCTCATTTATTTCATGTATAGTGTAGACATTTACAATATCTTGGATATGGTCAATTGGAGTTGTGTGATTCTCCCCGTGAAATGTGGAATGCTCTTCAAGGCTGCAACTGGTATCATATTTTGAGCATTCAAGGCAAGCGGATCTACCTGTGAAGTTTATAAATGGATTTTACGGTGGCGGTGGTTGTTGATGAGCCATTCTGATTGGTATAAGAACTCTAGTTGATTGAATAAAAGGCCTACCAGGTGGAGGTGTTGATAATGTTCTATTTGGTGGAGATGGAGACCTTTGAGCTCTTCTTCCCCTTCTTCCTCTTCTAGGAGATAGCTGCAAGTATTCAAAAACACCTTCTTCTCTAGTTCTTGACCTTGTTTGAATCCTTCTCATAAATTTGACAATCTTGGGCTGTTCATACCATTAAATTATTCCCTTTTGGAGATGTCGGATGTATAATTACAGGCCTCTTTAAATGCTTGAATTTTACAACAAGTGCACACCAATATTATTGCATTAAAATGAAGACTTCTTGAGGTCCCACGGGTCATGCGAACTATTACCACCAAATCTCAACACCTCTAGTTTTCACAAGTGTGTATGCTTGATCTCACTGTGACTGGGTAACATGGGTACTATCTCCATGTTTTGGGAATTTCTACTTGAGATAGACCTCCAGAGAAGGTTGGTTCCTCTTCCTAATCTAGTGCAAGCTAACTCTAATGAAATAAAACTAATTATTATATTTATCCTATCATTTCTAAGGAACCAGGAGAGAGAAAGATCATATAGTTAAAATAAATCTACACTACATAGGTGATGCACCAAATAAGGGTGTGAGAACAAATCTCCAATGTGTGAAAATAGGAGAAACATGCAAGTTAGAAAGGATGATAATAATTCTCCATAATCTAACAAAGAGCATACACAACAACATTTCCAAAGAAAAGCAATAATAATGAACCATGTAAGAGCATAAGGTAGACAAAATACACTGTAATAGAATTGAAGAGGTGGAGGAATGTGAATAAACAAAGCAAGGGAAGATACATCCAAAAACTTGCATCTATTGCTTCATTAATATGCATAGTTAGGTATATTACAAAGGAAACACCTAGATCACCATGCAAGGAGTCCACTATGAAGGCCTACATCACATTGGCTTCACAAAACCAAAATGACATAATTTTTCTTCTACAATTATTCCCCCCTTTGCAAATGAGAGAAATTCTCAATTTAAAGAAAATGAAGGGGAGAGAGAAAGATAAACAAGAAAACTCAGATTTTCCCTTTACATCAATTAAAAGGTACCCAAAGTGGGTGGAAATCATGATATCAAATCTTCAAAATCCATCCTTGATTGATATGCAACCTGCAGTGAGAGAAAATTGTCGCCCATGCCCATTAATTGCACCTTCAACCATTCTCCAACAACCAATTTGAACAAGGCTTGTTTTATATAAAACTCACACTTGAATATTCATAAATTTCTATATTTATTGATTATTATGTGAAGGCCTCGAGTTAAGATTCTAATGAGACCAATTTTGTGCAAATTCGTTGAGAAACACTCAAGTTATGAGTTTTTGAGTGATTGTAGCTACTTTATGTTTTGCCAATCTTCTTTCACACTCCATGGGCCTGTGAATTAATTTTTCAGATTGGGAGCAAAAAAAAATTATATTTCCCTCCTTTTATGATGTTTTTTTCTATGACTTGAAATGATTTGGGAATTTAAATTGTGGGGACAACTTATATTTTCTATTGGTTTCCTTTGGTGAGGGGTTGATTTTAAAATTATTTATATTAGCCAGTCGTCACCAACTTGGCTGATATGGCTACCTATACATTTTGTTATGGGGCTCCACCTCTATCCTTACATGTCAGCTATCAATTTGGACTATCCGGCTACCTACCAAGCCCATAAACCTTGAATACATCACATTATACTTACATGCATCAAGCCACTCACCCTGCTTCCTATGTCGAGAACCATGTGTGGCTCATGTGTATTGGTGATCCCTTTATATATTGTGTCGATCTCTTCTCACCTTACCTCTACGTTGGTGCCACATAGCGAGTCATACCTTGACCTCTCAAGTACTTTTCATTGGCATTGGCTTCCACAAGCCCCATTCTTGACCACCGAGCCACCCGAGCTATCTATCACCTTGTCCCCTTACTTCCACATGTTTGGCATCCACCGAAAACTCGCCATCCTCCCCGAGCTTGGAACCTTTTCAGCATGCATCAATTCTAATGCTTTTTGGGCCTTGATGCCACGCAAGAACTCATATTTTCCCGGCCCATGCGTCTCGAGTGTGACTCGGGCCTCAATGATCCTATAGTGTCATGAGCTTATCAATAAAAAAGTTTGGTATAATGTGCTTTGTGAGTAAAGATCATACTCCCAAACACTCGAGTTATGTATGAGGATGATTGCACATGAGGAAGGGTATGTACAGTGAAACCCTAATGTTTGAGTTCTTTGTCCCAAAATGTTTAATGGTGACCTAAGAGAATGTTGATAGAGGTCATAGTTTAAAAGGATGATCCATGAAGGTAAAGATGAAGAGCTACAGTATTGTAGCAGAGTAAAGAGTGAAATTAGTGTGCTACGGTTCTAACATGTGTTCTTAATCCAAAATGAAGAGAGTATAGTACTTGATCATGTCTAAAGAATCCCAAGAATATTGGTTTTTATGTCTAAATCCTCTGTGCTAGCTTGAAATGTCGAAAAAAAAATTGAAAATTATATGAATACAAATTCAAAGGACTATGGACTATAATTATGATGCTCTAGGTGTCTTAGTTATCAAATTTGATCACATAGATGTTGAGTATTGTCTTAAAGGTCTTTTGAGTTTGAAATCATGAATGCTGAGTATGAAATCTAGGCAAAGTGATCTCCTTGATGTGCCTTATGCTCCCGATGGAAGGCTAACATAGGGGTATGACTACAAAATACATTAGTGCCATCATTCAATACTAAGGAACAAAGCATATAGTGGTCAAAACATTGAATATTGCAAGTTTTCAAGATACTTTATCATGAAATGATCATAGATGATTATAAATACTACCTCAAATATCCTATATCTATGAAAGGAAGAAAACCTAGTAAGAATCATCTCTCAATCGATGGTTCTAACTGCAATCAAGGTACATGTGATAAAGAAATGTGTATGTATCTACTAATGTGTTGATCGAGGAAAATTGTAATGATGCAAGATGAATTTAACTCTTGAAACTATTGAAAAAAATATATGCATCATAGGGGGTATTACCTCTCAATAGAAGATTGAAAATTTTGTAAGTATGTTTGTAGGTGTTATACCATTACAAGAGGGAAGTTGCGAGGTCTAAGTGAGAATAATCAAGTAGAGATACCTTAACTTGACTTGATTTAAGTACTCTTGGGTCCTACAAGATATTGTAAGACAAAGATGAAATGAATAAGGTGTTTAGAAGGTATGTGAGGCAAATTGAGGATGTTAGATTGATTTGTGAAAGCATGATTTAGGACTGTTATTATGAATGTGAACTTATGGAAGAGGATGCTACAAGATAACAAAGTCTTTTTAGGAAAAGGAAGTCACTTGTGAGCTTTGACTCAGGTAAGAAAAATTCTAAGAAGGCTAGTACAAGAAGATTAGTCATGATTTGTGGGTGAATCAACATGAGGTGAAATTTCCTTTGACCAAGTAAGGGTTATCATCATGAAATGAGGCATATAAGATTGATGTAATGAATCAAGACAGGGGTGTATATGGAAATAATTCTCCAAAGTATACATGTAAGATAAGAGTTCAAAGGTTTGTGTTTGTACGTAGATAAAGTGGGTATCTTCCTAAGGGAAGTTATAATATGATGATTCATGATGTGTGTGAGATTATAGTTCATTATAAAGTATGTCAAATTTGCATTGAATATGAGGAATAGGAAAACATTCCTAAATGTGGTTTTGTAGCTATAGAGGCTATTTGTTGATTTGAGCATGATATAAACCAAGAAGAACTTAACAAACATGAATGAAGACAAAATAGGAGGATATCGGTTGAGGGAGATCTAGTTTTCTAATCATATCAGTCCATTGGATCTTCACTTGTTGTTGTTGTATTCAAAGAAGAGAGGTTTAAGTCCTAGTGGGAGATACTTGTGCAAGTATGTTGGTTTTATACATTGTTTTCATGGTTTCTAGTCTTGTGTTTTTATTTTCCATATATTATTTTAATTTTATCCTTTGTCATAGATGTAGAAGGGGGAGATAAACATCGTAAACATGGAAATGATTCAAGTAGGTGTTGGTCTTGTTGCTTGCCATCAATTTTTCTGAAGGTGGTTGCATCAATGACAAAGGGGGAGATTTTTGGCCATTGTGTGTTTGTGTTGCCATTGATGGAAAAGAGTGTCATGATGAGGTATGATTCTCCATGAGGTGTCTTTCAATTTTCAATCATGAAGGTTGATTGGTATTGTCATGTTTGGTGGTGTTCTAAGAGGTCCAGGTGCATGGTTAAGTGAGCTAAGTCATGGTTTGAGTCCTCCCAAGTGAATTTTTGAGTTTCATGAGGTTAAACATGGTTGGTGTGATGTGCTATGGGTGTACAAGGGTTTGTATGAGGTTAGCATGGTTAATTCGTGAGGTTTCATGTTTGAGTCAGGTCATTTTAGGCCTATTCCTAGCCTTGGAGTATGCAGAATGAGATGGAGGTGTGAGATTTGGAGCCGATAATTATTTTTGGAGCATGGTTGCAGCATGGTGGTAGTGTACTTGAGGTGTATGGTGAGTTTCAAGTCAGTATTTAGTGATTCAATGCATGTTTGAGGTCCTTGGGAAGTAAACAATGAGAAACAAGCAAGCATAGGTAAGTCCTAATGAATGGAGATTTTAAGACCTATTTGGAGTAGATGGTGGGCATGAGAAGTTATAGGATTTTTTTCATTATTCTTCTTGACAAGTTTCGGGTCAAATTGTTGAATATCTTTAAAGAAATACAAGTTTTGGTGAAATTGGGTAAGTTACAGCAGTGTGATTTTGAGGCATATGTGGAACTTTTGTTGCTCTGTGAATTTTATGATTTTCATGGGGACCTCGTCTATTTTTCATATCTTATTAGGTCAGTTATGATGGTTTAACAAAAATAATAAGGTGGTTTGATCGTCACATTTTTATGAACGATCGTTAAGAAGGTAAAGTGGTTTAAAACCCTAGCTAGAAGAGACTTGGAGGAAAGTTAGTATAATGAGCCTCGTTTTAATTTTTTTTTGAAAATTTGATGATTGGATGTTTTAGAAGACTCTGTTGTATATATCTCCCCCCAGGTAAATATAGTCACAAAGCACAAAGTGTCGACATGTGAAAATTCACACCCAAGGTGCGCAGTCTGGCGCAAGCACAAAGTGTCGACATGCAAAAATTTGCACCCAAGGCGCAGGCTAGGGGCACAAGCACAAAGTGTCGACATGCGAAAATTCACGCCCAAGGCGCAGGCTAGGGCACAGCACAAAGTGTCGACATGCAAAAATTCACACCCAAGGTGCAGGCTAGGGGCGCACAGCACAAAGTGTCAACATGCAAAAATTCGCGCCCAAGGCATAGGTGGGGCACACAGCACAAAGTGTCAACATGCAAAAATTCGCGCCAAGGCGCAGTCAGCGCGCAAAGCAAAAACATCAACACCAAATTTTTAGTGCCTATGGCACACTTAAGAGTATGTTGACATGAGGATGGATGCGCCGAGCGCATCTTCAGGAGGCGCAACATTTTGAGCATTGACACCCCGACAGAAAGCAAACCCTAGCGCAGATATTCAAATGGCCATAACTTTTCACAAGGAGCTCAAATTCATGCAAGGTTGGAATTTTCAGAAATCTTACGAGGTCCTCTATCCAACTACAATTGGATATATTTAATTGGGTGAGAACAAGTTCTTCAAAAATGCAAAATATAATTCACCATTTTTGGGTTTGTTAGGGTTCTCACCTACCGCCATAATGAGATAAATTAAATGCAACCTGGAGGTGGTTGGGGTAGATTTGGAATTCCTCTCTCTTTTTCTCTCTCATTCTTCCTATAAATTATAAGGAGGGGATTCTTTCTAAAGGTTGGACATTCTTGTTTTTCCCCTCCCTTCTTCTCTTTGGCAGGTGAATTTGTGGAGTTCAAACCTCCCATCTAAAACTGTAATATAACTTTGCCTCTTGGCATTTTGTAGTGTATTCTATCAATCTTTGGAGTAAATAATGCATGATTGTGGATGATTCTCAACCCTCTCCATGTTCATTTGCATCCTCTTGATCTTTCACTACAAATTTTGTTATATTTGCATGATCTTGCATTGCATTTTAATGATTTGTGTTTATTGGCAAGATAGGTGTTCTTCATTCCTCGGTGCATCACCTTTGTTAGTTTAGGTTTTATTTTATACATCTTCTTACCCTGTATCCTTGGAAAGTTAGTTTAGGTTTTTGAGTAAACCCTCTAAATTTTTACATGTGCATCTGAACACAGGAATAGGAACCGGCCTTCATCCAGAGAGCTTTTCCGATTTCGCAAGGTCCCACACTTGGGAAAAGCTCCATGTTATGCAATCGCACTGAGAGTTTCAACCCATTGAGTTACAGACATTCAGGGGTGGTGTGATTCACCATCAACATTTTGACACGCCCGTGGGACCAAGAGGTCATTCCATAAGATTTGAAGGAATTTTCAAGAAATTTGGACTTAGAAATTGCAGGTTTTACAATTTCATATTTTTTCACCTTCCAGGCTGAACTTTGAAATCGATTTTCAAGGGCTTAACTTGCTCAAAACAAGTCAAAATTTCACTAGTTGATAGATCGGGGATAATCTTCAAAAGGGTATTCTTATATTTTTGAGATTTTGACTTTCAAAATTTCATAGTTTTTAGTATTTCAGGTTTTCCCAGGTGTTGAGCATGTCCCAAGTTCCGACACAGTGTGTTTCAGGTTTTGTAAGTTGCCTTGCATGACCTAAGTTTCACCTATACCTTTCAGGGATTAGTAGCTACACAACAAGACCCGATAACCGAATTGAAGAACTGTATCTTTCGGGTCCTTCAAAGTTTTAAATTCTATTTTTAATATTGTCAGGTTTGGTGTGTAACTTGGCAGAATCTAGCCTTTTGAGGCTCATTATCTAACACATCTGGTGACTCCGAAGGGATAGAATTTAGTGGTGTAGCAGCAAAAGTTTCCCAGTGCATGAGAAGAATTCGAACCAGGTCTGATACTCAAGAAGAAGGGTTATTTGTCTACTTGCAACTATCACTAGGTAGAGGAAGGAGAGGAAGAAGACCACAAAGATCACCATCTCCACCTAACAGGACTTTATCAACCCCTCCACTTGGTAGACCTTTCATCTAATCAACAAGGGTTCTCAAGCCAATCAGAATGGCGCAACAAAACCCTTTTGTCAACTTCACTGCCCACTTGCCCTCAATGCACAAAATCCAGTTCCAATTGCAGCATTGAAGAACATTCCATTTTTCATTGGAGAAAATCATACCACTCCTAGTGATCATGTCAAAGACATTGCTAACATTTGTGCAATCCATGAGATAAATGAAATGGATGTTGCTATCAAATTTTGGCATCTTCGTTCAAAGGGAAGGCATTGCAATGGTTTAGGAGCCTTGGAGCCGGTTCTATCCAAAATTGGAATCAATTATGCATAGTTCTCCATGAGCAGTTTGGAGAAAAGGGAGATAATTTGTCTCTACTAGAACAATTGACAACTATCAAGAGAGCTCCCAATGAGCAGCTGACTAACTTCAACTTCAGATTTCAAAGGTCTTGGGATAGAATTCCAGTGGCCGTTAGGCCAACAGCTGAAGGTGCTTTTCTATATTATCTTAAGGCTTTGAATTCTGATATTTCTATGTTAATTCAATCTATGGGAGGCACAACCTTACCTGTTGCTTATAGAATTGCCATTATGGCTGAAAATTGTCTTATTCAAGCTGGTAAGCTGGCTCCTAGGCCTCCCATGCCCTTGTATCCAAACTTAGAAAATCCAAGCACTAGTCAAGCACCCACTTTGGCTCCTATTCCCACTCCTAGAAATCAAAGTTCAAATGAAACTTCTACTTCATCCTCTAGTGCTTCAAATGAACTCCAAGAGGTCATGAAACAATTGCAAAATTTGGGAAATGAGTTGGTTACACTCAAGAGGCAGGGCCCAAAGCTTTAGACCTTCTTATCAGCCTCAAGCTCAACCTAATAGGCCACCATACCAGCCCAATAGGCCACCCAATCCAGCTGCAAATCAAATCCAAGTAAGGCCTCTTGCTAATAGACCATTTCAGCCCTATAACCCCAATGTTGCATCTGCTTCTAAAGCATTAGTGCCAGTGCAAAACAACATAGCTCAAGAGTATGATTGGTGTTTCCCATGCAATGAACCTCACAACCAATCTATGTGCTTCAATGGTGCTTTGAACCAAGCCTTGATGGTGACAAATACTAGCGTAAAGGGTGAAGTGAGTCAAGAAACAAATCAGCAACAAGGGACATCTCAAGCAAAAACACAACTCCAAATGATACCGCACTTGTGAATTGGCAAGCTGAGGATTTTTGTGGCATGAATAAAACAATTTCTCAGAGTGTAGTAGCTAACACAAGATCAAAGAAGAGGAATATTGGTGAAGGGAAGTCATTGGCTCCAAGTGATCTACAACCTTCCATCACTCCACAAGGTGTTGGTAAGAAAAATATAGTTCCAAACATGCAAGGACAACCCAAACCACCTTCTAAACCAACTCAAATGCTAGTTGTTGCTGCCCATGTGCAAGAAAGGAATGTGCAAGCTAAAGGACAGCAAAGAGATCTTTCATCCCCATTTAGCATCATTGATCAAATGAAGAAGACAAATGTGAATATATAAATGTGGGAATCTTTATCCATCCCAGGACAAAGAGATCTTCTACAAGCTGCCATGAAGAATTGGTCAACTTTGAACCAACAGGTCCATATGCAAGAGAATGTCCTCACAAATGTTGCTCATCCTGAAGGGAATCATGGAGGACAACAAGGTAAAGTTTTGAAACCCCCTCCATTCTACGTTTCATTAATCATTGGGGATAAACTAGTACACAATTGCATGATTGATTCTGGGGCAAGTAGTTCTGTCATGCCCAAGCAAATAGCTAATCAGTTGGGTCTCCAATATGAAGTCATATCAAAGGGGGTAGTGCAATTGGATGGGATAGCAGTAGCAATGGTGGGAGTGATTAAAGGTTTGAATCTTACCTTGCATGCATGCCCCAACATTACCATTTTGCAAGATGTGTCAGTGATAGATTTTCCACCACTCTTTGCCCTATGTTTATCAAGGGATTTCATAGCTAGAATTAGAGGCTACTTATATGCTAACTGGTCACACATGTTGTTCAAAACAAGATATGGTACTAAGGTCACAATCATATCCGAACCAATTACAAACTTTCACATTGAGCCTCATACTCCAAGCCAAATCAATGCCAATTATTCAACATTTGATCAAGAAGATTATCCAAGCACATATGAAGCTGACACCAAATTTGGAAGCATCCCAGATTTGACTCTTGATGAATGGGCAAGCAAGGTACATGCTTTTGATCCCTACAAAAGTAGAAGAATCTGAGCTAGGAGTATATTGCATACATGAAGAAAACCAGCCTATTCCTAGCATCACCAAACCAGACCATAAGGATGACAATGAGGTATGGCAGTTATTTTTCAATGGATCAAGGAGTAGGCAAGGTGCAGGAGGAGGAGTTATGCTTGTTTCACCTCAAGGCATCAAATATTATTCAGCTTTCCATTTCTAGTTTTCCTATTCAAACAACACAATTGAATACGAAGCATTGATTCATGGACTTCATTGGGCTAGGAAAAAGGGCATAAAGAACGTGCAGGTGTTTGGAGATAGCGAGCTAATCATCAACCAAGTCAGGGGACAACATGCTACAAAGAATGACCTGTTGAGGAACTACAAGAACAGGGTATGGGACCTCATTGAGGATTTCAAAGCTTTCAACATCGTATCCATACCCAGGAAGAAAAATGAAGCCGCGGATAGGCTCGCAGCAGTTGGAGCAACATTTGATGTGGTTGACAACATTAGAAGAAAAAAACACCAACCACATATCCATGTGATTGTGAGGCCAGAAGTTCTAGATAATAACGCAAGCTGGCAGGTGTTTGAGAACGATCAACAGATCGTCAATTTTTTGCAAGAAGAGGCTGAATTCTCATCTAGGAATCAAGACAGACTAGAGCAGCAATACGGGGATCAAGTAGTGCAGCTACGGAAAAACAAGCTTCCCAAAGGTTTAGTAACATTGGAGTCTATCTTCAACCCTAATGACTAGTTCCGTAAGGAAAAGGCTAACATACAGTCAGGAGAGAATATTCAGAGCCAATTTCGGTTGGGGAAGGAAAAACACTTCAAATTGGTAAAGTGGCCACTGAGCAGGAGAAATCATATTTCATATAGCTTTGCCAAGAATTTCCAAATGTCTTCGCTTGGAGCTATGAATACTTGAGAGGATTCAATCTGAAGTTGGCACAACATACCATAGAATTGGATCCAGATGCTAAGCCCATCAGGCAAAAGCAGAGACCAGTCAACCCTCACATTGAGCCTCTAATGAAGAAAGAGTTAAACAAGCTAATAGAGGCAAGCATTATATTCCCGATCAAGCACTCAAGTTGGGTTGCAAACTTGGTTCTGGTTAGGAAGAAGAGCGGAGAAATCAGGTTGTGTGTGGACTTCGAGACCTCAACAGGGAATCTCTCAAAGACCATTATCCACTTCCTTCAATGGAACAAATATTGCAAGTGGTATCCGGTTCAGAGAGATTCTCTCTCCTAGATGGCTACTCAGGGTATAATCAAGTAATGGTGAAATAAGATGACCAATTCAAGATGGCTTTCACCACCAAATGGGGCACCTATGCCTACAAGAAGATTCCATTTGGGCTATCAAATGTTGGAGCCACTTTCCAAAGGGCAATGGATATGGCATTCAAGGGGTTGATCAATAAAATAGTTCTGATATATGTTGATGACATCATTGTATTCTCCAAAATGCGAGTGGATCACATCTTTCATTTGAGGCAGGTATTTCAGAGGTGTAGAAGATTTGGGGTATCATTGAATCCCAAAAATGCATATTATTGGCTCACGAGGGAAAACTTCTAGGCCATATTGTTTCAAAGGAGGGGTTAACAATTGACCCAGAAAGATTTGAAGCAATTTGAGCGTTGTCATTGCCAAGTCATAAGAAGGCTCTTTAAAGCTTCTTAGGAAGGATCAATTTTGTCCACAGGTTTGTTCCAAACTTTGCAGCTCTCGTAAAGCCAATAATGTTGATGTTAAAGAATAGCATGGAATTTAAGTGGACATCTGAAGGCAAGGAAATTTTGAGGCAATAAAAGAGGCTATATCTCAAGCTCCGACTCTCGTCAATCCAGACTTCTCCAAGGACTTCATGCTATATGCCTTCGGTGGTGGAGACACAATTTCTGCAATCTGGTACAACAAAACAAAGAAGGATTAGAACAACCAGTTGCTTTCTTCCTTCAATGCTTGGAGGAATACGAAAATAGGTACACTTTCATTGAAAATCACATCCTTGTAATGATCAAGAGCTTAAAGAAATTCAAGCACCTAGTCTCAAACAACAAGATCCAATTGTTGGTCTCTCATGTGGGAGTCAAGGACTTCCTTCTAAACAAGGATCTGAATGAGAAGCGTGCAGGATGGATCACTCGTGTCATGGAATATGACATCAAAATTAAGGTCACTACACTAGTCCATGGAAAAGGATTATGTGAAAAACTAGCCTCAAGTTAGCAAGTTGAAGCAAGTGATGAAAAAGAGATTGTCTTGGTACCACATGATGGTCAAGAATGGGAAAATGATGACATGCCCACTCCTTTTGGACTCGAATATGATACACTTCCTACAGACAGGCCTATGCCTCTAGAAATGAGCAAATCAAAGAGGAGATGCTTTAGATTACAAGTCATTCCATATGTGCTTGTTGATGGTGTTTTGTTCAAGAAAGACATCAATGGAGTTCTACTAAGGTGCATTAGGACAAGTCGAATAGAGAGGGTGTTACGAGATTTTCACGATGGAGATTCTAGAGGACATTTCACCCCACAAGTAACAGACTCTCAAGATAATGAAGGCGGGTATTATTAACCGACGCGTGTTCGATGGACTTGTTATACATGGATAAGAAAGTGCAAGAAATGTGCACTCTTCACGGGAAAAGAAAGACTATCAGCACTTCCATTGCACCCAATTTTGGTTGACCAACCATTTATGCAATGGGTATTGGTCTTCGTCGGGGTCATCAACCCAAACTCAAGCCAAGGCCACAAGTGGATTCTCACGGCAATGGACTATTTCACCAAGTGGACCAGAAGCGGTAACACTCAAAGAGGCAAATGAGTCTAACAAATTAGACTTTTATGAATTAATAGTGACCAGGTTCGGTGTGCCGGCCACTATCATATCAGACAATGCATTGGCATTTATAGGTTCGAAGATTATAGAATGGGCTGTCAAGAATGGAATCTATTTGAGCACCTCTTCAAATTATTACCCGTAGGGTAATGGACGAGGCGAGAGTCCACAAACAAGAATTAGCTAAGGATCATCGAAGGACTCTGGATGAAAACCAAAGAACATGGCATACCAAGATAAAATCAGCATTATGGGCTGACAGGATAACACCAAAGAGGTCTACAGGTAGTTCTCCTTACAATTTGGTCTATGGGAAAGAGGCAGTATTGCCTATATCATTAGAATTCCCAGCATTGGAGCTCATGAAGCAGTTGGAGTTGTCTGAGTTCGAACCAATGGAGGCCAAATATGTAGAGTTAATGGAATTGGAAGAAATCAGAGATCATGTAGTTCAGATGATTGAGAAAGATCAGGCCTTAGTAAAAATATGGTTTGATAAGAAAGCGAAAGCAAGGACCTTCCAAGAAAGGGACCTGGTTCTGAAATGGGATGTAGATCGGGCAAAACCAGAAGGCATTCCAAGTTTGATGCCATTTGGAGTGGTCCCTACATGGTCACGGGATGTAAGAGTAGTAATGCCTTCCAATTTTCTACATTGGATGGAGAAGAACTCCGATTCAGTTAACGAAATCTACCTTAAACATTGCTACTAAAAGGAAAGGTTTACCCTTGTAAATATTAGCCTAGTTTTCAATTCCTCTAAGTGCGGGTGCACATTGTCTTGTTGTAGTTAGGTTTCAGTTTCCCTAAGTGCTTCGACACAGGTTTTGTTGCTCTTAGGTTCAATTTATACAGTTTAACATGCTCTCAGAGAAGGAGTTGTGGTATCAAGCTCAGGATCGAGATCAAGTTGGTTTCAAGTTATTTCTTATGACTCCATGCCCAATGGATTGCTAAAAGGCCACTGATCTTCTACCTAGTAGGTAGGCGACCCCGTTGAGTCACCAAATTGTTGTATATATCTCCCCAGGTAAATATAGTCACAGCACAAAGTGTCGACATGCAAAAAATTTACACCCAAGGCGCAGGCTAGGGGGCGCACAACACAAAGTGTCGACATGCGAAAATTCATGCCCAAGGCGCAGGCTGGGGGCGCACAACACAAAGTGTCGACATGTGAAAATTTGTGCCCAAGGTGTAGGCTGGGGGTGTACAAAGCACAAAGTTTCGACATGCAAAAATTCACACCCAAGGTGCAAGCTAGGGCGCAAAGCACAAATTGTCAACATGCAAAAAATTCGCGCCCAAGGCGTAGGCTAGAGGCGCACAACACAAAGTGTCAACATGCAAAAATTCACGCCCAAGGCGCAAGTGCCCAGGCGCAAAGCACAAAACGTCAACACCAAATTTTTAGCACCTATGGCGCACTTAAGAGTATGTTGACATGAGGATGGATGCGCCGAGGCGCATCTTCAGGAGGCGCAACATTTTGAGCATTGACACCCCGACAGAAAGCAAACCCTGACGCAGATATTCAAATGGCCATAACTTTTCACAGGGAGCTCAAATTCATGAAAGGTTGGACTTTTCAGAAATATTACGAGTTCCTCTATCCAACTACAACTTGATATCTTTAATTGGGTGAGAAAAAGTTCTTAAAAAAATCAAACTACAACTCGTCATTTTTGGGTTTACTAGGGTTCTCACCTACCACCATAATGAGATAAATTAAATGCAACCTGGAGGTGGTTGGGGTAGATTTGGAATTCCTCTCTCTTTTTATCTCTCATTCTTCCTATAAATTGTAAGGGGCTTCTTTCTAAAGGTTGGACATTCTTGTTTTCCCCTCCCTTCTCTTTGGCGGAGTGAATTTGTGGAGTTCAAACCTCCCATCTAAAACTGTAATGCAACTTTGCCTCTTGGAATTTTGTAGTGTATTGTATCAATATTTGGAGAAAATAATGCATGTCTGTGGATGATTCTCAACCCTCTCCATGTTTATTTGCATCCTCTTGATCTTTCACTACAAATTTTGTTATCTGTGCATGATCTTGCATTGCATTTTAATGATTTGTGTTTATTGGCAAGACAGTGTTCTTCATTCCTCGGTGCATCACCTTTGTTAGTTTAGGTTTTATTTTATACATCTTCTTACCCTATATCCTTGGAAAGTTAGTTTAGGTTTTTGAGTAAACCCTCTACATTTTTACATGTGCATCTAAACAGAGGAATAGGAACCGGCCTTCATCCGGAGAGCTTTTCCGATTTCGCAAGGTCCCACACTTGGGAAAAGCTCCATGTTATGCAATCACACTAAGAGTCTCAACCCATTGAGTTGCAGAAATTCATGGGTGTTGTGATTCGCCATCAATAGACTCTTCCATATTTCAAGAAAGGTATATTAGAGTACGTGATAGTCTATAGGGCCCCACCTAAATATTTTTGTTTCGAAGAAGTCCAGTTTGTGGAAAAGTTCTACAAAGAAGTTGAAAAATAAATTGGATGTTTTTATCCCTTGAGTTTTTTTAGATCTCCATGATATTTTTAGGTCATTTTTATCTGAAAAAGTGTAAATTATACCCTATTTATAAAGACTATTTTTTGGGGCAATTTGGAGTAGTCTATGGTAAAATTGACATTGCATGAGCTATAAGAGGAATTAGGAGCTGATTCAAGTTTTTTTGTGAATATGGTTTAGATATATATCCATTTGTTTATAAAAATTGATGATTGGATAAGGTATTAAAATTTTATTACCTATTCTTTGCAGGTCAACTCTAGAAGATGTTTGATCTAGCAGGGTGTTAAGTAGCTACATAAGGTAAAGTGATGGTTTTGAGTTTTTCATGATTGGTGAGGGTTTTTGAGTGATTATAAATCATGTATAATTATTTTCCATGGTTTTCTTAAGCTTGGAAGTGGTTTTGTGGTGATGGAGCAAGTTGGGCTAATGATCAATTCTTGAGTCCTAGAAGGCAAAAGGAGCAGAGTTTGCGGCGACGGGCTTGGTTGAAGGTATTCCACTTGGATTTGGAAATATTTATAATATTTTATATAAATTTTATTAAAATATATTTATATTGATGTATGGATTGTGTCTTGGTGATTTGATTTGATGGGTCATTCACTTGATTTTGAGGAAGAAGGTAGTTGCATTTTCGGAGACGCTTTATCTAAGGCTAGAAGATTGAGTTGGTTGAGGCATGAATGGATTGGTTGATGATTTATATCACCTTTAGAGTGAATAGGGATGAATTATTTTCACATTTAATTCCTTTTTATGTCTTGGAAGTGGAAGAAATGGTGTAAACTAGTTGAGTTTGAAAAACAACTTTCTAGGCAGCATGTTTTGGTGAAGAGGAAAGTTGTTGTGGTTTGAACACATAGATGTTTAATGATTTATAACTTATTACAGATCCTTATGTTTACCTATAGTGGTTTCATTCCATATTTTAGTTTATCTTTAGTGGTATTGAGGCCCAAAGGTGTAGATAGGGTGCTAGAAACAATTGTTTAGTGAAGGATATGAGCCTTTTGGCCCATGTTATGAAATATTTTATTGGTCCAAGTAAAACTGATATTATGGATGATGTTTGAATTATATTTTACACATGTTTTTTTATTTTAATATATTTAATAATTATGGTTTTGGTGTTAGTAGATTTTTCTCATCCTAGTGATGGGGTTTTGAACCTTTTTGGTGTTAGTACGATGGTTTTGGGTGTGGATGACCTATGTGGGTCATATTTTACCATTTTAATGAATTTATTGTGATTTTATTATGATAAATTTTTTGTGAAAAAAATTTAGTACCTACCTCCCTTAGGTTAGAACTAAGAAAAGCATATAAAAGTTGTGTTTTGAGTGCTTTTGTGCACTAGTTGAGCCAATAGAAAAAATGTGACCTAGGTGAGGATTTGAAGGTGGAACAAAGGCATGATTTTAAGATTAAAAGAGTGTGTTACATTTTTAGGAATTTTATAGAGTATGTGTGAAAGGTTTTAGAGTCAATAAAATTCCAAGAAGAAGAAGATAGAGCGAGTTGAAGGAAGGATGGTTTGAAGGTGTGTGTTTAAGCTGAATTAGAGATCTCCATCAATTGTGGCAGAAAATAAAATTAGAGATCATCATATTAAGGTGGATTAGTTGGTGATTTTTCATCTTGGGGGTTGTAGTTTCCTATTGGAGTGGGTGCTTCACTAAATTAGGGGTTGGTGTTCCTTATAGGGTTTGTGCTCTACTAAACTAGGGGTTGGTGCCCCTTATTGGGTTGGTGGCTCACTAAATTTGAAGTATGGCTAAATAAAGTGTATGTTTTAGTGTTTTTATTCCCATTTAGGGTTTCCCACTTAATCTTTGTGTTCATGTGTACTTTATTGTTCTTTCTCATGTGTTTGGTTGATTTAATGTTTAAGTAAACACACATATGGTTGATTGTTTATTTGAATGGTGGTATGAATTTTAATGTATGATAAGTGGAAATGAAATAATGTTTTAGTGTACTAATTCACACCCCCCTCTCATTTCCTTGTGCTTTCAATAATTTTTTTTCATGATGAGTTGTTTTGATGAAGTTACTATGATGTCCTAATCTGTATGCATGTTCTTAAGCATGGTTCAAGCAAGTAAGGTGTTGTATGGTATTACATGAGTACTCCATAGGGTTTATTGATTTCTAACATGATCAATGAGGTATGAAAAATGTTTTAATGAGTCTATAAGATGGATATCAAGCCAGTTTGTGTGATGTATGGGTTGAAACAAGCCATTCTATGCCTTATTCTTGACCTGGTCTAAGTAGTATGGAATGATATGGTATGATGTGTAGTGGGCTTATTTGAGTATAAAATATGTGTTTTAAGTTTATAAGGCATGTGTGGAAGTTTTCAAAGGGAATTTTTAAGATTTTAGTGGATGTTCTAAGTCCTTTGGAAGCATGTTCTTGAGGATAAGTCAAGAATACATGGGCAAATGAGATGGCATGATAATTTTAAGAGGTATAAAATCATGTATGAGCATTAGATATCATTGAGGAGGTAATTGTAGAGGTGTGAGAAAAATTTAGGTCAATAGAGTGAAAATAAAGCATGTAAAGTGTTTTTGGCTCTACGATCTCACAAAACACTCATTCCCATTTCGATAGTCTATTTCAGTTTTTCACCCACAAGTGTGTGCTTTGTATGGGGTCTTATTCCTTTCAAGGATATTGGGGAGTGGAGTTAATATTTTTTTCAATAATAATGAATCAATTTGGTCGTCAAAAATTTATGAACCGTTGTTAACAAGTCAATTTATTCTAAACCCCTCCTTAAACCTTAATAAAAGAGGGATAGGAAATATTTACGGGTTTTGGTCATGAAATGGATTGGGAAATCTAATGTGATGATTCAGGGTTGTAAATAAATATTCGGGGCTCATTTTGGTGGTGGTTTTATGTTCCGGATCTCTTTGAAAAGCTTTAGGAAAATCCTTATTTTGTGGAAATTTTTAGGTACATTCTTGAGTTGTAGGTATCATGAAATGAAAGAAACTATGGAATCAAGCTTGGGAGGTGATATAATTTCTCATGAAGTGATTTGGATAGGTACAATGCAAGATGTGGGTGAAATATATCATCCAAGTTGGTTCTAAAGAGGAAAAAAATAGTCTTCTAGGTTTGGAAGGTTTTTGATGGTTTTGCAAGATGTAGTAGTATTCTATAAGCATGTATAGTTGGTAAAGGCATGTTATGATGTGGTTAAGGCCTTAGTATTATGTGATGAAGTTATTTCATGATAAATCCCTAATGACCTAATCAACCCTATTAGGCTTATCAAGAAGCTTATGGAACAAGTATGCAAGGTTGTCTTTCCCGTGTGACTTATGGTTGAGAGTGCTTGAGGAGGTGTATCAATCGTCCTTGAAGTTTTCCGTGTATGATTTTTTCTTGGAAGTTGAATTTGGGGTGTTAGTTATTGTTGTGCTCAAAACTAGTTCTTGATTCCTAAAGCTCGGTTTGAATAGTTTCATAGATTGATGGATTTTGGTTCCATAAGCCCCGATTTAGTGAATGATTTGAGTTTTTATGGTTAGAAGAGGTTGATATATTTTCGTTAATGTGCCATTTGATTTATGATGAGTTCATTTGATAAATGATTCAGCTAGTTATTGATGACTAATTTCCAAGTGCTTAAGACCTAACACTTTGTGTTTCTGCAAATGAAATGGTTCAATTTTAAATTGGAGGTTGCAGATTTATTCATGGTTGAATAAGGTGTCTTGTATGTATTGATGACATGTCGAGAGATGTTAGTGCCTTGGTGGAGTTTCATATGCACTTGAAATTTGAAAATATGACCGTTACAGCTATATTTTACCTTTAGGTCTATTTAAGAAGCATTGTAGTGTTTATGCCTATGATAACCTATATGGGTCTTGAAATTGAATTTTTAAGGTCATATATTGTTTTTTTATTGTTTATGACTGACCTTGCATGGTAATATTGTCTATTTGTCTGACCTATATGATTTTTGGCTAGTTGATTATATAAAGTTTATGTGTATTTGATCATTTGAAAATGTTAGAGGATTATATCCTTAAGGGAGCCAAAAGGAGAAGTGTAAAGGTGTTGTAAGGATTCAAGATTAGGGGAAAAAGAGGATGAAAAGCTGAGAAGAGCATGGGAATAGGACTACAAGGTCATATGACCTCATCAAAGACTATATTTTGCATAGATGAGTGAAGGAAAAGAAGGTGTGCTTTGATAAGGTTTTGAGGTGTATGAGATAAATCAGTTATCACAATCGGGATTTTAAGAAAAAGGTCAAGTGGTCTTCATAATCAGGTGGTTGAGTGGGTGATTGGTCATCTTAGGAGGTTATAGCCTCCCTTCAGGGTTAGTACCTTGCTAAATAGGGGTTGGTGCTCCTTGTGAGATTGGTGTCTCACTAAAGTTGTAAATGTGTGGGTGTCCCTTGTGAAGTGGGTGCTTCACTAAAAAAATCCTTTGTGTTGTGTAATATATGCATATGTTCTATGAGTTTTCTTCCCCTTGAGGGTTTCCCACATAAATCTTATGGCATTGTGTTATTTTCTTTTGTATATGATTGGATGTGTATGGTTTAATCATCTTAATGTTTAAAATTTTGCATTGATGCATTGTTGATTGTTAAAATTTTAAGAAGATTGATTCACCCCACCCTCGAGTCATTATGATTCCAACAATTGAAATTAGAACTAGGTTTTTTAAGCAAGTTTAACATCTTGAAGGAGATCATTGAAGCACATATATGACAAAGCGAGGCTAGTTCAAGGTGAAGGTTCACCTCCTGGTCGAATGAGATCATGCCTAAAATCTTTTGGTTTTGACATATGGGATTCCATCCTTGATGTATGCACTTCATCCCCTTTGTCTCCATCTACTTCTGTTATGAATAGTTATGAAGTTGACAAAGAAGATAAGGAGGAGCATGTTATGGTGTTAGGCTTTGTGAATGTTAAGATGGAATAAAGGGAAAAGGATGAAGAATTTCAAATTGCTCAAAATGTTTTCCATACTCAAGATAAAGACCTGATATGGTATATTGATAGTGGGTGTTCGGTCACATGACTAGTGATAAAAGTAATTCCATTTCATTGAGTAAAAATACATCGGATCGAGTTAAATTTGGATATAGCACACTATAAATATTGTAGGAAGAAGCACATTGTTGGGCTAGATAAATTTCCTAAGTCTTATAGGAAATGAAAACATCACGCGTATGCACATACAAGTGGTAGTTAACAAGGGCACACCGAGAAAGATGAGTTTGGGACTTAGCCATTTTTGCAAGGCACGAGCTAAAAATAGGATGGAGTACGATCAAGCAAAGGTGAGAACAAGGAGACTTCTCAACAAAGAAAGATTTATTTTGGGAACAAAGTAAATATTAAATTTCATGCATAGTTTGTGTTAATAATACGATTAAGATATAGCTTAATTATAAATTAATCTATTATTAGCCTATTTGTAAAAGCATGCAATTGTTGGCGCATGGCTATTTTGAGCATGTAGCCTATTTTGAGAATGTATGAGCGGTATAGGAAATTCCCACCCCTATAAGTATGTAATGTATTTCACTATTTTAAGAGACCATGCGAGGGTTTTGAGTTGTAATAGATTTATGTTGTTGGTATTTGCAAACATGATTCTATGAGATTATTCGATGTATTCAACTAATTTTTGTGATGAATTAATACAATGGATCATTTTGGATGGATATTATTTGTTGACCTATCATTCATGGTACTTGTATGGTAAATCTGATATTAATTCTTATGTGATCACTATGTTTTCTTATTATGTGTGTTTCCAAATTAAGCTCATGGATCTGATTATTGTGATGGGATATAGACTTTGATTATAGTTATTATAAATGTGTATCCTAACATATTAATAATCCAAGATACAAAAGAGGGACCTGGTAGATTTGCACGCTTTAGGTGAGCATCCAGATCTCACTTTGGATGAAATGTCAACGTGCCTAGGTAATTGAGTATAAAAACAAAGACTTCATTTTGGTTATGTTTCCAAGACCTCTTTTTAAAGTGTTTTCCATGATGTTGTATGATGATGGCATATCGATTGACTCTTGCAGCCTTTTAAGATTGGGTAATCGATGGACAAGATTAGTTTGAGAAAATATATGGTTTTGGACCTGATTTCAATGTGTAGAAGTGGGCGAAGATCATTTATATCATGATCTCTATGAAAAAATCTTTTTTTGTTTTCCTATAGAATTGTATGAGTGGTTGTCTGTATACGCATCAAATAAAATCTGGAGTTATAGATCAAGGGTTTGGATGCAAGAATATTACAAGGATTTTTTGATGCAAATGAACTTTGTATGTGTTGTAGATCATTGGTGGGCTGGTGTTGTGTGCATTTGTACTCTAGAGTACGATGTTTCTATGTATTCATGTCCATAGGTTACTGAGTTTGAATTCTTGCACGAGCCCAGAGAATCTTACATCCATGTTGTTCCTTTGGTAATTAATATCTTGATGGTGGTATTGAGTTTAGAGCACCTACCTATGGCTAGCTAAACATACCACCATGCACAAGGGTAGTGGAAAGTGAGGTGACACCAATGGAAAGGGAGGAAAGACAACTTAGATATAATGAAGCGTAGGAAACAGAGATGACAAGAGAAGTTGTAGATTCAATGGAATTGATGGAAGAGATGGCTCGAAAGGGATTTGGCACTCTCATGGAAGATGAGGATGAGGATCCACAACATCTGGTTCCCATAATATTGGATAGTCATAGTATATAATACCCTTTGTGTTCTTATGAGAGCATGTCATAGGAGGAAAGAGTAAGGACCACGAGCATGCATCTGATCCCACCTAGTGACCTAGCCCTTACACCTGATGTTCCTATTTAAGAAGTAGTCATTGATAAGTAGGTGGGCATAGGTAATCCAGTAGCTTTAGGTAGATATCATTTTCCTTTGAATACAAAAGTGCATCAAACAACACATACACCTATGGCAGCACAAACATCATCTTTATTATTTGGAGGCCCAATTGGAGGAATATTTTCTGGTGCATCATCACAACAGTGTGGGTGCGTAGAACATTGGGAACGTGTCTAGAAGTACTACAAATTCACAAATTGTGGGAGTTTAGTTTAGTACTACAATTGTGGACGCAAAAAAGTACATCCACCGGTCTAGTGCTCACTGCTTGAGGATTAGGAAAATTAAGAGGATCGAGATCAAGTGGATTAAGTGGTTCTGGTGGTGGAGGAAATACTGGTAGTGGTTCTAGTTCTGGATCTAGAGGATAGGGCCCACATCCCTAGCAAGCCCCACATCAACCTCAACAAGTTTATTACAATATTTCCCTCCACTTTCTAGAATATAAAGGTATTGAATATGTTACAGAGCACGTGCACAAGTGTGAGTTGTTATGGTGTGCTAAAGGAATTACAGCCTCAGATAGAAAGGTGAGTCGGTTCTTACCACGCTTGAAGGGCACGTGCATAGCTGGTACATAAATTATGATCTGCATCATATTGCGGTGGATTATAATGCTTTGCATTCTACATTTCTAGTGAGTTCCATATTCAATAATTTCAAAATAAACGTATCATTGTGCTTAAGGACGTTAAGTATGGTTTATCAAAAGCATTTGGGAATAAGATGTTCACTTTAAAAAAATTTGTCAAATTTATCTTATGACATACATTTGATTCAACGTGCGCAATGGTTTTTGGTGTATAGTTAAATTAGTTCGTTTGAACGGCGATATATCATAAGAAATTTGTTGATGTGTGGATGCTTTAGAAGAAACTCTACGTGTTGAGGTAGTTGGAAGTGTGGACACTAGAGTGAGTCCATTTTTAGAGGCATAGATTACATCTTTGGCAAAACATTTGGAGAAGATCTCTGTTAATTCATCTCATGAGACATGCAGTGGAATATGGTGTATAGATTGCGAGGTTGAAGGACATACTAAGGATATTTTTCCTCATAATTCAGATGTGTGTTATGTTGTTGGATTGTGAGATTTTTCACTAAGACCGTGATGTGAGTAAATTTCCCTCTTACAGAAAGTGATCTAGAAGAATGTGTATATGTATTGTAAGATTTGTAAAATGCATACTCATGATATTATTGATTGCAGATTGATTGATCATATCCATGAATCCATTAAAAATAGTGTGCATTAGACTAGTGTAGCAAGCGGATCTAAGGAACAAAGAGAATGGCATAATGAAGGGTGTAATAATGGTGATAACATGAATAGAGGATTTCATGGAGGATATAGAGGTCAAGGTCACGGTGGTGGAAGAGGAGGATTTCCTAGAGGAACTTGTTATACTTGTGGATATCCTTATCATTATCAGCGTGAGTGCCCTCAGAATTTGGTTTTCTCATGGTGTGGAAAACAACACAAATTTGAATAATTTCCAGATTTGTATGAGCATATGAGCAAGCAGCACAAGAAAGATAGGGGAGCAGCTATGATTAAGATATAGCGCATAGATGGAGATAAATGGATGCCGAAGGTTGGACTTATTTCAGAATTACAACTTGTATTAGTCACTACACATGTTGAGGTTGAGCACACTCATGAACCTATGAAGTATAAGCCGAATATAACCAAGAAAGAAGTGATTAATGCCAATTACCCTAATGTTGCACATTAGAAAGAGGTTTACTAGGAGACTATGAACGTTATGAAGGATCTACAAGGATAGATTTAGATTTTTAAGGATCAAGCACACATGATGGAACAAGCAAAAAGGTTGAACTCCTAAAGGAGGTAGATGATCCGAAGGAGGCATGTCGAATGTTGCACCAGTAGAACATAATCCCCTTGTTAGGAGATTGGTTGAGAGAAAAAATATCGTGCACAAGTAACGAGTGCAAGAGCGGATACTTCATGCAAAGTTTCCCCCATAATCATGAGTATGATAAGGATATTACATTGAATGCATTCATAGATGGATGGATTTTGAGAAACATTATGATAGATACATGTGCAAAAGTTAATGTAATCATGTTGGATGCATGGGATTAGATGGGAATACCACCATTACATCCCTCTTTGAATATATTATATATGGCAAATAGAACTAGAGCCATACCACTTGAGTGCTAAAGGATGTGACTATTACAATTCAGGGAGCCAAGTTTATTGGGGACTTTGAAGTGTTGGAGCTAGCTGAAGTAGATAGTTTCCTAGCATTACTTGGGCACCCATGGTGTTACGAAAATAATACAGATTTACACTTAAACCAGGAGTACATTAGCTTTGAGAACAAGCAAGAGTGCATCATTATACCTTTGATAGATACAAAGGCTGCTCTGTATGTTGAGCCTTTGAGTGAGGAAGACTTGAACAGGATATATGTGCACACTATTAAAGACCCTGAGGTAACTGATCCATCTAAGGAAGGTGTGATACAATGTGATGATGCCCAGTTAATGATACCAAAAGTATTGCTTGTGAAAACTGGGCACATGGAACATATGAAGTAGTTGGGTAAGAGGTTAAGAACACAATTACTCACATGATCAGGTTGCGCATGGTTAGGCACTTAAGTTATAACTAGGTACCTCGATACACTGGTGAGGGGAACCCTGATGTATTTATGTGTGCCATGGAATCCTAGTGAAAGGATGAGGATGACATAAGAAATATGTTAGTTTATACTCTGTGTAGGATAGCAAAGCACTGGTGGGCCACACACAGAGAGACAACCTATTGGAATGGTGAGAGGTGAGAATCACCTTTTCTACTAGGTTCTTAAGGATAAATGTACCTTCTCATATATGTGAATTTCATGGGAAGACCCCTGATTCACACCATGTTCATAATTGTGAGAGACTTTGGATGGAGGGGCAGAGGCCTTACCACCTTCACTTTGGGTACATAAGTTCTACGCCACCCTACACACTGCACATGCACATGGTATGTCCATGCAGAATTGAAAAGAGAAAAAATCAATTGGCAAGATATGATCTCAGGTATGATCCATACTTTTGATTATTTTTCTACTAAGCCACCATTTAATGAAGCACTACATATTATGAAGTTCCTTCCTTTGGGAGATAGTACAAAGGTAGAGGAACTCCTGTTAGATATGTTTGAAGAGCTTGATTTATAGGTGCACCTTAACCTTAAAGGGACAAAAGAATAAGAAATAGTCCACGCTTGGGAAACAAAGGAAAATGGTAAACTCATGTGTATGATAAATGATGATGATGAGGTTAATAACCTAGATGTTAACCACATCGAAGGTACGTGAAGTGATGGAAATAGTAGATGAAAATGCGTGCGCATATCATGAGCCTATGAAAACTAAAAAGGCTAACATTAGAACAGATGTAGAGCCTAAAGAGGCCATTATTGGGGATTACTAGTCAAAGTAGGAAGTTTATAAAGTTATTGAACTCTTGCATGACTTTATGCACTTCTTTCAAAGGGTTATCATGAGTTACAAGGATTACACTCTTCTTTAGGAGAGATAAGAATCAAACTTAAATAAGGCGCGTGCCCGATTAGGAAGAGGCCTTACAGTATGAATCATAATCTACACATCAAGGTAAAAGAATAAATTGATAAAATTATCAAGTTTAGTGTAATTAATCCCATTGAGGAATCAGAGTGGGTTAGTCCCATGGTCATCGGTGTTAAAAAGGAGGGGAGGATAAGGATCTGTGTTGACTACAGAGAGTTAAATGATTTATGTGTTATTGATCCTTTTCCCACCCCATTTACAAAGGAGATCCTTGAAGGAGTTGTAGGGCACGAGATCTACTCTTTTACATATGGGTTTTCAAATATCATCAAGTACACATAGCGAAGGAAGATCGGAAAAGACAACTTTCACCATTGAGTGGGGAAGTTTTGCATACACAATGATTCCCTTTGGATTGAAGAATGCACCAATTGTGTTCTCATGCATTATTGTACAGAGCTTTTCGTGACTTCATTCATAATTTTTTACAGATATATCTGGATGACTCGACATTATATAGTTTAGTTAAGGATCATTATAACAATTTGAGGCTTATGTTTGAGATGTGAAGGAGTTGAGAATCTCTTTGAATATTAAGAAGCTGTATCTTTTTGACACTTTTTGGTACTTTACTTGGGCATATAATTTGTAAGGAAGGGTTTTTGGTAGAACCAACCAAGATTTTTATGATTTTGGGTTTGGAATAACCTAAAATTCAAAGTGAAATGTTCAAATGTATCGATATACAAAGGTATTACAGAAATTTATTAAGTGTTATGCAAATATTGTCATGCCCTGGAAAACCGATGAAAGCTAAGGGAAAAATTTATTGGGATAATGCGCAATAGCATGCGTTTAGAAAAATGAAGGAAAGGTTGAGTACTGCACCTATTTTGCATTTTCCTTCATGGGACAAACCATTTCATGTTCACGTGGATGCTTCTCGAATGGCTAGTGGCATAGTATTAGCACAACCAGAAGAAGGAATTGTGGACCACCCTATTTGTTTTGCAATCATGGAAGTTGACACCCACTTAACAAAATTACACAACTACTGAGCGTGAGGCTTTGTCCATGATCTACATGTTGCACAAGTTTAGACAATACTTATTAGTAACACCATTTATCTTCTTCATAGATTATATGGCACTTAAGTATTTGGTCAATAAGCCTATTTTACAAGGGCGCATTTGTAGGTGGATACTACTATTCGGATTTTTAGTTTACAAAGTGATTGTAAAACCAAGTAAAATCAATTCGGGGGCCCACCATTTGTCAAGAATCAATTTTGGCAAGGAAACACGGAGCATAAAGGACACAATACCAAATGCATAGCTCTTTAGATTGAATCACATGCCCACTAAACTAGAGGAAATTGTAGTATTCTTGCAAAGTAGATAGGTTCTGAGGGAATGAATACCATATAGTATAAACAACTTGCAATATGTGTGGCACCTTACCAGTTGATAGGTGGATATTTGTACGAGTTAGGTTGTGATGAATTTTTGCACCGGTGTCATTAGAGCATGAGCATGAGCATATTATGGAAGAATATCATGGTGGAATTGTTGGAGGTCATTATGCGATTGATGTTACCGCATGTAAAATTTTGATAGTTGGCCTCTGGTGGGAAAATTTTTATAATGATACTAAAGAATATGTTAACACATGTGACCATTTTCAGCACCTTAGGAATCTTGGATCCAGAGATGAAATGCCTTTGCGGTCTATTGCAAGTGTTGAACCTTTTGAGAAATGGGTGATTGACTTTATAGGTCATATTTCCCCACCCACACATAGGATTTGTGCACGCTATATTATAACTTATACATACTATCTGATAAGAGGGGCAGAAGCAACACCTACAAAAGATTACACAATACCTATAGCAATGATATTTTTATGGGAGAACATTATCAGTAGATATGGATGTCCATTGAGTTTAACAAGTGATAGGGGCACTCATTTCTTGAATGAGACCATCAGAATTATTTTGGTTGAGTTTATGGTGGCACACCATAAGACAACACCCTATCACCCACATGCCAATGGTATTGCTGAAGCTTTCAACAATATTTTGGGACAAACACTGACAAAAAAATTCTAATGTTGGAAGGAAAGACTGGGATGATAAAGTCTCCATTATACTTTGCACATATAGGATTGCCTACAAGCAGTTGAATAAGGCAACACCCTTTTAGTTGGTTTTTGTACGAGGTTATATTTATTGTGGAGTTCATATTTCCATCCATGTGTATTGTGTGCACGGAGGGATAGATGATGAACAAGTTATGGAGGAGCACATAAACAAACCTATGTAGTTAGATGAATGGTGTGTTATTTATCGGTGGATCAAAAGACAAAAAAAAAGTGAGACAAAAGGCACAGCCGATAGGCATATTAGGAACAAAACATTTGAAGTGGGCAAGATGGTTCTTCTATATGATTCAAATTTTGTGTGCCACCCAGGGAAATTGAAATTTCATTGGTTGGGACCCTTTATAGTAACAAAGATACTTGATTCATGTGCTTGTCAACTATAGGCATTGGATGGAACTTTATTGCTTGGTTACTTCAATGGGATTAGGATGAAGCCCTACTATAAATAATTCTTCTTGGTGTTTGTAATAAGGCATTATTGCCACTTAGATTAGATTTCCATTTCATGTGTTTCCTTTCATCATTGTTATGCTTTGTCAATTTAGTTTAGTTTTTTGTTTTAATAAGCCCACTTGCACACCATGAGCTGATTACAATCTATTGGGTTCAAGGGCATAGGACCACGTATACTTTTAGTATGGGGTGGATTATAGGTACTCGTAGAAGAGTAATTTGGTTGGTGCGAAAGGTTGGCTATGAAATAAAGAAGTGTACTCAAGGATGACAGTATGGGTTGCTTGAGAAAAAGGTGCTACAAATAATGAGAAGGATGGTGATAATAAGGAATGAGGAAAATTTCTCAGATTGAAGACCATGCATAGATGGATGAATACACAAGTGTAACATGAGGTAGGCAGTAGCATGGGAAACTACTTGTTATAAGGCACATTAGATAGGTACTTGGCGCAGGAGTGCGCGAAACACGAGGTATGTGGTGAGAAGTAGTGGGCATGCCAGAAGGTTACGAATGGGGTGTGGAAAAATTAGTGAAAAGCACAGAAAAATTAAAAAGGTGTAACTAATGCTTTAGTATAATGATAGGTGGAAAGAAATTAATGCAAAAATATTTTTAAAATCTATAAAATGGGTGCTTGCGAGTTCATTTCTACCTTGCATACTTAAGAGTTTTTAGTGTTGAAGAGTGATTTGAAGATCAAATTGAGTGTGAAGTATAAGGGCGATTGAATACGAGTAGTGAACCGGTGAATACTTGGACATGGGCATTTCATAGGTCCATTAGAAGGTTATTTGAGAAAGTAGGGGGCGTACGGGAGGAAGGTTCATAGAGTTAGGGTTTGGGAAGAACAAAATTACAGCTAGGGCACGTGGATTCGAAGTTACAGGGGTCGAATGAACCAAAGGAGGAATTTTTATAATCGTTATGGCACCCAAGAGAGCACCTGGAGTAGCATTCTAAGGCAAGAAGTAGAAGGAAGTGGAAGTAGAAGTTGAGGATGCTCCTAAGACCAAATTTTTAGAAATGCAATACCCTGAAGGCGTAATCATGGGGTTAGATTGGGAGTCACACATCGATAAGAGAGGTGAGTGATTACAATCACCACACCAAATAAAACAAAGATGAAATGGATAGAGCAATGGTAACAAAAAAATATTTGTGAACAGAAGATGATATGGCCATCTACGACGATGTAGGGAAGAAGTTATTGGAGAATTTTGGAGTCATGCAGCTGTATGAGTTGTCATACTTTGGCAAGCTAGAGAAACTCTACCAGTGGCTTATGTCTAGGGTCCACAAGGACTTTTTCTATTTCACAGGATGATGGGTGTGACTCACTATTCCCTTGATTGGAAGGTTGATAGGTTTGAGAAGTTCGAGCAATCGAAATTGGCGCATGACCTTAATGATGATGAGGGCGTGGAAGAAACGTATATTGTGTTGTAATATGAAAAAGGAGGGTGTGCTATGGACATTGATAATTTAGAAGATCTCCTATCTTTTGGATTGTTGTGTAGTTCCTCACCAAGTTGAATAACCAAGAGCGTTGGAGCCAAGTAAATAAAAGGTGGCTCCATATCACTAAGAATATATCGAAGTGATTTGTGTATAAATTATCTTTTTTCATTGCTGAAACTATAATTGAAGAAGTGCACCAAGGAGATAAGATAATTTTTGGTGCAATTCTATTGTCTATTGTGTTTGCAGAGATTGGGGTACCCAATGGGCCAAAGGAAAAGATATGGTAGTTTCCTAAAGAGAAGAAATCACATGCAATTAGATTTTTTAAGTACACTTGTGATGGGTCTATGAGTGGTCCATATAAACAGAGGCTAGAAATTTGGTATAGGCACATGCGTGAGGATTTTGAACACGAGTGGAGAATACCAAAGGACCTCCCTACGATGTGTTGGATAAGCAGGCACAATTTGTAGTTTTCCAACATTACTACATTGATCGTTTCGAATGAAGGATGGTACTTGGAGCCCTTGGTGTAAGCTCCATATGCTTTTACTGAGCGCTACTTTCAATCCTTGAAGAATAGATTTTCAAATGTGTGCAAGTTGAAATTTGATGTAGACAAGGTAGACTTTGAATATCATTCACTCTGAAAATGTATGTGTATCTGGGTAAGTCTGCTTACATAGAGAATTTGATATCTGATGATGTAAATATCAGCTCCATGAGTTTGGTAGTTGGGAACCTTGGCACGGTTAAGGTATACATTTACCTTAATCCCAAGTTGGTTGAAGGAAAATATATTGAGAATGAGTTCAAGGTTCCTGAATTGCCTAGGGGGAAGCACATTGTTGGTACTTTGCATGATGATCATCCCTGATCCTCCTCACACAAATGAAGAAGATGATGATTTTAAGGAGGACATTGGAGGATTGGATTATGGTGCATGGAGGTGGCCAGTAGTAGGTCAAAAAAGGTAGCATGAGAGTATTTATCCTCCTAAAGAAGAAGTGGGAGATGAAGAGAATATTGAGGAGACAGAGAGAGATGAGAGAGCCACGCAGACCGGGGTTTTAGGAGAGTGTTAAAGAGGACTAGAACACAAGGAATTGGTTTGGGTCCCTCATAACCACCGACGATATCACCAAGAACATCTCCAAAAATCCAATTCCAAGTAAAGAAAAATAAGAAGAGGCACAGGTATGTACCCACAAAGTATAGTGAAGAGGAGATACCAAGTGAGACTTCCCACATTGTGCAAGATGCACCTAATTTTGATGTAAAGGGAGAAGAGGAGACTCGGAATGAAGAAAGATAGCATGATACAAATGTACATGTTAAGAATTTGGAGGAAAATTCCCCACAGTGAAGAGGAAGATAAAGAAAATAATATAGGTGAAACGTCAGGTGAGACTTCTAGAGAACATACGGGCATGACAGGTGAATGCCAACTAAAAGTACAGGGGTACATATTCAAAAAGGGATACGGAATAGGAGGCATAAGGAAGAAGATATGTATAAAATTCTAGAGTTGGGGTATGTTAATGACCCCTCAAAAATCATTTACACCAGGTTCCAAAGTACTCTTATACCCGATAAAATATATGGATGAGAATTGATGGACCCGTAGGTGCGAATATGCACACATTGAAACAATTGTCTTAGAGCATGCAAACCCACATGGAAGAGCCAAAATTTCATGTGAAGGAATAAGAATGTTTCCAGATAAAAATGAAGAGGGGGCATAAGCCACACACATCACTGTGAAGCCAAAGTGAAATTCACTAACAAACATGCAAGTAATGTCTTAACAAATATGGCATCAGAAGTTGTGTGTAGGAACCTGGATAAAGAGGCCACCATCAAGTCATTGCTTAAATATAACAAAAATTTGAATGAACAATTTGAGAAATTGACTAAGGCGCGACAAAATAATAATGAGCGAGAAAGATCATATTCTGGTTTCTGCTACTGCAGAGATTGGGGATGAAATTATACAGCACATCCGGAGATAGACAAAAAGGAAAATCAGACATACCCCTCATCCCTACACTTTTTATAGGATTGTGTCCATATTTTACTTGAGAAGAAGGCAACAGCGCTAGAAGAGACAAAGGAAACTACTAAAGCCAAGAAAGAAAGACAAAGGAAAAAATAGCGTGTCGGATTATAGAGTATGATGTCATACTTTAGTTATTGAAGTAATATTTGAAGAAAGTAGAATGGGCACTAAAGATATGTGAGGATCCTGAATATATCCTTAGAACACGCACTCTGTAAGAGGAGAATGAAGTTCTTGTAGCCCAAAAGGATGAAACATTGGGCAGGGAGGAAAGATTGGTTGCGGTAGAAAAGTAGTGCAACATGCTTAAAGCAACCAAGGATTCCCATGAAGAGAAAATAAAGGAGTTGGGGATGTTAGTCACTAGAAGAATGGATTACATGGATGGCATGATTTCAGGGCTAGCTAGAGTGATAAGGGAGTTGAAACACAAGGGTGAAGATATGACCTGGAGGAAATGAATAAGGTACTTGGTGATGTACCTAATAAGGTGAAGAAAGGGCTAGGTGAATGGAATGAGTTAGAAGCTGATATCAAGAAGGATTACCTTGAGCTTCTTCTTACAACTGAGTGAGCATGCCAAATTATTCTTTCATACCTTTCATTCTTTATTCTTTGATTATTTGGAGAGACAAGTAGAGAAACCTTATTTCTAAGGGTGGAAATATCTTTATTGTGGGGGTACTATTGGGCTTGATAAATTTCCTGAGTCTTAGAGGGAACGTAAATAGGGTATGTATGTGCACACAAGTGGCGAGTTAACAAGGGCATGCCAAGAAAGTTCAGGACTTAGCCATTTTTACAGGGAATGGGATAAAAATAGGATGGAGTGCAAATCAAGCAAAGATGAGAACAAGAAGACTTCTCAACGAAGAAAGAGTTATTTTGGGAACAAAGTAAAGAGAAAAGGTCATGCATAGTTTGTGTTAATAATAGGATTAAGATAGAGTTTAATTATAGATTAATCTATTATTAGCCTTTTTGTAAAAGCATGTAGTTGTTGGCGCATGGCTATTTTGAGCATGCAACCTATTTTTAGAATGCATGGGTGGTGAAGGGAAAGTCCCCACCCCTATAAGTATGTAATATATTTCACTATTTTGAGAGACCATGCAAGGGTTATAAGTTATAATAGAGTTATGTTATCGGTATTTGCACGCATGATTCTATGAGAGTATTATGATGTATTCAGCTAATGTTTTATGATGAATTAATACAATGGATCGTTGTGGATGGATATTATTTTTGAACTATTTGTTCATGGTGCTTGCATGGTAAATCTGATATTAATTCTTATGTGATCACTATGCTTTATTATTATGTATGTTTCCAAATTGAGCTCATGGATCTGATTATTGTGATGGAATATACACTTTGATTATGGTTATTATAAACATGCATACTAACATCTTGGCAAGATAGTAAAAGAGGGACTGGTAGCTTCGTATGCTTCGAGTGAGCGTCTAGATCTCACTGGATGAAGTGCCAACATGCCTAGGCAATTGAGTATAAAACAAAGACTACACACATTAATATTAGATAATGGAAAAAACTCTAACTAAGAATGTCTTGTATGTGCAAGAAAGGGTACACTCTAACTTTTGATGACAAAGAATGCAAAATCATGAAAAAGGAATCAGAGTAAGCTTGTAGGAAAATCTAAAAGGACGAAAACAACATGTACATATTGAAGGAGATCAACAAGGAGAAGTGTATCATAAGCAAGTTAGATGAAAGTTGGTTATGGCATAGAAGACTAGGACATCTGAACTTTGACAATCTAGTCAAGATAAGCTCCAAAGAATTTGTAAGAAACATTCCAAATATTAGTAAACCAGAAGATACTTTATGCAAAACATGTTTACATGGGAAGAAAACAAGGAGAAATTTCAAGTCCAAAGAACACTATTCTACCTCAAGGCCTTTGCAACAATTCACATTGATCTCTGTGGACCCATGAGGACTGAAAGCATGACTTGTGAGTATTATTTTATGTTTCTAATAGATGACTATACTAGATTCACTTGGGTTGCATTTTTGAAGGATAAATCAAAAACACTTGATAGATTCAAGGCTTTCAAGGCACTTGTTGAGAATGAGAATAATGGAAGAATAAAATTTCTTAGATCAAATAGAGGAGGTGATTTTTGGTCTAAACTATTTGATGACCTCTGTGAGACTCATGGTATTAGGAGGAAATTCTTTGTTGCAAGACACCTCAACAAAATGGTGTAGTGGAGAGGAAGAATAGGACTATCCAAGAGATGGCTAGGACCATGCTCAATGAATCTAAATTATCTGATAGTTATTGGAAACAGAAAATTAATACATCTTTCTATATTCTCAATAGATGTCAGATAAGGGTAAATAGTGATAAGACTCCCTATGATTTAAGGAAAGGAAAACCTGTAAGTGTAGAACATTTTATATTTTTTGAGAGCAGATGCTTCATTAAGAGGACTAAATAAAATCTAGTAAATTTTTATTCAAGATCTGATGAGGGCATATTCTTAGGATATTCCTCAAAAATCATAGCTTATAGGTGTTCTGATAAAATACTCCAAATTGTGGTTTAAAATGCAAGTGTAAATTTTGATGAATGATATCCTATGATGGCTTAATCCAAGTCAAGAGATAGAATCTAAGGAATATGAAGAGACTATAAAGACAGCTAAATAAGAATAAGAGAGGAAAGATACCAAAACCCCTTCAAGAAAAATCAAAAGAGATCATCCTGAAACTCAAATCCTAGGCAAGAAGGATGTTGGCATAACAACAAGGAGGAAATTGGTAAGTCTTCAAAATCAAGAAAGTGTTTCTCTACTATCTAAGTTTGAGCCCAAAAATGTTGAAGAGGCAAGAAAAGATGAGTTTTTGGTCAATGTTATGAATGAAGAACTTGATCAGATTGAGAAGAACAAAACTTGGGAATTAATACCTAGACCTAAGAACAAAAATGTCATTGGAACTAAATGGGTGTTCAGAACAAACTTAATGAGGATGGTGAAGTTACAAGAAACAAAGCTAGGCTTTTCTATAAAGGATATGCATAGGTTGAGGGAATATATTTTGATGATACTTTTGCACCAGTAGCTAGGATGGAGGCCATTAGATTATTTATAGCATATGCAAGATATAAAGGCTTTAAGGTATACCAAATGGATGTTAAATATACTTTCTTGAATGGAAATCTAGAAGAAGAGGTATATATTGAGCATCCTGATGGATTTTCATTGATAGATGAGAAATACTATGTATGCAAGCTAAAAAAGGCACTTTATGGACTTAAGCAAGCCCCTAGGGCTTGGTATGGGAGATTAGACAAGTACTTAACTGAACAAGGCTTCAAGAAAGGTGTAGCTGACAATAATTTTTACATCAAGAATGAAGGAGGACACCTACTGATTGTGGTAGTTTATGTAGATGACATCATCTTTGGAGGAAACAATGAGCATATGACTCATGAATTTTAGAAGTCATGAAGAAGGAATTTGAGATGTCCATGCTAGGAGAATTGTCATTCTTCCTAGGATTACAAATAAATCAATCAAAGGAAGGCATATTTATATCTCATGAAAAGTATATAAAGGAGATGCTAAAAAATTCCAAATGGAGGACTACAATCATGTTGGGACACTTATGGTCACATGATGCAAGTTGAGTAAGGAAGACATGTCACTAAAAGTAAACCAAATTGTTTACATGTCCATGATTGGTAGTTTGTTATATGCCACTGCATCTAGACCTGACATTTTGCAGGTTATAGGTCTTGTAGGAAGGTTTAAAGAGGATCCAAATGAGATGCATGTTCAAGCAATAAAGAGGATTTTCAGATATCTTAAGGGGACTACAGAGTATGGATTATGGTACCCAAGAAGTGAGAAGTTTGAATTGAAATATTTTATTGATGTTGATTGGGAAAGAAGTCTTGATAAAAAAGAAGTAGTGGAGGATCCTTCTTTTTTGGTAAGTTCCTTTTCTCTTGGTTGAGAAAGAATCAATATTTAGTAGCCCTTTCCACATTTGATGTTGAGTACATAGCAAGCCTTATGTTGTGCACAATTTATGTGGATGAGACAGACCCTAGAAAACTATCAGATGGAATGTGATGGACCTACTCCTATCTACTGTGACAGTACAAGTGTTATAAGTGTGTATAATATCCCTATGTTACATTCTAAAACCAATCACATTCCAATCAGCTATCATTTCTTAAGGTATTAGGTAAGTGAGTAAAGGATTAAATTAGAACATGCGCCCACCAAGGAGGAGATAGTAGACATCTTGACCAAACCACTTCCAAAGGTATTTTTTAAGCACCTAAGGAAAATATTGGGTGTAATTCATGCCCCTAGAAGTCACTGAAAGGATCAAGACATAAAGGGGATCAATTCAAATGATTAATTTTCTCCAAGAAGTTCTCAAGGTATCAAGTTAGGGGGCTAGTATATTAGCTTCATGTACAGATATATAGACCAAAAGGGTTGTTTCTATTCAATGAGAAGCCAAGATGTGGTGTATATTTTCTTAGGGGGTTGTGTGAGTATTTAAAGATCATGTTCATAGGCCCTTTGCAGCATTTGAGTTAAAAAAAAGCTAAGATGAGAGTCTAAACCAATGGAGAGCTTGCAAGTAAGTTTGTGTGCACTATTGACATTGTTTGTGTTGTCAAGTTGATATAGATCTTTTTCATAGATGTCAAAGGTGGAGAATGTGTTCTAAAACATGAAAATACTGTCCTAAATGTATTTTCTTGTTTGGTTACCATCAATTTTTCTAAAGATGGTTGTCATCAATGATAAAGGGGAAGATTGTTGGACATTTTATCTTGTTGTTTTCATTGATGTCAAGTGTCATTGATGGAAAATGGTGTTAAGGTGGCAGAGGAGTCAGTATGATGCATCATTCATGTTCAATATTGAAGGTTTATTGGTAGTGAAGTGATTTGGTGTCATGATGAATTGTTTTGGTGAAGTTGTTATGATGTCATAGTGTGTATGCATGTTCTTAAGCATGGTTCAAGAAAGAAATGTGTTGTACGGTATTGCATGATTATTTCGAAGGGTTCCATGATGTCTAACATGATTAGTGAGGTGTGAAAAAGGTGTTAATGAGTCTGTAAGATTGATATCAAGTCATTTTGTGTGATGTATGGGTTGAAATAAACCAAGATAGGCCTTATTCTTGACCTAATCCAAGTAGTATGGTATGTTATGATGCAAATCATGATTATATGAGTATGTGCTATGTTTTTTTAGGTTGTATGGAATGTGTGGAAATTTTCAAAGGTCATTTTGTAAGAGTTTGGTGCATGCTCTAGATATTTTGGAAGCATGTTCTTGAGGACAAGTCAATAATGTATGGGAAAATGAGATGGCGTGATAAGTTGCATAGGTATACAAGTATGTATGAGCATTGGAGATCATTGAGGAGGTCATTGCAGAGGTGTAAGCAAAATTTTAGGTCAAGAAAGTGACAATAAAGCATATAAAGTGGTTTTTGTCTCTACAAAGCTTACAAAACACTCATTCTCAACACATAGTTTGTTTTTGTTGCTCACCCACACGTGTGTGATTTTCATAGGGTCATTTTCCTTTCACGGATGTTGGGGCATGGTGTCAAGAATTTTTGCAAAAATAATGAATAAATTTGGTCGTCAAATATTTATGAACCATTGTTAACAAGTTAAGTTAGTCTAAAATTGATTAACTAAAATCTGAATATTTTAGTAATAATCTAAGAAGTACAACAAATGTAATAACTAGAATATACAAAAATATATATGCTAAATAATTTATTTGATGTTTTTAAATGAAATGAAATAAATGAAATAGGAGGGGAAGGTACTAACCGAAAAGAACTTACCTCCTAGTAATCTAGGACTGCATGCAGTGATGTTCTAGTAGAACTCGAATGAAATGACGAACCTCAAAAAGATCGTGTGAGATTGGGATGCCGGAGGAGTACAAGGTCACTTGTGGGCACCTTGTCTGAAGTATGGGTGCCCTGGTCTATGGAATGACTCGAAATTAGATATGATGTGGTAGTTGAACGTTCGTAATACTCCACCTTTGATCGAGTTGGTGTCGCAGTTGATTCGTTGATGTCATTGTAGAGCTCCAATGAATAATCTCCTATAAAATACCCACATAAAATCATCCAACCCTAAAAAATAAATATGCAAATGAATGGGTCATATTTTCCTCAGCTTCCAAATGGATGGACTTATGATTGAGTGTTGCACTACATCTCAGACCTGATGTAGTTCTATGTGTTTGTATGTGTAATAATGTGCCTAGGGTGCCCTAGTGCCAATGATGCCAAAGTAGCGGGAAATAGCTAGATGTAAGATGTAAATGGGCGATGGAATAGAAACGCAGAATACAACCCTTCATATGTAGTGTGTGATGCGAATAGTGTTCAAATGCATTCCCTTGCCTTATGTAGATAGCTAACCCCTTATTAGAACAATCTTCTCTTAAAATAGTGTATGTTGTTTTTATATAGGGATGTCTTGCTCAAATTTTGACACTAATGACCCAACATGTCAATTAGTGCCTAAGGGAATGGAAGAACAAGCCATAAATAAAAACCTCGAACTTCTAAATTAAAACTAAGTGTGACCAAGACCAGGGTGCCTAGAAATGAGGACCAGGGAGCTCGAGGCTCCCTAATCTCTTCCCAGGTGCCCTAGTCAAATACTAGAGATGATAATTGAGTAAGTAAGGACAGCTAAGACTATATGAGAGATGACCGGAACTATGCAAGTAAGTGACGAATGTGTAAGACACACAACGAAAATGACCAACTAGACTGACATCATGACTAGGGGATGGGTGATTGGTGAATACTTTTCTTACACAAGATCCGTATATAAAACAACATACTAGGCAATATAACTATATTAGTAAGTGCGTGATTTTGTGACTACATTTTCCCCCATTTTATGTTGGTGAGTAGAAATCTCGGTAACATAAAATAGATAAGATGCATACCTAAGATAAATTTGGAGAATCTCATGTTGTATTAGAACATGCAGATATGGTATAAAAAGTGTGTCAAATGAACCATATAGCACGTCGAACCATGGATCAGCGTGTTGATCCATGCAGCGTAGAAAAAAACGTAATATTTCAATTAAGTGCACTAAATAAGAGTGATTGTTTTAATGTTGAATGATTAATGATTATGAATGACTATATGATGGGGTAATGAGTGATCAATTTCTAACCCAATTACGCGTATATGAAAAATTGACTCAAGAATTTGGGCATCCTGCTACCAAAGGAAGAGCATAGGGAGAAAGGTGTGTTATTCTCCAACCTTTAACTACATCCTCAAGATCTAGCCACTGTAGACAAACTCAAATCAAACATTTTGTGTTTTTGGATCCAAATAATTTCAATCAAACAGTTGACCCATATAGGAGTGGTATAGGAAAGGCACTCTTGCCCCCACTCCATGGGTGTCGCCGTAATGTGATGGCTTCCAAGTTAGGTCATCTAGAAGCAAACACAAAATGTATGATGGCTTCCAAGTTAGGTCATCTAGAAGCAAACGTGAAATGTATGATGGCTTCTAAGTTAGGTCATCTAGAAGCAAACGTAAAATATAAAATAACTTCCCAAGTTAGGTCATCTGGGAAAGTAATGAATGTAACTCCCAAGTTAGGTCATCTGGGAGGCTGCGTGTGTTGTATTGTATTGATTAGATGGTATGAATTTGACTATGATAAATTTGAATTTATTGAATGATTGAATGATTGATTCTGATTTGTTACTCATAGAGACATTTTACACTAGTTGTCCCCATGTTAGGTCATAAGGGGGAATTGGTAGAGATTTATGAAATATCACGTAGAGATAATTTGTATTTGTTTACCCTAGGTTATGTCATTAGGGGGGAATCACTATAAATTGATGAAGTATCACATGTGGAGAATTTACATTTGTTTCCCCTTGGTTAGGTCGTTAGGGGGAATCAATGGTGAAATGATGCATAATGCATTAGTAATTGTTTATAATTGGTAGTGTTGGTTGAATACATGATGTTGTAAGGGGAATTATAAGATTACCCCAATTATATGTCCCCCTTTCAGTGAAAGGGGGTTGATGATAAGAACAAACGCTAAGCTAAAAGTAAGCATGAGATAGATAAAGTGTGATAGAGATCGTCAAAATGTGTGTAGATTGATTGAAGGACAATGTGAAGGAGAGATAACATGTGTTTCATGTGTATGGTATGATGGTAGGTGGAATTCTAAAAATAATTCCACAAATGGGGTGTAAATCGGAGTAAATACGCTCAAGTTATGACAAAAATTGTGTGGTGTGTATTAGTTGAGGTGATGATTTTGAAATAATGACTATAGTAAAGTTTGTGATGTAAAGTAACTATAAGTAAGAAGGTGAAAAGGTGATTATCCACTTCATTTGTTTTTTCCCTTTGTTTTCCTTTGTTTATTTTTAGGCTTCTTGAGTTCAATTTGGTTTTGGTTTTGAGTGTTGGAATTCCTATAAATGCATGGTTTGTGTAATGCAAATTTTTGTGTACATTGGTATCTGATTTGGTGAGATTTGGTGAAGAATTTGAGCTGGAGCTTTGGTCACCATTTTTTCCTTGTTAGAGTCTTCTGATTTTTAGTGTTTTGGTTAGCTTGCTTAGGATTGATAGCATAGTTTATTTCATACTTGGTTAGTATTGCTCAGCTGTTGGTAAGCCACAGACCCATCTTGTGCAGGCAGTGTTGTTGTTCCATCCAATCCGGTTAGAAGCTTGCCTCTGAATTCCTCTTTGCTGTAGATTTGTTTTTCTGTGACTTAGAGTTCTTAGTTCAATTCATTATATACCTGGTTAGCTTTATTCAGCTGTTGGTAAGCCACATATCCAACTTGTGCAAGCAGTGTCTTTATTTTGGAACGGAATAGCTTAGGAAGCCATTAAAGTTGCAGGTTTTGCTCTTCGTATAGGATAGTCACAGGTTCTGGTCGCTTCACGTTGCATGACTCGCAGTAAAATCCCGCTAGGAATCGCATAAGCCAAGCTCTGTACTCTTGCGCTATCCCTCTCCTACTCGCATTCTCGGTCTGCATTCTGAGTTGTCCTTGTCCCAAAATCTACTCCTATCGGTGCTAGCATTACACGCTTTTTTTACGGATCCAGTGAACACGAAAGAATGAGAAGATCATGCGAGGGGCGAGATCACATACACCCATCGGATTCGCCAGCATTACTGCGGAGTCCAGGTTTTAAATTTCAAAGTTCTAGTCGATTCATATCAAATAGAGTAGTTAATCGCTTTATTTCATTTCATTCTATTCTCGATATTGCCGGGAAGGCTGTGGGGATTGATAGTTTAGAAACTATGATTCACTCCTCATTACGAGGTAGGATCGAGAATCTTGCGAGTAGATTAGACAGGCTATTTTATTTATTTAGAATAATTCTACAAATCACACGAGGCAAATAACCACACTCGGTTATCTTATGCATTTTTAAATTATTGTTTAGTTATTATTTCTAGATACGCTTAAAATAGTTTGTTTTTCTTAAAATTGTTAGAATATTTCTTAGAAAGATAAAGGTTATATATGTTAGATTTATTTCACGTAGTTAGAATTTATTTCATTACGGTTAGATTACATTTTGTTTTGTATGACAATCACGGGACCTCGAGAGCCCGGGAATATATATTTGAGCCAATCGTGCCTCAAACCAAACCTCGTCACGGCGATAGTTGACATAGACCAAAATCTCGGGATACAAGTATTCCGAACAACCACAGATTTACAAGCCCATCGGTTCACGGTTAAGAGGATTAAACATAGAAGGCGACCAAGCACATGCGTTTTGGTCAAGTCGGCCAAACTACAGATTACCTAGAAAATATCCACATGGTGTAGAAGGGCTCGAAGAGAACAAACATTCGGGTGTGATCCTTTAGTTCCACAACCGGACATTTGGAGACACCCTCGTAGATATAGATACCGACTTAAGAATCCAGGTTGCGAGAACGCACTGTAAGGTATTACGAGAAGATCGCACTGTTGCTGGTTCTAAACGTGAAAGGCTGAAAAGGCGTACGATTCTTGGATACTAGGGATTAGAACTTGATCTCGCGTATGACCATAACAGGACCGCAACAACCAGAGTCTATGGTTGTGATCCACAGATCCCACAACCCAACGAATCCACAAGTCAATTAGATATAGACACTAACCTACGCACCTTGTATTTCGGTCCACTCCACTTCCACCTATCATCATCGAACAACTGTCCTTACTAGATATAGCGGCTAACGAAGCTAGGGAATTCTGGACTAGGCCAGAAAATCATCCGTAGAGTCAATTTTATTCATCATCCACCATATGACCTTATCAGGAGACATACATGAAACAATCCCAGGTCATTTTCCACGTATTCCGCAGCCATAGATCGAATCACGCTTCGAGCTCGATATTGATTGGAGCCTTGAGCGATCATCCTCGCTGATCGATCTATCACACCGATCCAAGTTAGAAGGGCCTTCTTTGCCTTAGATTCATAAATTCCACTAGTGCGTGTCGAAGACATTAGACTGCCTAACTAGTTTGTCTGCATATTCTACCCCCACCGGCTGTCTCGGCACGACCTCGAGAGGTCGGGTACGCGGAAGAGTCACTTGTAGATTCTCACGCTCGCTTGTCGCTTTTCCGGCGTACAAAATTGGTGAACCCGACGTGAAACAAACAATTGTTTCACCTTCTCTTTGAGAAGTTTCATCTTCTCTCTTTCACCTTCGCTCTTTCCCATTATTCTGCGGGTATTCATATACCCCCGAATATGTCGGGATTTGATGCATACGGCGGACCCCTCTTGGTCTTGAGGCATACTACGCCCAATGAAATAGGGAATCATCACCCTCGCTCTCGGTATGGGGCGACAACTATTCACTAATCGATTGTCAACACAAACCCCAAGAACCGGATATAGTTTGTCTCTTGAAACCGAGGAGTTAGATCGACTCCCTCGAACCCAACAAGCAGAGCCTTGAGTTCAAATATATGAGCGTTCTACCGGAGAATCGGTTCGTCTCCTCAAATACTACTCGGACCACATATTAGTAGACAATCGGATCCATACACTGTCTTAGACGATGGACAATCAATACCTTATCCTAGGAGTGAACAACGCTCCCGGGGTATGTACCCACCTATAGGAGGTTTACAAGTACAACCCGAGACCTCTTTTCAAAAAATACCTCTACGAAATATTCTTGGAGAAACTTGGCAAGATAGCAATCGAGTTCATGACAGGCTATCACATGCCTATACAACACCGGGGTATCTGACAAAGCGCCGCTCGGGCAAAATCACGTGACTTCACCAAATGAAGTCATTTCAACGTTAGTAGAAAGAGTGAGAGGGTTAGAACTTGCTCAAGCAAATCAAAATTCTCCGTTCATGCAAGCGGGAAGTTCGATCCTCCATACCACTCGGCCAGTAGATCTCCTCACGGGAGTAGGCACGTTAGGCATGCCTCCTCAATTTCCTCAACAAAAAGCGCCAACAGGCCCACCATCTCTAACACTATTCCTCCCGGTCTAGTGTCGAAACAATCCATTCCTTGACAATACCCCGTCCTATTTAAACATGTACTCTAAATCACCACAAGGAGATATGTTCTCCTCTCCTGGCATGTTTTCTCCAACGCAGGGACCTCCCTATGCCCCTGCCAACGCGTACGCTGCACCGTATCAACAACCTATCCCACCACTCCCTCAGCAAACACCATCAATGGTCGAAAGCTATGCGATAGGGACGTATTCAGAATATCTAAAGGAACCCTTAGATTTCACCATACGAAGCGTCATGCTTCCAAGACCTCTCCCTGATTTTCCCAAGTTCAAGGGTGAAGGAGATCCAAACGCATATCAAAGCTTACGCTACTGCCATACGAGAATTACTCCCTTGGGATGGGGTTGTTCTTTAAATATTTCCCAAAACCTTGGAAGGCATCGCTCTCGATTGGTATTATAGAATACACAGAAGCTTCCATACATTCATTAAACAACTCGTGTCGAGTTCATCAAAGCCTTTGACATGAACAAACTATTGAGAAGGGAATCGGGAATTCTTACATATCAAACAAGAACACAATGAATCATCGCCCATTTCATCCAGAGGTGGCGTACGGTTCTTTATCTTCGTGAAGTGCTCCAAACATGGATCGAGATGGAACTATGCGATTTATTCCTTCATTCTCTCGGCGAGAGAAGTGAAGGAAGAAGTCAGTTCCCACTAAGGACTTATGATGAGGTACTTGAGGCGCTCTGCGAATTGATCAAGCGGCGATAGATAGTGGTCGTAAGACTTACGGAGCAAATGGGAGGTTAATCACCTCCACTCAAAATACTACAACTACCACAAATGTCAATCAAGGACCCAAAATCCTTAACAAAAATCATGGGGTAACAACGGATGGGGTAACCGACCAGACCCGAGAGGGTAAATGTTGTTAATACTCCGTCACAAACAAACAACCAGTGAAACAACAACTTTACCCAGCGGTCAATACGGTGGATTTTAACCATCCAACAACAACAACAACAACGAAATCCCATGCGAGGGCCAAGCCAAAACTCATTTGGTTATCAAAACCAAAGTCAAAACCAAAAACAACAATTCCAAAACTTTGGTCCTAATAGGCAACAGTTTGATCGAATTTTAGGCCACAATACACACCAAACCAACAAAAGCGGGAATTATAACCCCAATTCTTATTGTGGTTTCCATAAAATTCATGGTCACGACACTAGAACGTGCGTGACTACATAAATTTATGCAACGTTTTCCAGAAGAACAAAGACAGTTCTTCACAGACTTGTTTTTGGTAGATCCCGTCTCATCATCACCAAATACTCTCGCAGGGGCAGTTTCCCCTCAAAATGCTCCCCTCAGGATCTTTAACGATCCGCTCCCAAATCATGATGGCAATAGGCTGAATCCAGCCGGAACAAACAAAGGTGCGATAGCGGAAACAATGATCATGAAGCTGACTTCATTAAATCCGTCGATTGCGCCACGGTTGGGAGCTCAACCAAGACCTAAGATAGTTAGTTTGGTAGAATTAGGCGTTGAACTACCTATCGAAGCTATAACAAGAACACGAGTATTTCTCTCAACCAAGCCCAAGTCATCTGCCGAGAGGCAGATAGAGTCGACAAATAATTGAAAAACCCATCGGTGCTATGATTTAATTAGTGACCTAACAAAGACCTTTTCACACATTTCATTTTTGGACTTGCTAAAGAACTCTCCCCCTCACATGAGCTGCTCTTTTAGAAGCATTAGGTCTAGGCCATCTAATTAACATCACTCCACCTCCTGAAACACAAGTAAATCACGTAGATTTTGACATCCACCCTCAGGGGCAGCCGGACAAGGATGTCGAATTCATTTTGAAATAAGTAAAATGCCCACAGATCTTTGAGATCACGCAGAGGTGACCCGACCTTACACTTACAGTGTGGGTTTATAATAACTATGTAAAATGCAGGCGATGGTTGTGATGGGGCGCGATTAACATAGTCCCTTTCTCTTTCCTCCAAAAACTTGGATATGGAGAAACAATTGTTCCACTACACAAAATACCTTGAGAGGCTATGATAGCCTTAAAGCCACTTGATAGGAACTATAATCTTTGCCGGTCACCTTAGGGCCCAAAACCATCTTGACTGAATTTTATATTATAGATCGGGAAACTAACTATAATATGATCCTCGGCCGACCTTGGATACATCGAATGAAGGCAATCCCTTCCACGCTATTTCAGGAAGTAAGATTCTTGCATCTGGGAAAGGTATTTGTAGCCAAAGGCGATCCAAAACCTTTCGATTTGCACCTAGCTGATTTAAAGAAAAGACCGAGTGCGCACTCGGAATTTGAACTTCCAACAAACCAACTTAATAAACCCTCTGACCCAAAGCCAGAGGAAAAGTTGATACCTACGACGGATCTTGAAACTACCAGCATAGCCAAAACAATTCCAACCCCTAAAGGTAAAACTAAAGAAATAGTATCATTAGGGACTACTGCGAAAATCGTTGAGTTGATAGAACAAGATTCACCAATGTTCTTACCATTCGATTCAGTAGGCATGGGATTTTCCCTAGGTGTTGGTTCCTTGCCAGTAGAGGATCTCTGTATGGTAGAAGTAGAGTGCGCAAGCGAGATGCCCCAACATCTATACTCCCGGCTAAGTATTGGACTCTCCATTTCGATGGAGCTAAATGTCGTTATGGAGCGGGGCGGTATAATTCTTACTTCACCCGAGGAGAAAGTCCTCCCATTCTCTTTTAAGTTAAACTTTGAATGCACAAACAACGGCGCTGAGTACGAAGCCCTCCTCCTTGGCCTTACCTTAGCCAAAAGAATTGGTATTGATAACATCAGAGTCTTGGGAGACTCGCAATTAGTAATGAAACCAAGTTTAAGTATATGAAACTAAAGCCGAACATTTACAACTCTACAAAAATGTATTAGATTTAAGCAAGGCGTTTAACTTCATATCCATTGAAGCAATCCCGCGAGAAAAAAATCTTCTCGCCGATTCAATAGCAACCTCAGCATCACGTTTTACTCCAAGCAATGAGCTAGAAGATACTCACTTCACAGTATCCATTCGTGACGAACCATTGATAAAAACAATGACAAATCCTCTTTCAGCGGAAGTGAATCTACCATCTAGACCATGTTGGAAATGATGCGGCTACTTTGGATTACTTAAATGCCTATGCGGCATTACATCTCTCTATCACATGCTAGATTTATCTCGATTCCACATTCATCTTCCTACTTGGAAATCCCATAACGGATCTTCCCTCACAAAGGAACCTAGCATATACTGCAATAGAAAATGGGGATGATATAGATTTACCTCCGGCACCACGAGTTCGAAGAGGGTAACGCCTCTTTAATCGAAGAAACAATCGATGTCAACATCGGGACGAGAAGATGAACCAGAGAATATTGAAACTAGGTTCTTCGTTAACCCCGAGAAAAGTGGAAATACATACTCGGGTTCTCAAAAAGAACATCAAAAGGCATTTGCATTTAATTACAAGAGATGACGGGAGTCGCACCCCACATTGCGGTGCACAACCTCGTCACTAGATCGAGATCAAAGCCATTAAACAAAAATCAAGACCCATGAAGCCCAAAGTAGCTCTCATGGTAAAAGAGGAAGTAATAAAACTCCTTGGTGGTAGGATTCATCAAGCCGAGTTGACTACTCCCAATGGGTATCCAACATCGTTCCCGTTCTCGAAGAAGAATGGAAAGATACGCATCTGCATAGATTTTCGAGATATCAACAAAGCTTGCCTAAGGACGACTTCCCATTACCATCCATAGACGTTATTGTTGATGCAACGGCTGGTTTTGAACTCTTGTCTCTCATGGATGGATTCTCGGGATACTGATCAAATCAGAATATCAAGAGCAAGATCAAGCTAAAACCACGTTTATAACTCCTTGGGAACCTATTGCTATTGTTATGCCATTCGGTCTCAAGAAACGCCGGTCTTCACGTACCGGCGGGCCATGACATGACATACATATTTCACGATTTAATTCATAAAATCATGGAATCCTACGTAGATGACTTATTGGCTAAAGCTAAGAAGCGTTGTGACCATCCCGAAGTACTCGCATCATTCTTTCACGTCTAATAGAATACGAGTCACGCTAAATCCGAGAAATGCGTATTTGGTGTAACGGAGGAAAGCTCTAGGTTACATCATATCGTCACGAGGATCGATGTTGATCGACCAAAATTCGGGCTGTCCTCGAAATGGTCCCACCTTGAGTGAATGCGGAATCGAGATCATTTCTCGGAAAGGCTGGTGCAATCCGGAGATTTATCCGGATCTAAGCTTCGTAGTTCATCGATCAACAATTTACTCAAGAAGGACTATAGCATTGATTGGGTGAAGATTGCAGAATGAAGCTTTTGATGCGATTAAGCGTTTCTGTTATCACCACCTACGCTAATGCCACTAAGCTAGATCGCCGTTAATTCTATACTCACGGACTACTGATGTCTCTCATTGGCTTTGTATGTTGGCCCAAGAAGACGATGACAAGAGAGAGCGTGTGATTTATTTCATTAGCCGAACATTGCTCGACTATGAAACACGCTATACACAGGCAGAATCGAGAATGCCTTGCCATAGTCTTTGCTACTAAACGCTAAGACATTACATCTTTGAATCAAGAAACAAAGGTCATGGTAAAGACGGACCATTTACGGACTTTTCTCACACAAGGGTCCTTGTCCAAAAAAGTTGGACGTTTTATAACCTTAATGGGAGAGTTCGAATTAACATTTGTAAATCAGAAGTCGGTTAAAGGACAAATCATCGCGGATTGGTTAGCTGACAACCCATTAGACGGAGGCGATCTAGTAGATTTAGACTTTCCAGATGAATGCGTATACTACATGAAACTCGACCTGCTATCTCTGAGTGCCCTTGGTACATTGATATCATTAATTATATCATGGACCATACGTACCGGAGCGATTACACCGCAACAAAGAAGAAGGATTACGCATAATCGTAGCTAAATATGTCATCATAGAGCGGTGCTCTATCGAAAAGCATTCGATGGAATGCTCTTAAGGTGTGTCGACACGAGAAGAGTCGAGAGGATTCTCCATGAATCCCACGGTATATGTGGAGGCCACTTCGGTGGCCATGCCACTTTGCTCGAAAAATACATCGAATGGGCTATTTACGGCCCACTCTAGAACATGACGCGATAGAGTTTGCACGCGGTGTCATAAGTGCCAAGAATTCTCTCACGAGATCCACATGCCGGCCTGAAGCTCTGCTGACCAATCGCTACTCCATGGCCCTTTTCTACATGGGGCCTAGACTTAATAGGGAAATTCTCTCCCTCATCCACAGAGGCGGCCACAATTTTATAATCACGGCCCTTTGAATATTTTACCAAATGGGTGGAGGCCATGCCTCTTACTACCGTGCACAGGCGGTGATCGCTAAGTTCATTTTGAATCAAATCATTTGCGAGTACGGTATCCATGAAATCATTATCTCGATAATGGAACTTCTTTCAAAAATGAAGAAGTTCGCGAACTATGCGATAAATTCAAAATAAGCCATCATACGGCTTCCTTGTATTATCCCCAAGCTAACGGACGGTGAAGCAACAAACAAAAGCAGCTGAAAGCCATTCTCCTTAAAATAGTGAAAAGAAAACAAGCGGGATTGGCATTTGAAGTTATATCCGGCCTTGTGGGCCCACCAGAACCTCAATAAGAACACCAGCGGGAGCGACTCCTTTCTCGGCTAGTATTTGGGGCGAAGCGGTTCTCCCGCTTGAGGTCGAAATACCCGATCTCCGCATTTCACTACAAGAGGATTACGGATGAAGGCGCTTACGAGAAAGCACGTCTTTCCCAACTAGAAAGCCTAGATGAAACTAGGTTAGATCTTTGACAGCGGCATAGAGCTTATGCTGACCGAATGTGCCGGCAGTATAACAAGAAGGTCTATGAACGCGACATATACGAAGGTGATCTAGTTCTAAGACTAGACAGCCGGATCGACAAGAAGACCGGCGAAGGAAGGAAATTCCGGCCCAAATGGTTGGGCCCATACCGAGTCATGAAGGACTACGGAAATGGTGCTTATCTCTTATGTACGTTAGAAGGTGAGGAGTTTGGCGAAACAGTCAATTCCTTGCACCTCAAGCGTTTCTACGCATAAGCAGCTAACGCTACCTATATAACTATCTACATTGCATTTTCATATAAATTAGGATCATTTTGTCCACTTGTTCTTACATAAATTGTGATCAAGAAATCTATTCTCAAAGCAATTTACTACAAGCTCGTGATGTTTCTGGCATAAAGTTCTTTAATCATACCTCTCCATCTTCGTGTATCATCGAATCATCTTGGAATCTTTTATCAAACAAAATCAGACATGACGAAGTCTTAACGGTAATCATACCAAGATCTGCAAGTTTGTTCTCGCTTTGATTTCTTCTTAGGATAGGTGTCTTGCCTATGTAGTGCATTACAGAAGCTTCATGGTGTCACATCTATCCCATATACACATCTCTTTGGAAATAAGCATATATTGACATTTTACTCAAAAAGACAAGTCAAGAAGTGATTAAACAGAAAATTTTATTTTTACACATTTCCTTGCCCCACCAACCTTCGGTGATGAGCTTGCGTCTCTTACTAGTGACGTAGGGTTGGGAAAGGATGGAAATGCCCTTACTCGCCTATGCCTTGCCCACGGTGATAAACCCATGCTTCTTACAGGTAGCATGGGGCAAAGTGTAGGGGGTCCTCTAGACAAAGTAAACGTTAAAAGGTCATAAACAAACAATTCAAACTTTGAGTCAAAAACGAATGAATCAGATATTCAAAATTCCAAAAAGAGTTAAAAATCCTAAAAACCCAGATTTTGTCTACTATGTGGCCATCTACGGGTCTAAGTCTGGATAAACCGCAAAGCAAGTTACATCCAAAACTATGAAGTCATTCAGGTAGAGTAAGCTTGTAGTTTTCAATTTGGTTCCACCAAAGCTTCGTCTGTCTTTCATCACTATCATTTCACCATATTTCATAACTTGCGCCCTTCTTGGCTCTTGGTGATGAGCCCTCGCATCTTACTAGTTGCGTGGAGTTAGGAGTGGGGCAAGTTAATCTATTCATCATACTGGTTATTTTCATCACTTTGCCAAAACAAACATGAGGTATCCAAATTGCTCACGAAACTAAGATTTAAGATCACAATATATCTACAATATCATGTATCATCGACATCATGAAACACAAAAAAAGAAAGCAAACATTTGCATCATCATTTTCCATTGCATACATTCTAGAAAGCATATAAAACATACATCGTAGTATACACGAGGAAGCTGGAAACGAAAGGAAAACACAGTGACAAAGTTTTGATCCAAAAACGAATGCATATATATAAATAATCAATGTTTATATACTGATGCCATCATGCTCTAGGCATGGTCAAAACGCTCAAAGAGCCGTGATATACAAAAGAATCTATAGTACAAAATACACGGGGCCAGTCGCCTCTCGGCCCCTCACGCGACCCCTCAGGGTGCGCGCCCTCGCTTTAGGACTCCGGCTCGCGGCGCTCTGCGAATGCACGGAGGGCTCGGGGTCTCGAGGAGCAGCCACGGTCTCGCCACGAGAATGGCTCCTCATAAGGCGCTCGGCTGTCCTGCTTAGCCACGCCTCTGTGTACGGAGAGTCGACACCATCCTAGCCACGTGCCAAGCGGGAGGCGAAGGCGTCGGTATGCCTGCCGGCTGCTTTGAGGGCTCCCGGCATCTACGATAGCTCCGCATGGGTCTTATCCATAGGGATCATCAGAGAATCAGTGCATACCCTACGGATTAGATCCCGCCACTCGTCAACAGTCTCTGCAAAACAAAGAAGAAAAATGAATTAGAAGCTAGGCAAGAGACTAAAATATACAAGATACAAACACAAGGAGAGACAGCAATTAAAACAAATCCTAAATTAGACAAACATTGAAAGGAGGAGAGGATAACTTACTCGGATCACCGGGCCTCCAAGATGGATCGCTGGGGCCGGCACCCGCTGCGGATGCCGCTGCCAGGGGCTGCTCCTGTGGCAGGGGCAACATGTCGCCCCACAACTGACTCATCCTCTCCACCATGGCCCTAGGAGAGTGGCTCCTCTGAAGCTAGAGTCTCTCTCTCTGCACTCTGCTCGGCCCTCTCTGCCTGCAAAATATCCTGAGTGTCATGCCACTCAGGATCGCTATCATCAGTCTGCTCCTCCGACCCTCCCTCTGTAAGCTCCTCAGAATCGGAGTCGATATCTATAGGGTCATCGCTGCTATGAGCAGGACCCGCAGCAATCTGAAGCAAAGGTGCCCGAGGCGCACCGGCTCTCTCTCTAGCCCGAACTACCCTCCTGGCTGCAATAGGAGTGCCAGGAGTGATCGTTGTCCAACCACGGCCTCTAGGCCCCCTCAGCCTCTCGGGTGATCTATAAGCCCAGTGCCGCCCAGGGGAAGCATGCCCGCATATGGAAGGCCGAACTGCTGAGGAACTCTGCCAAAAGGGTGTACCTCCACCCGTCCCACGCGGTCGATAAGCTGCCCTGTGGTGGAGCAGGAGATCAATGTAAGGGTCTCCTCGCCCCATATGCCGGCCATAAGCCGGTACGGCGTCGCCTCCATATCTGTTGTGGTAAGGGAGGCAACTGGCTGGTGAGGTGCTCTAAGCACCGACATATCTGACCATCTAGCTGCCCTCACAGCCCCTAGGTCTGCCACCTCTACCCCTCTGCCGTAAGGAATAAAATGCTCATACACCCAACTCATGACTAGAGTCGGGTGGCTCGATGGCTTGTCCTATGAAGCGGACCACCTGTATAAGTCATGGTAGGTGGTCCCCGAATATCTGCGCCCCGGGCATATATCCGGCCATGCCCCTCTCTCGTGCGATGATGGGGGCCCAGCGGTATAGTAAAGTATCTCCTCCCTTGTCCCTGATCAGCCTCGAGGCAAGGATCCCCATGATAGCCTGTCGAAATACGGGGATGGGCAAAGAAGGAATGGATCGAACTCTCACTCCCTTCTTCGACCCCGTGGAGATGGCTGCATCCCCCATGTAGCTTGCCCACTGTGCAATCTGTGCTCGAGACCCTGCCGTCTCCAGTGTGAGTCTCCTCCCGATGATCGGGACCCCTAGGATACGGTAAACATCCTCCAAAGTGATGGTCCACTCACCGCGGACCCCTGGCAGTCGGAAAGTGTTCCGATCTGCATCCCAATATGAGAACAAGTCACAAAGAATGTGACTAGACGGTGTGACATGGGGCACGCGCGATATACGCAATATACCGGCCCTCTGTAATGTATCCTCCTCATCCTGAGAAAGGGCATCTAATACCCCAGAAAGCCATCACACTCTCTCTCTCGGCTCCATCTGATATACTCTGCTCTCTTTGCATCTGACCCAAAACACACAAAACAGGGCAAGTTAGTATCTAATCAATATCGAGAGAGTCATAAAAGCATATAGAAATGATAAAAATACAAGTGCAATCTCAAAAGTTAAGTTCTTTTGCATTCTGTGCAAAACCGCCGCCCTGAGCAGGGGGGCGGTTTTGTAACCACCGCCTTAAGGGCGGCGGTCGTGTAACCGCCGCCCTGAACAGGGCGGCGGTCATGTAACCGCCGCCCTGCCGGGGGCGGCGGCGGTCGCGATCCGAAAACCCGCGCGGGTTGTTAACCCCAAAAAGCCCAAAAAAAGCAAAAATAGACCATTTTAACTAAAAACAAAGCCTACCCAGTGGCGCCCCCTAGATGGACCTTTTGAACCTAACATTTTCAAAATAATCCCCCATTGCAAAAGAATTTGCCATTTCAAATTTGAAGAGGAAAAACACAAAATGGAAGAAAACCAACTTTGTGATCGGCGAGGTCGGTGTTCCACTCGTGGAGGCATGATCACGATCTCGCTGCGAAACGTTTGACTCTACTCACGTGAGAAACCGTCACCGTGGGTCCCAGAGCTCAAAATCAATCAAATCGAACTCACCTTGCGAAATGAATAGGAAAATGGGCCCACTTTCATATATATATCGTTACATTTCGTTTTAAAATGACTTTTCGCGAGGTTTGGAGCGATGGAGGTAGGTAAGTTTCTATCCCATTACGAATGAGTACGTTCTCCTTCCCTATTATTTTAGCGTTTATCTTCCAGTTATTGCATCTATCTGCACTTGAGTTCTCTTTTCATTTTGCGGGTAGCGGGAATTTCGATGGCGTCATCTCAACACACGGACGAGTAAGGTATAACTTCTAACTCCCCATTTCGGGACTGCCATACTCGGACCCACCGTTTTATGCCTCTTCATGGCTAAAACGCTTCTCAGAGGCGATATGTACGTACCCAAAATTGTAAGTCTTGTCTTGCCCGAGCAGTGTAACAAGTGCCCGATGATGATACTGAGTCTCCTCGCGAGGTGTTCGGGATCGGAAAAGCCTCGGGTATGCGTTAACATCCGCATGCCTCGCTTTGCCCCCGCGCCCTTTGTTTTCCCCTTTTTTCCCTCTTTCTTTGGCTTCTTGACCTTGATGTGCCAGAAACCGCCACCTGCGGGGCGGCGGTCTCAGTGACCGCCCACTGAAACAGGGCGGCGGTCTGCTAACCGCCGCCTTTCTCGGCGGCGGTCTGTCTGTGCGCGTTTTCGAGACGCTCTTTTGGCCAGCGACCCGCGTGAAATATCACGATTTACCAGCTTTTCTTTGCCGACTTGAGCATGCATTAATGTTTTTGGTCCCCTGGAACAGTGTTTTTCCTTTGTTTATTGTTTAGGAGTTCAATTTGGTTTTGGTTTTTGAGTGTTGGAATTCCTATAAATGCATGGTTTGTGTACATGCAAATGGTCTGAGTTTGGATGAAGAATTTGAGCTGGAGCTTTGGTCACCATTTTTTCTTGTTAGAGTCTTCTGATTTTTAGTGTTTTGGTTAGCTTGCTTAGGACTGATAGCATAGTTTATTTCGTACTTGGTTAGTATTGCTCAGCTGTTGGTAAGCCACAGACCCATCTTGTGCGGCAGTGCAGTGTTGTTGTTCCATCCAATCCGGTTAGAAGCTTGCCTCTGAATTCCTCTTTGCTGTAGATTTGTTTTTCTTGTGACTTAGAGTTCTTAGTTCAATTCATTATATACCTGGTTAGTATTATTCAGTTGTTGGTAAGCCACATATCCAACTTGTGCAAGCAGTGTCTTTATTTTGGAACGGAATAGCTTAGGAAGCCATTAAAGTTGCAGGTTTTGCTCTTCGTATAGGATAGTCAAAGGTTCTGGTCGCTTCATGTTGCATGACTCGCAGTAAAATCCCGCTAGGAATCGCATAAGCCAAGCTCTGTACTCTTGCGCTATCCCTCTCCTACTCGCATTCTCGATGCGCATTACTGAGCTGTCCTTGTCCCAAAATCTACTCCTATCGGTGCTAGCATTACACACTTTTACGGATCCAGTGAACACGAAAGAGCGAGAAGATCATGCGAGGGGCGAGATCACATACACCATCGGATTCGCCAGCTTTGTTACTGCGGAGTCCGGGTTTTAAATTTCAAAGTTCTAGTCGATTCATATCAAATAGAGTAGTTAATCGCTTTATTTCATTTCATTCTATTCTCGATATTGCCGGGAAGGCTGTGGGGGATTGATAGTTTACGAGAAACTATGATTCCTCCTCACTTACGAGGTAGGATCGAGAATCTTGCGAGTAGATTAGACAGGGCTATTTTATTTATTTAGAATAATTCTACAAATCGCACAGAGGCAAATAACCACACTCGGTTATCTTATGCATTTTAAATTATTGTTTAGTTATTATTTCTAGATACGCTTAAAATAGTTTGTTTTTCTTAAAATTGTTAGAATATTTCTTAGAAAGATAAAGGTTATATATGTTAGATTTATTTCACGTAGTTAGAATTTATTTCATTACAGTTAGATTACATTTTGTTTCGTATGACAATCACGGGACCTCAAGAGCCCAGGGAATATATATTTGAGCCAATCGTGCCTCAGCCAAACCTCGTCACGGCGATAGTTGACATAGACCAAAATCTCGGGATACAAGTATTCCGAACAACCACGCAGTTACAAGCGATCGGTTCACGGTTAAGAGGATTAAACATAGAAGACGACCAAGCACATGCGTTTTGGTCAAGTCACCAAACTACTGATTACCCTAGAAAATATCCACATGGTTTGTAGAAGGGCTCGAAGAGAACAAACATTCGGGTGTGATCCTTTAGTTCCACACTGACCCAGGCAGTGGAGACACCCTCGTAGATATAGATACCAGCTTAAGAATCCAGGTTGCGAGAACGCCTGTAAGGTATTCTGAGAAGATCACACAACTGTTGGTTCTAAACGTAGAAGCTGAAAAGGCGTACGATTACTGGATACTAGGGATTAGAACTTGATCTCGCGTATGACCATAACAGGACCGCAACAACCAAGAATCTATGGTTGTGATCCACAGATCCCACAACCCAACGAATCCACAAGTCAGTTAGATATAGACACTAACCTACGCACCTTGGTATTCAGGTCCACTCCACTTCCACCTATCATCATCGAACAACTGTCCTTACTAGATATAGCGGCTAACGAAGCTAGGGAATTCTGGACTAGGCCAGAAAATCATCCAGTAGAGTCAATTTTATTCATCATCCACCATATGACCTTATCGGAGACATACACGAAATAATCCCGGTCATTTTCCACGTATTCCGCAGCCCATAGATCAATCACGCCGAGAGATCGATATTGATTGGAGCCTTGACGAGTCATCCTCGCTGATCGATCTATCACACTAGTCCAAGTTAGAAGGGCCTTCTTTGAAGGGCCTTCTGTCGAAGACATTAGCCTTTCTAGTTACCTATGGGGGAGATGACCATTACATTGGAGGATGTGTATCGTATATTGAGGTTGTTAGTTTTGGGGAGATGGTATGTGTCATGGAAGTGGAGAACATGGAGAGGCAAATGAGAGATGCCCGATGGTATTTTGTGGGGACCTAGGTTCTGATAAGGCCCATATCGGTTTGGATGTCATCTTGAGTTTTGGGGTTTTGCGCTTGCTTGGATGAAGTTTATAGCTATTGTTATTGCATCATCTATTATCATTGAGGGAGGTGGTGTATGAATTATATATAATATGCGATATATATGCCATCGGATTGAGGAGGATGGTACTAGATATGTGTGGGCATGTTGTGTGTTGGCCCACCTATACATAAACTTATGCATTCACCCAAGCAGAGCACATAGGTGGTATAGGAGCTACTATATTATTACTTGTGTGGGCCTATGAGCACATAACAATGTTGAGGCCAGTAGGAGGTCCTAGAGTAGAGTGGTTTATACCTGACATATATGCTAGGAGGTGGATTAGTGTGTGTGAATGGAAATTGGATACGGATACCTATAGGGCACTTATAGATTGCATGGGGTCTGAGATAGTGATATGGCAGCCATACTAAGACTATGGGGGATGGCCAGAGGATGTTATATATCTACAATTTATACAAAGGACCATGTGGTTGGAGGATCGGTTCCCAGGTGTGACCAAGTTATTCTAGGTAAAGAGGGTATCGTGTCATTTTTGTCTTGCTTAGGATGTTCCCCCATAGCCATATGTGTGGTTGAGGGTAGTTAGAGCACCTAGGAGGGTTGGATCTAGACTGAGGCCGACAGCAGAGCAGCTAATACCCCCAAGGCTAGATGAGGCAGATCCCGTGATAGAGCCAATAGATGAAGATGATACAAGATGCACAGAGACATATGGAGCATGGTGGGCAACTCATAGATGGGTGTTCATATTTCCCGTGTTCGTGGAAGCAGAGGGAATAGCATATGGAGGAAGGGTAGAGGGAAAATAAGATACCCCGATCCTATAGCGGTGCCTAGATCTCGAGCATGAGTATCTATAGTTGCATTGTAGATTTTTTCACTAGCCTATGTTATGATTATTTTTTACCTAACGTATGTTGTTTGAATATTTTGTAGGTGATGCATATTGATCTTTAATAGTGGACACATCCATCCGTACATTGACGTGTAATGTGCCCAAGTGACATATCGGTGGATGGAAGGATACTAGAGCGTCTAGATGACTTTGCGAGTGAGCATGCCCATTTGTTTGAGCTACCACATAGTAGCCACATGCACAATCTTACTGAGTGAGAGAGATGAGGCTTGTGAGGAGACTCATTAGTATAATATTTATTTACATGTTATGTTGAGTTGCAACGTCAGTTTGCAGAGTAGTCTACCAAGGTTACACTACTGTGGAGGCAGGTTGAGAGGTATCGAGGTTGTGACCAATGACATAGAGTTAGTGGTGAGGCATCTAGTTCTAGAATTCTGCAGATGCACTCTGAGAGCGGCAGTGATGATGAGATTTGATTTGTAATTATGTATGGGCATTGCCTCAAAGTGAGGAGATGTTTTTTAACTATGATTGCACTCGATATATATATATATATATATATATATATATATATGATGTTAGTGGCATTTGATGATTATATTTGCTATGTATGAATGTTATAATGTGACTTTTGAGATATGATTTGTGAATGATTGTATTGAATGTCGCTCATGATGTGTAATTATTAGTATAATGTATGATCATGTGATTTTTGTTGTAATTTATGTAATGTGGTGGATATTGTTTATGGTTGTTGATTGAGATTTGTAGTATGATGATGATAGAAAAAATGTGTAAGGTGGTGATGATATAGTGTTAACGATAATGGATGATGTATGTAGTGTGATTGTGTAACTAAAATTGTGATAAATGATTGAGTGATGCAATGACCCACATGTTATTATTATGAACATAAGGGGGAATTAGTGATGCCCCCATTGTATGGATGACAAGGTTCATTTATTTAAGACCCCTCAAGTAGTCAAGAAATAACCATTTAAAACAAGAGTGTGTCATCGGAAAATGATTGAATGCGCTAGATCAATCGACGAAGCGCATGATGAGAGGTTCTTATAGAAAATCCTCAACATTTATGTAAGAACTGTAAGAACACAAGTGTTTCATCAGGGGGTAAGGTGATATTAATCACCTACCAAAGACCAAGGCGGCACAAAGTGGTGGAAGCATGTGGCATGAAATCAGCGTGAGTATATGAACCAAACTGGATATCATGTGGAGCACCGGTGGGATGGACAAATGTGAAGGGTTGTGGTAGTCAATGTGAAGCAATAACATGATGTGGTGGATGAGATGGATGAATTGGACGTGGTGGATGCGATTGTGCAAATATGAATGGACGCGGTGGAGAGCACGTATGAGTGATAAGCTGTGGTGGTGGATGTATAATAACCTTAGCACTAGATGGAGGAGACAAGTCAACCCGAGTAGAAGTCCGGTGACAAGGTAGAGGAGAGATGGACCACTCACATGAGTGAGAGCCAAAGGAAATGATGCCCTTATCCTCTAATTGTTGCAATCTATTGTGAAGGGAAAAGTAATCATTCTCCTTATGGCCATTGATGCGATGATAATTACAATAGGGTTAATCACGCTGACACTATAGACAGTGTTGCAGATGATTTTGATTAGAGGGTAAGCGAATTAGACACTCATTAAGGAGAACACCCGGTGCATCGTGTGGTCGAGCATGATGAGAGAAGTGTAATGGCTCACGAGACACTAGATGGAGTAGATGGAGAAGTAGTTTATTGTAGAGGAGGAGGAGAAGGATGTTTTTTTGATATAGTAGGTTGAGCTTGCTTGCTAGGAAGAGATGGAGATTGTGTAGGATGCTCAACTGATGGCAATGGAGGAGAACTAGATGATATCATAGTAGTAGGAGGAAGTGGAGGATCAATAACATGTGCTGAGAGAAGATCATGTTCTAGGTCAATGACTTTATAGCACAAGAGTATGAATGACTCACATGTATCATATTGCAATTGTTTCTTGAGAGTGGGAATGAGACCACGAAAAATATGAATTTCTTCTCTAGATCAATAGGTTGGAATACTAGTTTATGCATACAAACATTGAATCATAAAATGTATCATAATTTCAGATGCACCCTAATGTAAAGTAGGTATATGATCATAAGTAGCTTTAGGGCCATTGTTGATGATAAAATGACAGAGGAAGGCGTCCTCCATATCATAGTAAGTACTAATAGACCCAAATGGAAGATGAGTGTACCATTATAATGCATCATTAGTAAGACTATGTCGAAAGGCCTTAAGCAATAATCTATCATTAGAATAGGAAGCCATAACCATGTGGTAATGTTGGAGATGTAGGTGAGGATCACTAATACCGTCAAAATATGTGAATGTAGGCATGATAAAGTCCTTAGAAATGTAGAGTTATGGATCCTCTTAGAAATAGGGTTACCATGTAATGAGTTGTTATCAATTGAAGCATAATAGGCAATAGCTAGATGTAAGATGCAAATGGTGGATGGAATAGAATGAATACAACCCTTCCTATGCATTGTGTGATGTAAAATAGTGCCCAAATGCAGTCCCTTGCCTTATGTAGATAGCTAACCCTTTAGTATAATAGTCCCTTAAGATAGTGTGTATGTTGTGTTTATATAGGGATATCTTGCTCAAATTTCGACACTAATGACCCGACATGCCGACTAGTGCCTAGGGGAATGGGAGAACAAACCATAAAGACCAACCTCAAACTTATAAATTAAAACTAAGTGTGACCAAGACCATGGCACCTATAAATGATGACTAGGGAGCCCAGGGTGCCCTAATCACTTCCCAGACACCCTAGTCAAAGACTATAGATGACAACTGAGTAACGACATCTACAAATATCTAAGAGATGACCAAAACTATGCGAGTGAAAATTGTGCAAAACACATAACGACAATGACCAACTAGACTGACAACATGACCATGGGATGGGTGATTAGTGAATACTTTTCTTATGTAATATCCATATATAAAACAACATATTGACAGTATAATTATAGTAGTAAGTCCATGATTTTGTGACTACAAAAACCCTCCTTAAACCATAATAAAAGAGCGATAGGAAATATTTAAGGGTTTTGGTCATGAAATGGATTGGGAAATATGATGTGATTATTCATGGTTGTAGAGAAATTCTTCAGGGCTCATTTTAGTGGTGGTTATATGTTCTAGGTCTGCTAATAAGCTATAGGAAAATCATTATTTTGTGGAAATTTGTAGGTACAGTGTTGAGTTACACGTTTCAAAAAATGAAACTAGTTATGAGAGAAAGATTGGGAGGTTTTCTAAGTTCTCATGAATTAATTTGGACATGTACAATGTAATAAGTGGGTGAAATCTTGCATCCAAGTTGGCTGCCAACCACTTAAGGCCTAAAGAGGTAAAAATCGAGTCTTCTAGGTTTGGAAGGGTTTTGACTGCTTTACATGATGTAGTATTATTCTATGAGCATGGATAGTTGGTTGAGGCATGATATGATGTGGTGAAGGCCTTAATATAAAGTGATGAATTGATTACATGAGAAATCCCTAATGGCCTAATTAGCCCCATTAGGTTTGTTAAGAAGCTTATGGAACAGAATGCAATTTTTTCTTTCTCCATGTGACATAGTTGAGAGTTCTTGAAGAGGTTTATCAAGGTGTCCTTAAATTATTCCATGTAGGGTTGTTCTTAGAAGTTTCATTTGGGGTGTTAGTGTTTTTGTGATCAAGACTGCTTTCTTGAGTCCTAAAGTTCGAGTTTGAGAAATTTCGAGAGATTGATGGTTTTAGTGCCATAAACCCTTATTTGGTGAATTATGTGAGTTATTCTAGTTAGCAGAGGTTGGTATATTTTTATTAATGTTCCGGTTTATGTGTAATCATAGCACCCCTAATTGTTTGCAACTTAATAGATTGAAATTGTCATCGTGATTGCATAACATGGAGCTTTTCCCAAAGTGTGGGACTTCGTGAACAGGAAAGCTCTCCGGATGAAGTTCGGTTCCTATTCCTCTATTCTGATGTACACATTCAAATTGTAGAGGATCCACTCAAAAATATACTCTAACTTGCTAATTAGACAGTGCTAAGAAGATTACAAGAAATTAAACCTAAACTAACAGAGGTGATGCACCAAAAGGAATGTTGAACACCTGCTTTGCATGGAGATGAAAACCACAATCAGATTAAGAAGGATGAAAATACACCACATATCAATCTACTGATGAGAATCCACTAACCATTAAACATGTAATATAATAACCATGCACAAATAACCAAGATTGCAATGAGAGATCAGAAGAAAGAAATGAACACAAGAGAGGGTTAAAATTCATCCACAAACTTGTATTATTGCTCCAAAGATTTGATACAGTGCATTACAATGGCCAAGAGGCACAAAATTGCATTACAGTTTGAATGGGAGGTTTAAACTCCACAAATTCACTTACAGACAAGAGAAGAAGGGAGGGTGCAAAGCAAAATTATCCAACATTAGAACAATGCCCCTCCTTATAATATATAGGAAGAATGAGAGAAGGGAGAGAGGGAAGAAACTCAAAATATTGCTTCAACCACCCTAAAATGCATTAAAATCTCCTGCAATAATGATGGGTGTCACTGCAAAACCCATCTTTCCATGTATTATGCCTTGCAAAGAAAGGAAGCCCGTAGGTCATCATTGTGGTAGGTGAGAAACTTGGAACACCCTCTTAAAATGGTGGATTGTATTTCTTCATTTTAAATAACTTGACACTAAGAGCTTTCCAAAAAGTCATTTCTTGTGCAAATACGAGCTCCCAATATAAATTTATGGCCATCTCGAAGATTGGGATGCCATATTGTATTAATGGCGAGTGGTTGGCTCTATTTCTTTAGACTACGAAATGTCGAATGCCCGAAGTCTCGAAAACTTTAGGCTTAAGCCTCCATTCTTTCACTTGACTCGCTAAGCAAGTTACTTTTCTCGCACTCAGCGTGAAATCTTCGAGCTCGGTCGAGTTGATCTAAATCTTTTCTTTCTCAAGCTTTGATCTCCTTCGACGTTTCCTTGGCCAAGTTTTCCCTTGTCCATTCCTTTTTCGACCTTACATTACCATTGTCAAGCCCGCCTCGCAACTAGATTTTTCATAATCGAAATGTAAGCTTCCATGGCCAAATGGTCCCTTCAATTTCTCAGTGTGCAAGGTTGTGTTTGTTCAATTTTTCCGAGGGGAAAAATTGGATAATAGTTCCATTTTTGTCATGATGAGGTCATTTGATATATGAACCAAATGGTTCTTGATGACCGGTTTCCATGTGCTTAAGACCTAATGCTTTTTGTTTGCCAAATGAAATGGTTCAAGTTGAAATTGGAGGTTACATAATTATTTATGCTTGAAGAAGGTGTCTTGGATGTATTTATGACATTTCCAAATATTTTGGTGCCTTGGTGGTTTTTCCTATATACTTAAAATTTGAAAATATGACCATTGGAGCTATATTTTTCCTTTCGGTCTATTTGAGAACCATTGTAGTGTTTAGGCCTATGTCGATCTATATAGGTCTTAAAATTGAATTTGTAAGGTCATATATTTGTCCTTTATGTTTTTTATGACTAACCTTGCATGGTCATATGGCATCTTGTGCCGACCTATATGATTTGTGGCTAGTGGCTTGTATAAAGGTTATGTGTAATTGATCATTTGAAATTTTTAGAGGAATAGAGCCTTGAGTGAGATAAAAGGAGAAGTTTGAGGGTGTTGTAAGGACTCAAGGTTAGGACTAAGAAGAGGATGTAAAGATGAGAAGAGCATAGGAACGGGACTACAAGGTCATATGAGCTAATCAATACTATATGTTGCATGGATGATAAAATGATAAAAAGGTGTGCTTTGAGAATGTTTTTGAGGTGTATGAGCTAAATCAGTGATCACAATCAGTTGTTTGAGTAACAAGGTCAAGTTATCTTCATAATCAGGTGGTTGAGTAGGTGTTTGATCATCATAGGATTTTTTAGCCTCCCTGCACGGTTGGTGCCTAGCTAAATAGAGATTGGTGCTCCTTGTAAGATTGGTGTCTCACTAAATTTGTAAAGTGGTGGGTGCTCCTTGTGAATTTGGTGCTTCACTAAACAAATTCCTTTGTGTTGTGTAATATATGTAGAGGTTTTGTAGGTTTTCTTCCCCTTGAAATTTTCCCACATACATCTTATGTCATTATGTTATTTGTTTTTGTATATGTTTGGATGTGTATGGTTTAATCATCTTAATGTTTAAAAATTTGTATTGATGTGTGGTTGATTGTTGAAAGTTTAAGAAGATTGATTCAACCCCCTCTCATTCATTGTTTTTCCAATAACATGTGTCTACAACAACTATAGTGTTCTGAAATGTTTTAGGAAACCTTTAAGCCTTAGATAAAACTTGATATTTATACCTTGTAGATAATTCCCATATGTTTCGATTCCTACTTGTTTTCTTCGTAACTCCTTACGTAGACTTGTGTAATCATTTGGAGAATTCAAGTTTCACCATTAGGATGTTCATCCCTTGTACCCAGTGTTGAACAAGTTTCTCCTTAATTATATTTTCTTTCCTAAAATTTCCTAAATTTCTTCAAACACCTTCAATACTCTCTAAAACCACCTTAAATACTTAGGCTTCTAGGAGGACTTCTGTAGGATCTATACCAAAGGCTGATAATGACCAAAAATGGCCTTTTTAGGCCTCCAGGAGGACTTGTCTTTCATATAACTTCACTGAATTCATCCATCAACTTAATCATCCCTCTTTACACACTGAGACACACTTGAATACATCATTAGGACCTTTATCGATCAAGGTTAATGGTTTCATTGAAGACAGGTTGGCTAGGAGAGGGGCTCAGTGTGATCGGGAAGTAGAATTTTGAACTATGGGCTTAGTTGTCATGCTTTAAGGTTTCAAATTTTTAGGTTAGTTATATTGCATAACAACACATCTATTACACACTTTCAAACCTTTTTGGCCTCCTTCATATTCTCAACACAGTATTCCATTCAAGTGCACCTATTTCCCTATGTGTTATTGAGATTTCTTGATCCCTAATCATTTGCAAGTCTTATTTTCCCAATGTCTTTCACCTCAACCTTTTGTGCAATCTTTCTCCCATATATTCTCTTGAGCATGAATATTCCTTCCCTTTCTCCTATACATAACTCTCTCTTTCAATATTCTTTTAGTGTGTGCACCAATTTTGCATAGATCCACATTTCATCATTCTACCAAGCTTCTTCCTAGTTTTCTTATCTTTTATGTCTCTTCAACTTCAACACACAATTATGCACTTTCTAGGTATCGTGCTTGTCTCGCTCACATGGTTTTATACTAATTCATTTAGCATTAATGTTTCATGATGCCCTTTCTTTGGGTCGATATTTTCCTTGATGATAAAGAGATGATCGATCGAACATAAGGGCTAAGGATCTCTTTAAATAAGTTAAAATAACAAGGAATCCTTATAGATATAGAAGAGGGACATGAGTCGATTCAATGGGAACACTCACAAATTCTTTGACAAATAGAGCTCAAGGTAGAGTTAAGGAACAAAAACTACGAATGAGAAAAGAATGAGAGGAAAATGCATGGCCCATAAAACTAGAGAAAAGGGATATGACTATTCCTTTACTAATGTGTAAATATTTTTAACATCACAAGAAATTAGGGGAAGGATCACATAGCAAAAAAAAATGTGATTTTGGCATCTTTTGAGGTGTGTTTAAGGTGAATATTTATGGTACGGTGGGGTCCTCTTGTTGCGGTTAGGATTGGTGCACTCGAGAAGTGTGACAACAGATGGCGGATGTATAACTCGAATATCCACCTCCCTTATCTCGCATCAATACCATCCTACTAGGATGGAGGAGTCACTCGCAATGGTCTACCAAAGAATGGAAATAGTCCTCTTTCCCACACAAAAATTTTCCAGACTGGAATCATGAAAAGGGGAAGGCCACCTCCCCTTCAAATAGAGAAGAGTTCCCCTTCCCAGAAGCCCTAATTCCTCTCAGGCTAAGAAGTACTCGCAATCAATCCAATTCCTTCATTTTGGATCAGGCGAAGTCTTAAAAATGGATATTTGCTACATGGTTCACCGAGTTGTGCACAGGATGCTCCGAAATTGTCGATAAGGATCTATCTCCTCAGAATTTGGTGCAAGATGGTAAAGTGGTGCTTGGGGCCGAGGACGGTTTGGAAGGTCAAATTACCCTTTTCAAAAGTAGGGCAATAATTGCCAAATTTATAGGGAATTGGTTTTCTATAAGTGAAATATCCACTTGGTGTGAAGAGCAGTGGGGATTGGGTTTGCGAATCTGTTTCTTAGCCAAGGGATTTTTTTCGATCCTCTTTCACAGTGATGTTAAGAAAGAAGAAGTTATCCTTAACAGAGCCTCACTTCTTGCCAAGTGGGGCCTCCAGGTTAGGAATTGGGTCCCAAATTGGGACCCACTTAAGCTCGCTACTGAGTTTCAGCAGGTGTGGATTCATCTTTATGCTCTGCCTCTAGAATATTGGAACCCTAAACTTTTTCAAAAATTTGCGGGAGTTTGGGAAAAGTCACTCAGATTGATCCCAGGACTTTAAAAGGCTCTTTAGCTGCCTTCGCCAGAGTTTGCATTCTCTACGACCCTTTCAGGCCTCTTCTAGACTCCATCTCTATTCAGAGTCTAATGGGCACATGGGTTTAGAAGGTGGAGCTGGAAACTGTGTCACAAAAGTGCTTCAAATGCGATAAAATTGGTCATCATCAATTGGAATGCAGAGCTCCCTCCAAGCCCTTCGGGTCGAAATGGATTCCTAAAATTCCACCTGAGGTCCCACTTAATTTGAATACCATAGTATAGGAGTCTCTAAGGAAGTTGTCTCTTAATCGGTTCCACCCTTTCTCCAAATACGCTTCTCAAAGAATCCAAAGAATTGTTGGTGGAATCAAAGCGAGTTCATGGTGCCTCCATGGAAGAGCTGGATAATTGGAATCTTCTTAGGGATGAAAATCGACTAATATGTAAGAAGAGATGAAGGGGGATGAGGAGTTCCCACTTTGCCTTTGCATGGTTTAGTCTTAGCCTTTTCTTTAGCAACATTTCTAGGGCCTGTAATCTCTCCTAAATTTGGATCCTCAAACCTAGCGGGTAGGCCAAGTAATGAGTTCAATACTTTCAGGAGATTGCAGAAGGTAAGTAGAATCAAATTAGTAACTTTTCCCCAAATTAAGTAGGGAGGGTTCATCCCTCTGAAGAGAAAATGAGGCTCTTTTCTGGAACATTAGGGGCCTCAACGCCCCTAACAAGAAATGCTTGGTAAAGCATTGCATGCTGAAACAGGAGGTTGATATTTGTCTCCTACAAGAAACTAATATGTCTTCTGTTGATTGTCTAAAATGTGGCATTTCCAACCTAAAGGGTTGGCTCGGGATCTCAGTTGATTCGGTGGGTGCCTCAGGAGGATTGGGGATCTTCTGGAAAACCAATAAGGTTAAGATTTCTCTTTTGAAATCCAGTAATCACTTTCTCTGGTGCAAGGTAGAAGTTCTTCATTCTGATATCTCCTTTTTCCTTTGCAATATTTACGCTCTGAATAGCTTGATTGCTAAGAGGAAGCTTTGGTCCGACCTATCAGAGGATCTCTTAGCTATGGATGATTCATTGATTCTCTTGGCGGAGATTTCAATGCCATATCTTTAGATAGAGATAAGAGGGGGGGAATCAATAGAAATCCACAATCCCAAAATGACTTTTGCTCCTTTATTCAAAATTTGGATCTAGTTGATTTGGAACCCAAGCATGGGTGGTTTACCTAGACCAACCGAGGTTCAGCTTCAGTAGTATCATGAAAATACTAGACATATTTCTAGTCAATGGCACATGGCTTCATCATCATATCCTTTTGGAAGGTGATGTTCTTCCAATTTCGGGCTTTAACCACTTCCCAATCTCGTTGAATATCTCTTTTGACCTCCCCCGAAGAAATCCCCTTTCAAGTTTGAATTAATGTGGCTCAGGGATTCAACTTTATTTGATGTGATTAAGGATTGGTGGTCCTCCTGTCAAGTCAGGGGTACCAAGATGTTCATTCTCTCCCAAAAATTGCAAAAGCTCAAAGGTATGTTATTGGTTTGGAATCGTCTGCACTTCAAAACATTTTTGGAAAAAGAGAATTGAATCAGAAATCAAAAATCCTCAATGAGCATATTTTTATCAATGGGATGGGTCAAGAGGAGTATTAGAAGGAGAAATATTTGCTTTCTGAGTTAGGAGAACTGCTCCTAAGAGAAGAAATCTTTTGGAAACAAAAATCTAGGGAAAACTGGCTAAAAGAAGGTGACCAAAACATGAAATTCTTCCACTCTTCCTTGAAGGCCAGCGCAGCGTCAATTATATTTCCAAGCTTAAAACAGTAAATGGCAAATGGATTTCAGAGAAATAGGGTATCAAGGATGTGTTATCTCCTTCTTCAATGAGTTGTTATCAGGTGATATCTAGTCTCACCGTCAGCATCAAAACTCCTTGTTGTCTCATGTCTCGAATCTGATCAATGAAGCGACTAACCCCAAACTAATGGCTCCCTTCTCTAAAGAAGAAATTATGTCAGTAGTCTTTTCCATGGAAAGGGATAAAGCCACTTTGGTGGACGGTTTCCCAACATATTGTTAGGTTGTGGAGCATGTTTTCATGTGTGAAAGTGTTGAAGACTGTACACTAAGAGTATTGTACACTTTTCATGTAAAATTTTTGGCCTTGAAAAATGCACCCGACATATCGGGAAACGTGTTTTTCTCATATGGGCGAGTTTTTTGACCCATAGGTTTATGGGATGGATTTTTCCCATGGTTTTGATACCCACGGTTTTGTAAAATTGCTTAAGCAGTTGTCTATTTATATGGTCTTATGCATATGATAGATGTACAAGCAAATGTATTGCAAATGTGTTTTGAATTCGGCTGTGAATTCTGTAGAGTTTGTTGAGCATAGCTCCAAACGAATCTGGGTATTGTATTGAGAGAGCGGTGACTTGTAATAAAATCTGAGCAAGTGATTCTTGGTGGACGTAGCCCAAATTGGGTGAACCACGTTAAATATTGTCTCTTTGTGTTGTGTTATTTTATTCTGCAATTTTATTTGAGATCTGTAATAATTTCTGCATATTAGTTTCTACTGTTGCGATTTTGTGAGGGATTATTCCGCATATTTTATCCCTTATTTCCTAACAATTGGTATCAGAGCCTGGTTTGGTTTGTTGAAGTGTTGAATCGCAGGGAAAGTTTTTATCTTGAGTGGGAGCTATGGCAGATGAAGGAAGATCTAGGGTTGATAAATTCAACGGGTAGAATTTTAGTCTTTGGAAGATGCAGATGGAAGATTACCTTTATCAGAAGGATCTTTATACTCCGTTGTCTGAGAAGGTGAACAAACCCTCGAGTATGACAGATGCGGAATGGGATTTGTTGGATCGAAAGGCACTTGGAACGATCCGACTGAGTCTTGCATCTTCAGTATTATTTAATGTTTCAAAGGAAAAGACTACAAAAGATCTAATGGATGCATTAGGAAGTTGTATGAAAACCCTCTCCTCTAATAAGATATTTTTAATGAAAAAGTTGTTTAATATGAAGATGTCTCGATAATAATTCAAGAGTTGAGATCATTTAAATGATTTCAATACTTGTAGTGAATATGCTAGCTTCAAGTTACAATAGAATTTGATGAAGAAGTTAGGGCTTTATTAATTTCAGCTCTTTACCCGAGAGTTGGAATAGCCTTTCAGTAATGGCGGTAAGTAACTCGGTTCCAGCTAACTCAAGTTGAAGTTTGAGGATGTTGTAGGGGTGATTCTAAGCGAGGAAATGCGAAGAAAAAGCTCTGGGAATCTTCTACTTCAGGGAATGCTTTGACAGTGGAAACTAGAGGGAGACAAAGAATAGAGGAAACCGTGGAAAATCAAAAGATTGGGCAAGGTCAAAATCCAAGAACAAGATTGTATGCTGGAATTATGGAAAGCCTGGGCATGCAAAGAAGGACTGTTGGGAGCTTCGGGATAAGAAGAAACAACAAGAAGAAAACAAGGAGGCAAATGTGGCAATGGGTAATGTATGTCAGGATGCTTTGATTCTTTCTTTGCACAATATTACTGAATCTTGGGTTTTAGATTCAGGGGCTTCTTTCCATGCTTCTCCACATAGGCATTATTTTGTTGATTATGTTCAAGGAGATTTTGGGCATGTTTTTCTTGTGATGATGAGCCTCAAAAGATATAGTTGGAAAAGGTTCTGCATTCTGTGTTAAGATGCAAAATGGGAATACTTGGCTATTGAAGGATGTCGACATGTGCCTACATTAAGACAAATCTGATATCGGCAGGGCAGTTGGGAAGTGATGGTTGTACTGTGATATTTACAGCAGACTCTTAGAAGGTTACCAAGGGTGCTCTTGTGGTGGCAAGAGGTAAGAAGGTTGGAACCTTGTATTTAACCACTGATAGTACTAATGATTGTAATCTTGTGGCTTCAGATGCAGATACAACATTATGGCACTATAGGCTCGGTCATATGAGCCATAAGGGCATGAACATCATAAAGAAGAATTTTCCTGGATATACAAAAACATGTTTGGATTTATGTGAGAACTGCATATATGGGAAACAAAAGCGAGTAAGGTTTCTCAAGGTTGGACCTACAAAGAAAGAGAGTAAGTTAGAGCTGGTGCATTCTGATGTGTGGGGGCCAGCTCAGGTATCATCTCTTGGGGGTTCAAGTTATTATGTTACTTTTATTGATGATGCAACAAGGAAAGTTTGGGTTTATTGTATTAGAAACAAATCTGATGTATTTGACACTTTTGTTAAATGGAAAGCCTTGGTAGAGAATGAAACAGTCTTAAGCTAAAATGTCTCAGGTCAGATAATGGAGGGGAGTATTGTAGCAATGAATTTAATGATTATTGTTCTAAGAATGGAATCCGCAGGCAAAAGATGGTTCCAGGAACTCCACAACAAAATGGGGTATCAGAAAGGATGAACAGAATAATAATGGAACGTGCTAGGAGCATGAGGTTACATGCAGGACTGCCTCTTTCTTTTTGGGCAGAAGCGAGTGAGCACAACTGTGTACTTGATAAACAGAGGACCCTCAAGTGCCTTGGATGGAGGCATACCTGAGGAGGCATGGTATGGTAAGAAAGTTGATTATTCATTTCTTAGAGTCTTTGGATGTGAAGTGTTTGTTCATATGGACAAGGATGATAGGACCAAGCTAGAGGCTAAATCAGAAAAATGTACTTTCATTGGTTATGGTGGTGATGACTTTGGGTTTAAATGTTGGAGTATTAAGGACAAGAAAATCATTCGGTCTAGGGATGTGGTCTTTAATGAGAAAGTCATGTATAAGCAATAGTTGCAGGAAAATAGGGAAGAATCCAAGAAAGAATATGCAGTGGTAGAGGATCTTCCGGATGGAAAGTGACCCATGAATAAGTTCAGGAACCTACTCAACAGGAACCCCAAACTCCTACAGTGAGGAGGTCTTCTAGGGTAAGAAAAGAACCTGAACGATTTTCTCCTTCTCTTTATTATTTATTACTCACTGATAGTGGAGAGCCAGAGAGCTTTGATGAAGCAATGCAGGTAGATGCCAGTAAGAAGTGGGAGCAAGCCATGGATGAGGAGCATAAGTCTCTCATGGAGAACCAAACTTGGGATTTGGTGAAGCTACCAGAAGGCAAAAGAGCATTACAGAACAAGTGGGTGTACAGAGTTAAAGATGAAGAAGGAGGAAAGAAAAGATATAAGGCCCGGTTGGTGGTCAAGGGGTTTGCATAGAAACAAGGTATAGATTTTGATGAGATTTTTTCTCCTGTAGTAAAAATGACTTCTATCGAATCTGTTTTGGAATAGTGGTAGCAGAAAGACTTGCACTTAGAACAGCTTAGATGTAAAGACCGCATTTCTCCATGGTGATTTGGAGGAGGAGCTATATATGCAAAGAACCAAGGATATGAAGTCAAAGGTAAAGAGAAGATGGTGTGCAAACTGAAGAAGAGCTTGTATGGCTTAAACAAGCTCCACGTCAATGGTATAAGAAGTTTGATAGCTTCATGATGGAGCAAGGTTATATTAGATGTCATTCTGACCATTGTGTGTATACAAAGAAATTTGAGGATGGAAGTTATATTATCCTGTGTTTGTATGTTGATGACATGTTGGTTGCAGGTAAAACATGCAGAAATAAAAGTACTCAAGAAACAACTAAGTGAATCCTTTGATATGAAGGATTTGGGGGCAGCCAAACAAATCCTTGGTATGAGGATAACTCGGATAGGAAGGAACGGAAGTTGACTTTATCTCAGGAAGAGTACATTAAGAAGGTATTGAGAGGTTTAACATGCAGATGCTAAACCGGTTGGGACTCCTTTGCAAAGTGCCATTTCAAGTTATCAAAGGAGCAAAGTGTCCCAAGACAGCAGAAAGAAACCAAATGTCCAAGGTACCTTACTCATCAACAAATGGCAATTTGATGTATGCTATGGTATGCACTAGGCCTGATATTGCCCATGTAAAGTGGGAGCCGTGAGTAGATTTATGAGTGATCCGTAAAGAGCATCGGGCAAGCAAGCAGAAAGTGGATCCTTCGGTATTTGAGAGGGACCATGGGGACAGCTTTTGTGCTAAAGTGGATCAAACACCACTTTATGTGGTTATGTAGATTCGAGATATGGCTGGAGATGGCAGACAGCAGGAGGAGCACGACAGGTTATATTTACACTGTAGGTGGGACAACAGTGAGCTGGATTTCACGACTACGAAAGTTGGTGGCTTTGTCAACCACGAGGCCGAGTATGTTGCTGCCACGAGGCAAGCAAAGAGATGATTTGGTTACAACAATTGCTTGAGGAGTCAGGGGCATAAGCAGAGGAATGTAAGCTGCATAGTGATAGTCAGAGTGCTATACAATTAGTTAAGAACTATGCTTTCCACTCTAGGACAAAGCATATATAGTTAAGGTACCATTTCATCAGACAACTTTGGAGGAAGAGAAGTCAAGTCGAGAAGATTCATACCAGTCAAAATCCTCGCAGATGATGACCAAGGTGGTCATAAGGGAAAAACTAAAGTTGTGTTCAGCTTTGGTTGGTCTTCACAGAAACTAGTGAAGGGTTGAGAAGCTTTCTCAGAGGAAAACTAGTCTCCAAGTGGGAGATTGTTATGTTGTGGAGCCTGTTTTCATGTGTGAAAGTGTTGAAGACTGTACACTAAGAGTACTGTACACTTTTCATGTATCCTCGCGGGGTTCGGGGCCGGGTTGGGCCTTAGCGGGGTCCGGGGCGGTAGCCCCCAGAATCGGGGATTCGCGCACTTAAAAAAAAAATTTAGGCATAAAATTTTTTGGCCTCGAAAAATGCACCCGACATATCGGGAAACGTGCTTTTCTCATATGGGCGAGTTTTTTTGACCCATAGGTTTATGGGACGGATTTTTCCCATGGTTTTGATACCCACGGTTTTGTAAAACTACTTAAGCAATTGTCTATTTATATGGTCTTATGCATATGATAGATGTACAAGCAAATGTATTGCAGATGTGTTTTGAATTCGGATGTGAATTCTGTAGAGTTTGTTGAGCATAGCTCCAAACGGATCTGGGTATTGTATTGAGAGAGCGGTGGCTTGTAATAAAATCTGAGCAAGTGATTCTTGGTGGACATAGCCCAAATTGGGTGAACCACGTTAAATATTTTATTACCTGTAATAATTTCTCATATTAGTTTCTACTTTATTGCGATTTTGTGAGGATTATTCCGCATATTTTATCCCTTATTTCCTAACACATATTTTTCCAGAATTTAGTAGGAAATGATGTCTGGGAAGCCGTTGAAGAATCTAGATCGTCTCAAAAAATCTTGGGTGCATTGAACCATACCTTCATCTGTATGTTCCCTAAAAGCTTCCAACTGATTCATTGGATGACTTATGTCCATCTCCTTGTGCAATACATCCTATAAAATTATTTCTAAGGTGATTTCCCTTAGGCTTAGGCCTATTTTGAACAACATAATTTCCAAAGAGCAGAGTGGCTTCTGTAGGATCAGCCTCATTCTTTCTCATGAGATCATCCACTCCTTATCCCGTAATCACACCCCAGGTATGTTGTTGAAGTTAGATTTCAGCAAGGCCTATGATAGGCTCAATTGGCACTTTCTAATCTAGGTAATGCTCAAGTTGGGATTTAGTGAAGTCTTATGTACCTGGATTTTTAGTTTTATCACCACCCCTTCATTTCTGGTATTGGTTAATGGATCTTCCAAAGGCATTTTTTCAAGTAACATGGTATAAGAAAGGGTGACCCCCTCTCTTCCTTCCTCTTCTTGTTGTTTATTAACACGCTTCGTAGAACCTTCTCGAAATTTATATCTTCAAGGCGGTTCTGCGAAGGTCTTAAAGTGGCTGATGGCACGGATCCTCTGTCTCACCAAAAATTTGTAGATGACACTTTCCTCTTTAGTGTTGCGTCGGTGGTCAAAGCCAAGGAAATAGACTATATCCTTAATTCTTATTCCTTGGCTGTAGGTCAGGTAATCAGTCTTCCTAAATCCTTAATTTTCTTCTTCAATTCATCTATTTCTGTGAAGAGGTGAATCAAACGTATTTTGGGATCTTCGGGGATTCCTACCCCAAAAATATCTAGGCATCCCTCTTTTCTTTGGGGCCAAGAAATCCTCCTTGTGGAAGGATTTATTATCGCTTTCGAGAAAAGGCTCACCTCTTGGAAAGGAAAGTGGCTTTCCTTTGCAGGTAGAATACAACTAATTAGATCGGTGCTCAGTGCTCTTGCCCATTTTTATGATCTCAGTCCTTCAAATGCCTAAAGGAATTCTACACCAAATTGAGAAAATATTACGCACCTTCTTATGGCAAGGCACTAGCTCGGAGAGAAAATTTCATCTTGTAAAGTGGGAGGATGTCAAACTTCCTAAGGATCTAGGAGGAGCCGGTATTATGGACTTGGGCCTTGAACATGGCATTAGGAGCCAAGCACATCTAGAATATACTCTCCAATCCCTCCACTTTGGTTAAAAAAAAACTTTAGAAATACCTTCCAAATCTGTGCCCAAACAATATTTTGTCTCTTCACGAGTTACCTAAGGGGTCCCATATTTGGAATTTTATTAGTTCTTGCTCGAGTGGTTTTTTCTGCTCTTACTTCTTGGAAGATTAGGAACGGGGAAAATGAAAAGTTTTGGGAAGACTCTTGGGGCGGTCTTCCTACCCTTTCCCTCACTCAGGATCTGGAACCATTTAAAATCGCCACTCAAGTGGCTTGAGGTGACAGGGTGGCGGACTATGGTGCTCAGTCGGGGGATGGTTCTCCTTCTTTCATTGGAAATTGATAGAATATTTGGATATTCCGCAAGAAGTGAAGCAACTATACATGAGCATGTTGATTTCACATAGATCCTCCTTCTCCAATGACACTAATCGGATCATTTGGCTCGGAAAAAATTTTGGGCGATTCGCCAAATCATGTTACAAATTTCTTCTACATCTTGAGGGCAAAGGGTCTATCTCCTAGTCAGGTTGTTGGGATGTGAATTGTATCCCCAAGGCTGGTGCCTTTTGTTGGTTGGTTTACAAAGGTAAGATTCTTACTCAAGTTAGGAGAAGAAGGTGGGGTTTCCAAGGGCACCTAAATGCTTGCTTTGTAAGAATGTAGAAGAAGATGTGGATCATCTGCTTCTTCATTGTCCTTTCGCTCATCATATTTGGAACTGGTTATGTTCAAAATTAGACTTGCCATGGGTAATAGGGCCTACTATCAAAGCTACCTTGGAATCTTGGCCTGTGCTCAAGAAATATCATTCCCTAGGCTCCATTTAGGTGTGCATTCCTTTCCTTCTCATCTGGCACATTTGGTGGCAAAGAAACTTGCATCTGTTTAGAAGTTCCGTAGAGAGCTTGCAATTGGTTATCTCGAAGCTAGAAGTTGTCATTTCTAAAAATGTAAGTGCTCGGTGCAGAATCTCTCTAATTTCTCTAGTTAGAATGCCTCTATCAGAAATTCTTGGCCTTTAATCAAGCTACCTCCTCCAGGCTCACTCAACCAACTTGGTTTGTCAGCTTCTAAAAAAAAGCACTCATAAATCAAGTTAGATGGTCCCCACCCCCTGTTTTTTGTAAATTAAATTTGATGGGGCCTCCAAGGGGAACCCTAGACTTTCGAAAGCGGGGTTTCTTCTTCAAAATGATTCAAGTAAAAAAAAATTGTACATGTTTCTTCCACTTTCCTAATGGAACCTATAATCAATTCAAGCACAAGCTCTCCTTTTTGGCATCAAACTAGTAGTGTAAAATGGCATCTCCCATCTCCTTATCAAAGGGGATTCAATGATCATTACTCAAGCCATCAAAAAAGGTAGAGCCCCAAACTGGACACTCAACTTTTACATATCCAATGTAGTTTTTTGGCTTTCCAAATTGGCTTCGTGGGAAATTCATCACATTTACCGAGAAGGAAATCAAGTGCTGGATTTCCTTTCCAATTTTGGTGTATCTCAAATCCCCCTTTCCCTTTCAGCCAATGATTATGGTGAGTGGCCGTGTCCGCAATCATTTTTAAAATGATGCACTCTCTCACGTGGCAAGGTAAACGTCAACGAACTCGTGCGGCGTTCGATTTAATGGCTCTTTTTGCCCTCTTTCGCTTCATCCTGCCTATCTGTCTCTAGCTTCTACAAAATTTTCTCTCTCAATATGGAATTTGGACCATTTCCTAGTCTTTTTTTGAGGGGTGAAACACAAGAAATGGTGTTCTACGGACTTTGTCATGCAAACCCGGTTGAAAAATGTGTTTCAACTTGATTCCATCCAGGTTCGTAGGGCTATTGAGGCCATTATCGGGACTGATTGTCTTCAGAGCTCAGGACACCCTTGGGTAGATGTAGAAATCGCTTCTCTTTTTGTGACCCACCTGCTATTGATTGGTGAAGACAAAGTGAGGTAGTTAATATCGCCTGTCGTTTCATTCTTCCCTTCCACTTGGTCAGGGTGGAAGAGGCGGTTTGGGGTTCTATTTGCCTTCTTGCTTCATGCTTGATGGGGTAGATGTGAGCTCGAAAGGGGTGGACATGGAGCTGGTTCAATGTTAGGAAATAAGAGATAAAATATGTGGAATAATCCCTTACAGAATCGCAACAGTAGAAACTAATATGCAAAAAATATTATAAATCTCAAATAAAAGTGCAAAATAAATAACACAACACAGAGAGACAAGATTTAACATGGTTCACCCAATTTGGGCTACGTCCACCAAGAATCACTTGCTCATATTTTATTACAAGCCTCCACTCTCTCAATACAATACCCAGATCCGTTTGGAGCTATGCTCAACAAACTCTACAGAATTCACACCCGAATTCAAAACACATCTGCAATACATTTGCTTGTCCTTCTATCATATGCATAAGACCATATAAATAGACAACTGCTTAAGCAATTTTACAAAACCATGGGTATCAAACAATGGGCAAAAACAAAACCGTCCCATAAACCTATGGGTAGCCAAAGAGGCAGTTTTACAAAACAATGGGTACCAAAAAACCATGGGCCCAAAAATAGCCCATAACGGTTACCCATTACCCATGGGTTAATAAACCACCCATGAAAATTTTCTTCGGGGCTTCACCCCGAACCCCCTAACCCGCTCACCGGCGAGCGGGACTACCATAAAAATACCCAAGTGTAACACATAGAAGGTGTACCACACTCTAACATGAAAATAGGCTCCACAAACATAATAATCTCCCACTTGGAGACTGATTTCCACTGAGCAAGCTTCTCAACCCTTCACTGTCATCCGTGAAGGCCAACCAAAGCTGAACATAACTTTAGTTTATCCCTTGTGGCCACCTTGGTCATCATGTCTGCAGGATTCTGACTAGTATGAATCTTCTCCAACTTCAACTTATCTTCCTCCAAAGTTGCCCTGATGAAGTGATATCTCAACTCAGTATATGCTTCGTCTGGAGTGGAAAGCGAGTTCTTAGCTAGGTTTATAGTAATGTGACTATTACTATGCAGCTTACATTCCTCCTGCTTATGCCCCAACTCCTCAAGAAATTGTTGTAACCAAATCATCTCTTTGCTTGCCTCTGTGGCAGCAACATACTCAGCCTCCGTGGTTGACAAAGCCACCAGCTTCTGTAGTCGTGAAATCCAACTCATTGTTGTCCCACCTACAGTATAAATATAACCTGTCGTGCTCCTCTTGTTGTCTACATCTCCAGCCATGTCTGAATCTACATAACCACGTAAAGTGGTGTCTGATCCACTGTAGCACAAAACTATCCCCATGGTCCCTCTCAAATACCGAAGGATCCACTTTACTGCTTGTCAATGCTCTTTACCTGGATCACTCATAAATCTACTCACAGCTCCTACTACATGGGCAATATCAGGCCTAGTGCATACCATAGCATACATCAAACTGCCAACTGCTGATGAGTAAGGTACCTTAGACATATGGTTTCTTTCTTGCTCTATCTTGGGACACTGCTCCTTTGATAACTTAAAGTGGCATGCCAAAGGAGTCCCAACCAATTTAGCATCCCGCATGTTAAACATATCCAATACCTTCTTAATGTACTCTTCCCGAGATAAAGTCACTTCCATTCCTTCCTATCTTGAGTTATCCTCATACCAAGGATTTGTCTGATGACCCCCCCAAATCCTTCATATCAAAGGATTCACTTACCTATTTCTTGAGTACTTTTATTTCTGCATATTTTTACCTCGCAACCAACATGTCAACAACATACAAACACGGGATAATATAACTTCCATCCTCAAATTTGTTTGTATACACGCAATGGTCAAAATGACATCTAATATAACCTTGCTCCATTATGAAGTTATCAAACTTCTTATACCACTAACGTGGAGCTTATTTCGTGCCATACAAGCTCTTCTTCATTTGCACACCATCTCCTCTTTACCTTTGACTTCATATCCTTACATTGCTGCATATATATAGCTCCTCCTCCAAATCACCATGGAGAAATGTAGTCTTTACATCTAACTGTTCTAAGTACAAGTCTTTTGCTACCACTATTCCAAGAACAATTCTAATAGAAGTCATTTTTACTACAGGAGAAAAGATCTCATCAAAATCTATACCTTGTTTCTGTGCAAACCCCTTGACCACCAACCGGGCCTTATATATTTTCTTTCCTCCTTCTTCATCTTTAACTCTATACACCCACTTGTTTTGCAATGCTCTTTTACCTTCCAGTAGCTTCACCAAATCCCAAGTCTAGTTCTCCATGAGAGACTTATGCTCCTCATCCATGGCTTGCTCCCACTTCTTACTGGCATCTACCTGCATTACTTCATCAAAGCTCTCTGGCTCTCCACTATCAGTGAGTAATAAATAATAAAGAGAAGGAGAAAAATGTTCAGGTTCTTTTCTTACCCTAGAAGACCTCCTCACTGTAGGATTTTGGGGTTCCTGTTGAGTAGGTTCTTGAACTGATTCATGGGTCACTTTCCCATCCGGAAGATCCTCTACCACTGCATATTCTTTCTTGGATTCTTCCATATTTTCCTGTAACTTTTTCTTATACATGACTTTCTCATTAAAGACCACATCCCTAGATCGAATGATTTTCTTGTCCTTAATACTCCAACATTTATATCCAAAGTCATCACCACCATAACCAATGAAAGTGCATTTTTCTGATTTAGCCTCTAGCTTGGTCCTATCATCCTTGTCTATTAGAAAAAACACCTCACATCTAAAGACTCTAAGAAATAAATAATCAACTTTCTTACCATACCAAGCCTCCTCAGGTATGCCTCCATCCAAGGCACTTGAGGGTCCTCTGCTTATCAAGTACACAACAGGTGCTCACCGCTTCGCCCAAAAAGAAAGAGCGATCCCGCATGTATCCTCATGCTCCTAGCACGTTCCATTATTGTTCTGTTCATCCTTTCTGATACCCCATTCTGCTGTGGATTTCCTAGAACCGTCTTTTTCCTACGGATTCCATTCTTAGAACAATAATCATCAAATTCATTGCTGCAATACTCCCCTCCATTATCTGACCTGAGACATTTTAACTTAAGACTTGTTTCATTCTCTACCAAGGCTTTCCATTTAACAAAAGTGTCAAATACATCAGATTTGTTTCTAATACAATAAACCCAAACTTTCCTTGTTGTATCATCAATAAAAGTAACATAATAACTTGAACCCCCAAGAGATGATACCTGAGCCGTCCCCACACATCAAAATGTACTAGCTCTAACTTACTCTCTTTCTTCATAGGTCCAACCTTGAGAAACCTTACTCGCTTATGTTTCCCATATATGCAGTTCTCACATAAATCCAAACATGTTTCTGTATATCCAGGAAAATTCTTCTTTATGATGTTCATGCCCTTATGGCTCATATGACCGAGCCTATAGTGCCATAATGTTGTATCTGCATCTGAAGCCACAAGATTACAATCATTAGTACTATCAGTGGTTAAATACAAGGTTCCAACCTTCTTACCTCTTGCCACCACAAGAGCACCCTTGTAACCTTCCAAGAGTTAGGCTGTAAATATCACAGTACAACCATCACTTCCCAACTGCCCCACCGATATCAAATTTCTCCTTAATGTAGGCACATGTATGACATCCTTCAATAGCCATGTATTCCCATTCTGCATCTTAACCTGAATAGAACCTTTTCCAACTATATTGCAAGGCTCATCATCACCAAGAAAAACATGCCCAAAATCCCCTTGAACATAATCAACAAAATAATGCCTATGTGGAGTAGCATGAAAATAAGCCCCTGAATCTAAAACCCAAGATTCAGTAATATTATGCAAAGAAAGAATCAAAGCATCTGGACATACATTACCCGATGCCACATTTGCCTCCTTGTTTTCTTCTGTTGTTTCTTCTTGTCCCGAAGCTCCCAACAATCCTTCTTTGCATGCCTAGACTTTCCACAATTCCAACATACAATCTTGCTCTTGGATTTTGACCTTGCCCGATCTTTCAATTTTCCATGGTTTCCTCTATTCTTTTGTCTCCCTCTAGTTTCCACTTTGTCAAAGCATTCCCTGAAGTAGAAGATTCCCTGGAGCTTTTTCTTCACATTTCCTCGCTTAGAATCACCCCTACAACATCCTCAAACTTCAACTTCGAGTTAGCTGGAACCGAGTTGCTTACCGCCATTACCAGGCTATTCCAACTTTCAGGTAAAGAGCACAGAATTAATAAAGCCCTAACTTCTTCATCAAATTCTATTATAACCAAAGCTAGCATATTCACAACCGTATTGAAATCATTTAAATGATCTGCTACTGAACTATTCTCAGACATCTTCATATTAAACAACTTTTTCATTAAAAATATCTTGTTAGAGGCAGAGGGTTTTTCATACAACTTCCCTAATGCATCCATTAGATCTTTTGTAGTCTTTTCCTTTGAAACATTAAATAATACCGAAGATGCAAGACACAACTGGATCGTTCCAAGTTCCTTCCAATCCAAAAATCCCATTCCGCATCTGTCATACTCGAGGGTTTGTTCACCTTCTCAGACAACAGAGTATAAAGATCCTTCTGATAAAGGTAATCTTCCATCTGCATCTTCCAAAGACTGAAATTCTGCCCGTTGAATTTATCAACCCTAGATCTTCCATCATCTGCCATAGCTCCCACTCAAGATAAAACTTTTCCTGCAATTCAACACTTCAAAGAAACCAAACCGGGCTCGATACCAATTGTTAGGAAATAAGAGATAAAATATGCGGAATAATCCCTTACGAGAATCGCAATGAGAAACTAATATGCAAAAATATTATAGATCTCAAATAAAAGTGCGTAATAAATAACACAACACGAGAGACAAGATTTAACGTGGTTCACCCAATTTGGGCTACGTCCACCAAGAATCACTTGCTCGATTTTATTACAAGCCTTCACTCTCTCAATACAATACCTGATCCGTTTGGAGCTATGCTCAACAAACTCTACGAAATTCACGCCCGAATTCAAAACACATCTGCAATACATTTTCTTGTCCCTCTATCATATGCATAAGACCATATAAATAGACAATCGCTTAAGCGAGCTTTTACAAAACCATGGGTATTAAACAATGGGCAAAAACAAAACCGTCCCATAAACCTATGGGTAGCCAAAGAGGCGCTTTTACAAAACAATGGGTACTCTTAGAAAAATCATGGGCCCAAAAATAGCCCATAACGTTAACCATTACCCATGGGTTAATAAACCACCCATGAAAATTTTCTTCGGGGGCTTCACCCCCGAACCCCCCTGACCCGCTCACCTACGAGCGGGACCAACGTAAAAATACCCAAGTGTAACACATAGAAGGTGTACCACACTCTAACATGAAAATAGGCTCCACAAACATAACATTCAAGAATTACATAGGAGAATTAATGTATTATGGAGGTTTGTTGTAGCAGTACATATGAAATGCAGATCCAAGGCGACGAGAAGGTGCTTCCATCTCTCAGCTCAATTTGGAGGAGCTAGATAGGCCTATAGGTTTGATTCCCCCGTGCGTGACTCGTCTTTGAGAGCGTGGTGTATCAACATACACTCTTTGCCTTCAAGTCTCCTGTAAGCAAGCTCTGTCTCTGTCAGTGAGCTCCAGGCTTCGCCAAATTGCTCCTCTAGAAGGGGAAATCTTATGCCCCAAGACTGAGATTGTTGATGTATCAGGCTAACGGCAACAAGGCCTGTTAATATAGTTATTATATATAGTTTTTGGTTTTTTGGACTAGGGTGAGATAATTTCACAATGTCATTTCTTATCACCCTATTTTTGTTATAGATATTGGTTTTTTGTATCAGGGTGGTAGGTTTTTATGGCTACTTTGTTAACCACCATGTCATTTTTGGATCTTTTATACATACTGTAAAAGGGAGGGGACCCAAGAACCCCCGGTTCATAGCTCTGGTCAAAAGTGTTTACCTTATCGAAATATGTGTAAATATTTTGTTTTCATAATTAGCATCATTTAAATTAAATATTTATTCTAAATTATATAGTACCTATATAATTCAACTTATAGGAGGATGAAACCAATAACCCAATTTCTCCAGTGCAAAGAATATAATCTAAGATCGTGGTCTTTGTTGATATAAAAAATTCAAAGAGAAGGTAAATCGTTATCAATAAATAAATTTAAGTACTTATGCTATCTTAAGTTATATTCTTTTTTAATAAATTAAAAATATATATCACAAAGTAATTGTTAATGGTTTTATTATTGAGAGGGACCTCGTGAAATGAGGATGAAAATTATGGATTTGGAATGAGAGCTATGAGATAGCATATATTAATTTTAAGAACTATGTTTTTTTATTTTTGTGGAGCTTAAATACTTCATTGATATTAAAATTTGGTGTACCTTATATTAGTTGTAGCACTCATCAAAGGAGAAAGTGAGCATGGTGAGATTGATGTGGGTGATGATGATAGTCTAATTAAAAGCATGTTGTTGTACGATATATAAGAGTCCATTATTGTACCCATTGTACCCTTAGATTCTACCTATGTTGTATGTAATTAAAAATAATAGTATTTCTTATCAACAAAATTTGCATTATATTGACATGGTTTTGTTCAATTATTTGTATATAAATGATGTCATTATGATATAATACTATTATTGAATCAATTAGGTGGTGTGTAATGGAATCTAGTGTTTATTATTAATGGAAGATCCAAGGTTAAAATCTCACTTTGTGTTAAGGCGCCCCATTTCTGATGGGTTCCCTTTTAATGTGGTGATGCACTAAAGTGGTTAAAATTGTAGGAGCATCATGATAATACGGTCTAAATGATTAAATTTTCATCCTTAGAATAGGTGTGGGTCATTGATCACATGTGTCCTTAGCATATGTATGCACTATGTTTATATGTATGTATATATTTTTATAATGTAGATTTTGATCAATAAAATTAAATTAATAAATTATAGATTAAACCATAAACAAAAAAATTAATTTAAATAATAGCTTGATATTTAATGGTTATAGTTTATCATTTATTATTATCTAATTAATTATTGTTTATTAGTAATTTGCTATATAATATTAAATGGTAAAGAAAATGTTACTTTCTGTAATCACATCGCCACAAAGACATGAACGAAAATGTGTATGACACAAATAAGAGAAATGCACGATCGACGGAGAACAAATTTAACAAAAATTAAATCCTATTGTAAAGTTATTGTACATGTAATCTAAATGATTCATAAAAATGTTACCAAACATGTGAACAACATAATAACGACACTCTATTGTTTTGTAAATATGTCGTATTAAAAACTCAAAAAAAAAACATATAATTATGTCTTAAATGTGACTTAAAACTTTCTTGTGTCATTCTTCAAAGTTGATTGAAGATGTGGGAAATGTAGTAGTGAAAATTTCACTTTACATTTGGCAATTTAACACAAAACAACAAAGGTGCCCTACTAGAATTTATTAAACAAGGTGCACACATTGAATTGAGCCAATGTCCAAAGCACCACAAGGACTTTTTCCAAATCGATACTAACACTTCCGTTGAAGAGGTGGAATTTTTTTCTACAATAATGGAACCTCTATTTTATTCCAAATCCACTTATATAAATGGGTATCTTGGTCTCAAAATAATCCTCCTCCCGAAATCTCTTTATTCTTTTGAATCCTTTTTTGATTTCATAACACTATTGTTCATTCCCTTGATCACTCCTTTTTCTTGCAATGATTATAGGTTATTTTAATACCACTTAACTCTTTGAGAGAATCATGGAGGGCAATAATAGTATGTTATGCTCAAAATTGTTGTTATTGTTTATTTTCCATTAAAGTTGTGTTGTATACAATCCTTTGTTTTAACTAACTTGAAATGATAAAACTTTAATTTATATATTTTTTCTTTCATTTACAATTATTACTTTATTTGAATTTCAAATCCTTTTTAAATTTTAGGTGTTGATGTTGTAGTGTGGCGTATTATAGGTTGAAGACAATAGAGAGTAAACATAGTAAGCTAATTTCCGACAACCTATAAAACCATGGTAGTATTCATATGATTGTGCCAATTACATTTTATGAATATTGAGGTATTTTATATATGGTATCACTGTGTGATGCTTTGTTTAGGCACCTTACACTTTCTTTGTTATGGTATTATGTACATATAGGTTAGGCCGATGGTTCGGGTGGGTGTGGGCCACCATGGTTAGGTACATTAGTTCCTTCCTCTGTCTCGGGAAAAAAATGGAGGATCAAGCACGTGCTTAGAAGGCCCCCAAAGCTCTTTGAGGAAATCATGGACCGTACTGATGATTGTTGGGTACACACAAAATTATTGTTGGTAAGTTTTTATCAAAGTGTTATGTTTTGCATATCATCCTTACTATAGTTATCTTAAGATGATATATCCTTTCCTTTCACATGCGACTAGAATTATTTCATTCGATCTTTAAATCCTTATAAATTGCATATGTCATATGTGTTATGCATAGTTTGAGGGTTAAGGATAGAGGAGTGCAAAATTTGATAATATGTATCACCATAACAACATTAAGGGGATTATGCTAATTATAGGGTATAAATATTGAGGCCTTTCTTATTTATGGTATTAATATTTGTGAGGAATTAAATTGGCACCTTGCTCTTTTCTTTCTTTTGGTGTTATGGATATTGAAGTTAGCTAATGATTGGGGTGGTTATGGTCTACCAAGGTTGGGGTAATGGGTATTCTCCCATTTATCTTAGAAGATACTTCATGGACACTCAAGCACGGGCTTGTAAAAAACCTCAAACTCTTTGAGTAAATCATGGACTACAAAGATTTCTAGGTATGCACAAAATCATCATTTTGGTTTATTTTTTCCCAAAGTTTTATGTGTTGTAAATCATAATTGTTATAACTATCTTGAGATGATACAAGCATTATTTTTACTCTTACTCTCGCATACGACCATTATTATTTCATTTAAGTTTTAAATACTTTTAAATTACATGTCTCTAATTTTTCGTTATTTCACAATTTGAGGACGAGAGGGACGTGGATCTAAAAACCCAACTATTGGAAATTTATACCATGTCAATATTCAAAGAATTGTGTCGATAACATAGTATGGAGATTAAGGCCCTTTTATTTTGAATGTCAATATTTATGATCCTTTGTGTTGGCACCCTTCTCTTTTTTATTACAATATGTTATGGATACAAATGTTGGGTGCATGGGTCCATTTTATGTGTCATGACAAATTTTTCATAAATGTTCAAGCACAAGTTTATAAAATTCCCCCGAACTTTTGAATGAACCATGGACTACAATGATTTGTATACTACGCACAATTCTTGTTTTTTGTTTATTTATTTTCAAGGTTTTATGTGCCCTAGATTATTGTTGTTGTAACTATCTTGAGATGATAAATCCTTTCTTTTTAAGTTTAATTTTCATGTGCGAGTCTTATAAATTGTAAATTTCATTTATGTTGTGTGTTTTTTTCTAGTTGATAATTGAGAGGAGCAAACACAATTGGCTAACATCCGAAAAACTATTCCACCATAGCAATATTCAAAGGATTGTGTCAATTAGATGGTCCAAAGATTGAGAATTGTTTATTTATGATATCAATATTTGCAAATGTGTACCACTATAGCAACACTCAAAGGATTGTGTCAATAATTGTTAAATATGCACACAAAATTTTCTTTGGTATGTTTTGTTAAGATTTTGTGTTGCAAAGCATCCTTATTATAACTATCTTAAGATGATAAATCCTTTATTTTTAAGCTTTTCTTTCATGTATAACAATAAATATTTCATTTGAGTTTTAAATCCTTATAAATTACGGATGTTATCACTTTTATGTGTAGTTTTATAAGTTGAAGATAAAGGAATGCACAAATCGACAATATGTACCACCATGACAACATTAAGAGGATTATATCAATTACATGGTACAAAGGTTAAGGTCGTGTGAGGCTTCGTATTTGCACCATGTCATTTTCATTGTTATAATATTAGAGATATTGAACATAGCTAATGGTTGGGGTGAGTAAAGGCTATTATAGTTGAATGAATGGGTTTATTCCCTTGTCTCAAAAATACATGGATGCTCAAGCACTAGTTTTTAAGATACCCTCAAACTTTGAGTGAATCATAGATTGCATATACGTTAGGTATGTACAAAATTATTGTTTTATCCTTAATCATCCATTATTTTAAAATTTGTGTTCACATACATCCATTATTATTTGATTTAAACTTTATATACTAATAAATCATGTCTCTGGGGTGCATTGTTTTGCAATTTGAGGATAAAGAGGCACATATCTATAAACCCAACTATCAACAATTTGTACCACTAGATCAACATTTAAACAATTGTGCCTATTACCATAGTACAAAGATTGGTGCATTGTTATTTAAATTAACAATATTTGTGAGCTTTTTTGTTGGCACCTCTCTTCATTTGTTGTGATATTATGGATACAAACATTAGGTCATAGTTTTAGTGGGTGTGTGGGTGCATTACCCTCCATCACATCAAAAGTTTCATGGAGGCTTAAGCGAGATGTTTATAAGATACCTCTAAACTTTTTGATTGAAGTAAAGATTGTAATCATTATTAGGTATACACAAAAATGTTGTGTTTTTTAAGGTTTTATGTGTTATAGATTATCCTTGTTATACTTATTTTTATTGAATTATGGTCTACAATAATTATTGGGTATGCACAAAATTATTGCTTTTCTCGTTTTTGTTTTGTATGTTATAGATCGTCCTTAATATAAATGTCTCTAGAGGATTAAAAAAAATTATTTAGAATTTTTTATTTTCATGTGCAAGCATTATAATTTGTATGTAGTCAATGTTATGAACAAAGGTGGAAACTCAATCAACCTTAACTACAAAAAAATTGTACCATCATAACAATGTTCGTGGTATTTTGTCAATTGCATAGTACTAAGATTAAGGGCTTTTTATTTATGATACCAATATTTGTAAATGTGTCCCACCATACCAACATTCAAAGGATTTTCCCAATTACATAATATGAAATTAAGGGATTTTTAGCTATGATATCAATATTTGTGAGATTTTGTGTTATCATTGTGCTTTTTTTGTACTATAGTAATATCCATATGAATTTTAGTTGATGGTTTGAATAGGTATGTGCCACCATGGTTGGGTGCTTGGGTTTGTCCTCTTACTCCCACATTAACAATGAGTGCATTTGAGAATAAGATAATATATCTTTATCGACTTTCAAAGGGTGAATATAAATTAACACCAAAAAGTACTAGATATCCAACTTAATAATTGTTGAATAAAGCAACAACATAAGTTACTTCATTTCCCCTTCCTCTCCACAAAAATTTCAAGGGGATCAAACACATGCTTGTAAAATACCCAAAAAAACAATAACTCATCAATTAAATCAAATAACTACAATTATTGTCGGGTATGCACAAAAATTACTATTTTGGTTTGTTTATTTTAGATAAGGTTTCATGTTATGTCAACCTTACCATTGTGAGAGCGTATCTTGTCATCATTGCATAAAAGAATAAATATAAAGTGAAAGCTTGGCACTCTATTAACATTATTCATTTGCCACTAAAAATAAATTTGAAACATGTTTTTTAGCATCGAAGAGATCTACAAAAATCTGCTACACAAATCCCACTAGCTTCCTATTGTACTTTCCTATATATCAACTATTCAAGGTGTTTATAATTTCCCTTGCTGCTTAATTTGCAGCATGTGTTTTTAACATTGTTGGAGAGATCTTTAAAAATATGCTACACAAATCGATGTTTATTAAATTCCCTCATGAACACATCATTTGCAATGACTAATAGATTCATTCAAAAACTATTAAGCATATGATAACCCCCTGAATGGAGAAAATGAGCCATACTTATCATGATTAATAGTTTTATGTCAACAATATTAACATTCTAGAAATAGATTTTTTTCGGAGATCCTATTTTAAAACCTTGTGAATTACTTTTGTGAAACAATATCTATAACTGGGAAAGATGCTAATTTTTATTGGCATTTCACAATTTACTTATACATTTTAATATCACTTTCAATAGGAAGTCTTAAAGTTTAAAAATATCAACGCCAAAATATCTATCTTCCTCAACTAAAAATCTTCAATACTTCTTAACATATAATAACCATGGGACACAAAATTTGTTTTTAAAATTACGAAGTTTATATGTCGTGTTGAGAACATCTACACAAAGTAACATATCAAGTCATAAGATCTTTCTCTATTCACCAAACACCAAGTAAATGTCTCAAGGATATTGTATCTTCACATTAGTTATGAATTTTTTTCTCAATTGTATTTGAAAAATGTGGACTATAATGGACTTAGGACATACATGTTGTTTTTTCAATATACATGATAGACTTACGACATAAATGTGGTTTTTACAATATACATGTATATCGTGGTGTTTGTTATGACAACATATGACAAATCTCCACTTTTGATCGTGCTTTGATGGATCTATGCTCTTTTTGTAACATTGCCTTCTTAGTTGTGTTGCAAATAATAATATTATTTTTGTTTAATATGTATTTAACAATTATTTAGCAATTATGATAGCATGAACTACAATGGGGGATTAGTAAATTCCAATGCACTTTGTGAATAAGAAAGAATTTTAGCATTGATATCTTTCGAAATTTTAAAATTACTTCAACATTTAATATATTAGATTTTGTAGTTTTAGAGTTCGAAAATATCAATGCCACAATAGATATTGTCGTCGTATAAGAATTTCTAATGTTTGTCAACATATATCCCTATGTAACAAGTTTTGTTGAAGTTACATTAAGGGCAACATCTACGAAAAAAAAGTTGCTAACGTATCAAGACATAACATTAAGACCTTAGCCTATTCACCAAACACCACGTAAATGTCATAATGACCTCATGTCTTCACGGTGATTATGAAATTGAGAGAATTTCTTAATTGCACTTTGACAAAATGCAATCACCTAGAGTACAATGATGGATTTAGGACATCCACTTGCCTTCCCATTGATTATAAAATTGAGGGAATTTCTTGATTACATTTTGAATAAATACGGTCACCTAGACTACAATGATGGACTTAAGACAATTAATTGTGTTTTGTGGTCATCTTTTGCAATATACATGTACATGCCACTTTGTGAAAGTATTTAAGACATTCTTCTTTTGATCAAGCTTTGATGGATGTACATACCTTATGTAACACCCTTGATTATCAAGCCATCGCATCAATATCTTTGTCTCCGCTCACCAAACACCAAGTAAATCATCTTGACCTAAATCCTTCACATTGATTATGAAATTGTGGGATTTCTCAATTGAATTTTGATAAAATGCATTCACATAGACTTCAATGATAGACTTGGGCATTCGGCTTGTTTTTTTGTCCATTTTTCTATATACGTGTACATGCCACTTTGTGAATGTGTTTAATACATCCCCTACAATCACAAGTGTATCATGGCATAAAGCTAATATTCTTGTCGCCTCAAAAAACACAATAGTGTCATAATTCTATCACTATACTTTTGTGTCCAAACATTTTTTATTTTTTGATATTATATGATAATGCTAAATTAAGTGTTTGTCTTAATACTTACCTAGTGTAGATTCCCTTTCAAATGGAATTGTATCCATCATGACATCTGAAATGGTAGAATGATAACATCATTTGACCAAAAAGAAAGATGTTAAATGGTGACAAGTCGATTGCTTATACTCATTGTTCCTAATCACAATTGTTTATGCGATTAAATATAGCAAAAATGCCGAGACAAAAAAACCAGACTACAATGCACCAATATAATAGAGTCCTCTTTCATTTATTATAACACTAGCAATCGCACCCAAACAATGCAACGTCCATGGGCAAAGAGAGGTACATGAACCATAATTACTCGAATCTGGATAAAAATGTGAGGCGAAAGGAGGGGGCGGGGGGGTAGGGGGTAGGGGTTGCATACAAAAGGAAGGGTATCATGGAATGATAAATAATGGAATTGTATCATTGAGTGAAACAAGGAGTACATTGAAGAGGAATTGAACGTTAAACACAAGGTTAAGAACACTTTGAGGAATAGAGCCATACTTCTAATTTCTTGATGAGAATTTAGACATTGTTTTACAAGTTTGGAACAACACTAGAAAGAGAGGAGGAATGTAGAGACAGTAGAGTTAGTGAATTACGGAGTGTACTAAAAGTAATCACTTGTCGATCTCTGTTGACAATGTTGATTGTTGCTTGTTGCAACATCAAAGCTTGCAATTTTTGGATTGCTCAAATCCAAAGCCATTTTAAGGAAAGTGGTCTCCAACTAGTATGAGAAAATAGAGATATGGAGACATGAAAGGGATTGTTGCCATCTAGGTATAAGACCAATGTGAATCAATAGAAATAAAATATGTAGACGACATGTATATTTGTGTACAAATGTAGGAGTAAAAACAAAACAATCAATCAATCGAAATAAGCCTATAAAACAAATATATGATAAACTATCAAAACGACAACAAGTGTGTGTCATAGCACACCATCAAGTAAAATACATAAGAAATGAATTAGTAAAAGAGATGAGGAATATAAGTTTCCTCAAACATAGTGTTTTCATTTGATGGATTTTCACTTTTGTGCTTTTCTAGAGATAACATACTTGCAAATAGTTAAAATAAGCGTAAAGCAAAACTTAACTTAAAATAACCATGATAATTGTTATGCAATATATTATTTCTATTGTCAACAAAACACTATCATTGAGTATGGTGCAAGGAGTACACCAAAGGGACACTTGAATGGTAAATACAACGATTATGGATACCAAATAAGGGAATAGAGGCATTCTTCTTATTTCTTGATGATAACTAAGGCATTATCATGTAGGTTTGGCACAATGCTAGAAAGAGAATGAAGGTGAAATGTAGAGGCGACGGCACAAACGAACTATGTAGATAGCAATAAAAGTGAGCCCTTGTCGGTCTATGTTGACAATGTCAATTGTTGCTTTTTATAACGACAAGCCCAACAATTTGTGGATTGTTAAAGCCTAAACCATTTGAGGTGAAATTGTCTTTGATTGCCGTGAGAAACTAGACCGTGAGAAACTAGAGAGATGGAAACATGAAATGGATTGTTCCTATCTCAACAAAAGTCCTGACATTTGTGAAGTTGTATTGAGTCATCAACAACATAGAGCAATATACATAAATAGTAATGAAAATGAAATTTCAAGAACGAAAAAAAGTGTGAGCATTAATATAGTTAGGTTCTTAAAAATTGATAGTAAAATATTGGTGAGCATTGATTTGAAGGTAGTAGTAAGAATGTGAAAGTATTAAACTATTATTACGGAAGAATTATTATGTATAATCAAAGTACTTCGAGAAAGAAAGCATGTTCAATGGTCAATACAAAAGAATCAACTGTAAAATCAAAGTAAGCAAACTAAAATAAAACATCCAAAATGAAGAAGAAAATAAAAGTAAACAAACTAAAATAAGCATCCAAAATGAAGAAAATAAAAGCAAACAAACTAAAATAAACACATCCAAAATAAACAATTTAAAACTATTTCTTCAATTTAAAGTAAAACAAACTAACTAAAATAAAGGTGCTTGTTTTTTTTTAAATAAAAATAAATGGCTTCCAAAAACAATCTTACATTACAATTAATACACTAAGACTTTCCTAAATTTGTTTCATTTTCAAGTTTACCGAACCCAATGCATTAAAGACACTCATTACTAAATATTTAGAAACTTGTAGAGAAGTTGATCAATCATCAATTAATTAATCCATGTGGAACCCCTCAATAAATGAAACTATGTGATCAATTACAGATAAACACCTTGAGATCGATACATATTGATGTTTTCCAAACAAAAATAAAGATGCTTCAAATAACAAATTAAAAATAAATAGTTAAATGCAAGATTAAAAAACCAAATGCTCTCTACATTGTTTGTCTATTTTTGTTGCGTGGGTGGAGTCATATGATATAAATGAAGAGTGCTAGGAAAATACATTTTGGTGGCCTATTCCATTTTAGGGTAAGGTGGGTAGAATTCATCAAATTTTAACCATACGATATGCGTCAAAACCCAGTCATAGTGCACCGTTTTCATTAAAGGCGCTCATTGGCATAATAAAAGTGAATAGTGAAATGTGGAATGCAGGGGAAATGTGGAAAGGTGATTTCTAATTTTTTGGGGATATCAAACGAAATCGGCAATATAGTTCTAAACAACTAAGTAAAAAAACAAAGTTGTACCAAAGCCTTTTAAGGGAGGAATTAAAGTATTGGCATTAGGCACGGGTTGCAGAGCTTGAGGAATGGTTTATATTGGACAGGGCTTAGAGTGTTTATTTAGGACCAAAAAGAATACCAAGATATACCCTGAGCAATTTTTAGCTCTCACCACCATTTTAGAGGAGATCAAAGAATCACTAGAACATTTATCATTAAATTGTTGTTTTTTTATGGTTTTTAAGTCATTTCAACATGACCACCAGAATAGTCATTAACATAATGACTTTTTCCTTGTGTATTTTTGGTAATAATCACAAGGCAACATGACCCGCTTAACACACAAGAACCGTAAGCATTTTTCAACGCAAGAGCAACTATAGAATAACAAATCTTTTAGTGTATAATGGCCATATACATCACTTTTGTCTCCCAATTAAATTATCAATATGGGATTAAATTACTTACAATCCACTCATGTATTCATCTTAAGTTGAAGGCTTTCACGAGCAATTTAGTTGGAGTATTAATTTTTGCATAATGTTTTGCTCATATATACTTAATTCATCTCAAGATGGCCACTATCGGTATCATTTATTTTCAGCAATAATCACAAAGCAAGAGAACCCTCTTAGCACACAAGCACCATAAACATTTGTTAGTATGGAGAGGAATGGTGAATTAATCCACGTATTTGGACTTTCCTCCTTTAGCGCCTTTGCCCACTAGAAAAGCTTTTGGAGGGTGGAGTCCCTTATACATCACCCTTGTCGACAATTATTACCAATGAGGGATTGACCCAAACACAACCCATGTGTGTATTTATGTATTGTTCAAGGCTTTTCTAAGAACTTTAATTAGATTATTATTTTTAATGGAATTTTTTATTTGTGTTTTAAGTTATCTTAAGATGACCACCACAAGTAGTTATTAACACTATTGCATATTTACTTGCATATTTTTGTAATAATCACAAGGCAACGAGAGCCATTAAGCACACAAGCACCGTAAGCATTCGGGAGTATTGGGGGAGGGACAATGAATATTGTCCACCGATTTGGGCTTCTCACCCTCTAACATCTTTCCCGCTAGCGAAGATTTTAAATAGTACAATGACTTATAAATCCCCTTGGCTCACAATCATTATCAATGTGAGATTAAAGCACTTACAACCCAATCATGTATTTATGTTAAGTTGAAGGCTTTTATGAGCAACTCAATTAAATTATTATTTTTGTTAAACATATTTGTTCAAGTCATCTCGGTATTTTTAAAGCTAACATTTATTATGTAGCAATGACAAACCAATAAAAATGAGTAGATTATATTCAAAATAATAAAATACATTATTATTTATACGAAATTAAAACTTCCACAAACTACAACCATATTTGAAAATCGATGAAGTAGTCGGAAGAATACAACCCCAAAAAATGAAACCACGAGCAAACTCAAAACATATATTATTGACATTAAAAATGATATATTGATGATGAATGGCCTCAAAACAAGCATCCCTTGAAAGAAAATGTTTGTTCTTTAGTGGAATGTTGAGCCAAGTGCCTTTGTTTCTACAATGACAAAATGTCATCTACTGAACAATTGAAATCTTACATTGGCCACCTTTGCCATTTCTTTCCATTTTATGGCATTTTGCTCAACCCCATTCACTATTGTCCTTGTCTAGTACATAACGAATAACTCTCTATATTTAATCCCTATCTATCCAATTAGAAGCTACACCCTACATTTGGCTTCTTCCACTATAAATTTGGAGTTAAACAATTGCTCAACAAAGAGGGGCAAATAGATAAAGGGCACACCACAAGAGAGACCTTTGACCAAGGAGTTCCATCCACAATGCGTAATCAAACCCCCCACCGTCAGGCAAGAAAGAATGGCCACCGATAACAATACATCCTAACCACCCTGCACACATGTTGAATCCTTTGAGCAAAAACTTTGCCAAGGCTGCAAAGGCTACCTCTAATTGTAGTTGAAGCACTCACAGCTACAGAGGCTACATCTAATTGTAGCCAAAGCACTCACACAAACAACGCCCCACTCAACTCTAAACCCAATGCCAACTCATGCATATCCATAAAGGTAACATAATTTTCTCTTTAAGGACAAACAATCATAACTCGAGAGTGGTCAATGTGAATATTTTCCTTTTCTTTCTAGGAGTTCGAAATAATAGCCCAATTGTCCTTATGGTTGATGAGGAACACACGTTTGTAAAGGATGTGCTTGGGGTGTCGCTCATTTGCCTTGGGTGGCCCGAGCAACATTTTGAATGCTAAAAGAACTATGGGAGTATTTCCCCCACCTAGGATGATGTAGTGGTCGAGCACATTCTACTCCAAGTTGTAAGGGAGGCACATCCATATGGGTCCCACCAGGGTCGTTACGTGCAACTAAGAGCAATCCAAGTTAATTCTTGAGATTACAAATCTAGAAGCAACGTCCACCATTTAGGGCAAGAAGAGTTGAAGGTAATGCACAAAAGAGGAGGCAATCCATCCACACCCTCATGAAACATGCTTTACAAAATATTTTCGAAAGGGGGTGGTTCGGAGTAGCATCTAGCTTATACCTAAGGTAGGGGCGATGATGTTTGCATCAACATTGTTACGTGACATGTTAACGTCGAGCTCCCATAATTAGATGACCAAACCGATTTTGGGTAATTTATTATTTAATAATAAACAACAATTCACAATTTACTTGTGTTGATGTAATGATTAATAACCCACCACACTAATCAACAACTCCCAAAGCTCCTAACATTCAACAAAAGGCGCTTAATAAAACATCGACGATTGTTTTCAAACCATGTGAAGTCGTCAATCTCATATGAGTTATCAACATCGAGGACCCTTGCTCCACTTGAGGTAACGCCAATCAACATAACTATCGGTGTACTAAAGTACAAACCCTACAACCTTACTAATGCCATATACCTAAGCTACACCAAAACATGCATAAAACATAAAAGCTACATGTGTAGACAATAAGTTACATTGTGCAAACTATAATCTCAAATCTTGAAATTTACAAGTTGGCAAATCTACTTTGATTTGTGTGATGAAGCTAAGAAGATCTACTTTGATATTCTTGGTGAAGCTCAACCGAGCTTTCCATATAAGGTATGAAAGAAAATTTAACAATATACATTTAACACTTGCGTAAAAATATTATACTTAGATAAATTTCTAAGAAATTTGGTAGATTGGTCACGAGTTGATTTGGTTTTATATTTTCATCTCATTAAATTTCACAACTATCAATTTTCTTAGTTGGAACACATTTATGTGATAACATCATCATGGACACTAATCCTACGAGACAAAAGCATCAAGTTTGTGATTGATAAAAAAATAGACTCATGTAATGTCTTCGGAAGTTGATAAAGTTCATGGATCTTTTAATTCACTTTCACACACTTCCGATGGCAGCCATTGTCAAGCATGCATTACGCATAGACACTCACCTTTGCATCACAAATCTCTACATCAATGTCGAGAACATGTTTGAGTCGCTCATGAAAGTTGGTAAAATGGTGCTCTTATAGTTGAAAGTGGCAAAACTACACCAATAAGATACTTAACGTTGAACCTCCGCAATATTTTATTCACAACTTCCATACCAATTGTTGCTCTAAACACACTATTAGCATCCATTGCGAGGCAAAATGTTCCTATAGCAATTACATCACCATTAAAGTGAATTTTGTTGATAGGCCATCCAAATGCACAACACAACTAGGCTATGTGGAAAAAACTACAAGCTTTGCAATCACATATAACTTTTACTTATCACCCCACTTAATTGTCCATCGGAGTAAATATGGTGTTAAAGAGTTATCCAAGATGTACAAGCATTACTTGTGGATGTCGATCGCTCCATGGCTTTAAGAAATTTCTAAAGTTTTATATTAATGAATTCTAGATTTCTTTTGAATGGGAGCTGATAATACTACTTAAAACGGTGATGGTTTCCAACTCAGCTCTAAATGAAGTCCTCAAAGCCTACATAAGATTAAGCGTGTAAAGTTTTTACCACATTATAATGTTGTATTTATGTTACACAGAAATGTTGAACAAACACCCTTCTCTCTATGTATGTAGCATTGGCAATCACAATTGAGGGCATGGAGTCAGTGCGACTTCTACTACAAAAGGCTTTAAAAGCCAAACAAAGATATACCCTTCCACCGATCTAACGGCCGACAACCTACCTCTGTCGATTAACAGATGGAGCTTAGCCATACATCAATGACTACTTGCAAACCATGTGACATTATCAGCCTCCTCTAATCTTTCAGCACTAAGTACCCTCGCTCTCTTTATCGGCATATTTTATTTTGATGATGTTTACCTTGGTATTGTAATACACACAATGTCACATGCAAGTTTTAACACACATGGTTTGCTAAGGAAAATATCATCATATTGATCTTTTGGCACATACTAAATACTACAAAGGAAAAACAAAGCTACTGAACATCAAAACATGCCTACTAGACTTCAAATGATTATGTAAATTGTGACCAAATACCAAAGTGCAACTCGGGTCCCCACAACAATATCAAATATTCCCGTCATGACTGTCCATTATAGGTCCACTTCTCCCACTGCAATGACAATCGCAGCTGTACTGTCTTATCATGCTCACCATTTACATCAAAACTATCTGCTGCCAAACAAAGCATGGTAAATCTTCCATTTCTTTAAACACAACGTCCACCTAATTATTCATTATATTCCTTGTGACCACAGCCTTGTGATTATTCATAGCTACAAATCCCCACCTATTGCTCCACATGTAGAATGTCTCAGATTATTCATTGCATGCCTTAAAGGTTCAGAGCTACAAACCCCCACCTATTCCTCCACATGTAGAATGTCTCAGATTATTCATTAAATGCCTTAAGGCTGCAGCCTTGGGATTATTCATAATTACAGAACCCCTTCTACTCTGCAATTCGAATGTCTATGAACACAAAGGCAGTGTATTGAAACTATAATTTTATGGCCTACAAACCCCCATCTATTTCTACACATTTCAATGTCTTAGATTATTCATTACATGCCTTACGGCCGTAGCCTTTGTATTATTCATAATTACAAAACCCCTTCTACTCCACCTTTCGAGTGTCAGTCGACACAAAGGCAGCATCCTAACGCGCGATGAAGATGGAAATAGACACTTGGTTACCTGATGCACGTAAAATTGATACCATGTGATCAAAATTGGCACAATGCAACATGAAAGCTAGACTGCACTATGGAAAAGCTTATATCGCAAAATACAACTATCTACATTTGTTGAGGTGTAGAAATAGATAACCATGTCAGAAAAATGCAATGGGTCAAAAACAACTGAAAATTGTCACTTCGTAATGCAATCTGATAAAAGTCGACTCTGTATTACCACAATTGAAAAAGTACCAAAGAAGTTAACAAAACACAACAAAGTGCAACCAAGATCAAAAGCTAAGACATCAAAGAAAGGATCCAGCACTCAAAGTAATTATAAACAGATATTGGCATCGTCATAAGACAATATGGTATGTTGAATTACAAAGGTTGTACTTCTTGCCCTTAGCAAAATGTGACCAACTATGACAGATTTTTGTCCTGATGTTCCAAAGAATGGAGTAACACACTAAGGGTGTAGGGAACTATCTTGTACCTTCTCTAAAATGTGTTAGCACAACCAACTCTCAAAATGCCCCCATCTCTGACCAACTAATGTACCCTCTTGATCCATAAAAAATTTATCTCCACCATCTATAAAGTTTATTTCCTAAAGCGCTGGCATCACCTACCAATGGGTCATGTGTAGGCTCAAATGCAACCTCGAACAACTACATCTCTAGGTCCAACATGTACAAAAACAAATTATTATTATACTTGTACAGGTCAAACACAATCTGATCCACTAGTATCACCTCTGTGATATTTTGTAACTGTCAGTACGAAACAGAGAACCCATCTCATTTTCCACCCTTATCCATCTTTCTGGTGGAGTCATTTTTCAACAACAATTAAAGATGGATTTCTTTACCCATAGCCTAGTGTCTGCCTAATATCCATCTTTAGATGTATCTTTCGAATCGATTGGGGAAAGATGTCTACCTAAAATGCATCCTTAGATGTATCTTTCAAATCGATTAGTGAATCATTAAGTTGAGAAGCTCGCAGCTAAGGTACGAGGGTCAAGGATGAAGAGCTAGTTACCATAGCTCTGAATGGATCCTCAGCACCTTGGCAGCACTTTTGAGAAATTGTGCTGTGTCTTTGTCCAAGAGGAGACGAGACAAGAGATTGTTGCAGCCAGAGAGGAAGAGAACAAGAACCTAGCCTTGATCAGGAAGATGTCTTCTGCCTTTCCACTAACACCGTCTCTGGTGTAGGGTAGTATGTGGACAATGGAGCATATAGACACGTGACCTTCAGTTAGAAGGCTTTCAGCAGACTTAACAAACAGGAGGCCAGCATACAGATGTCATTGGGTGATAATATCAGATATTCAAAAACAGGAACAGGCTCTGCCTCCTTCAACATACCATCAGGGGATGTTCTTGAGCTTGATGATGTCTTATATGTCTGTGGTTTAATTATGAATCTTCTTTCAGTGTCCACCATGACAGATCTTAGGTGTGTGTCTAAATTTGATTCAGCAAATTATAATCAGAGATTGCAACAATGAGCATGGCCAAACATTGGCAAAAAAGTGTGCAAGAAGGTGACCAATATAGATTGGTTCTTGACCCGGTGAAGCATGGTATTTTGGTACGTGATAGTGACAATCTGTGTGAACTATGGCACAAGTGACCGGTTCACTTACTAGAGCACTACCTATCTTTGAAGGATATGGTGCAGTGATTGTCAAAATTCAAGATTGAGAAGACGGGCATGTGAAAGGATTGCATGCTTGGAAAACATGCCAAGACTGCTTTCCCAAGCAGTGAGCACAGATCAATATAGATTCTTGATCTGATTTATTCAGACATACATGGACCGATGTGTTCAACCTCTTTGACAAGTAATCTAGATATCATGTCTCTTTCATTGATTCTTCTAGAAAAACTTGATTTTATTTTATGAAGACAAAGGATCATATGTTCTCTAAGTTTCAAGATTTCAAGGTCTTAGTTGAGAATCAGAAAGGCAGGAAGATCAAAGTGCTGAGATCTGACAATGGAGGAGAGTACACCTCCAAGGACTTTGATGCATTTATAGAGAATTGGGGAGATGAATGTACAGTACAATCAGCAACAGAATGAGGTTGCAAAGAGGAAGAACATGTCCATCATTATGACAACCAGGCATCAATCCATGACATGGAAGATGCCAGTACTACAGCTGTCTACATTCTGAACAGGTGTCCGCGTAAGGTTTTCAAAAACATGACACCAGAAAAATCTTTCACGAGTGAGAAGCCTGATGTATCACATTTTCATGCTTTTGGAATTCCTGTTTATATTCATGTACCAGATGAGAAGAGGACTAAATTTGAGCCCTCAAGTATCAAGGTGTTGGTTACGGTGAGACTTCCATGCCTGTCAGATTCACATTCCAACACAGAGGAAGACAATGGTGAGCAGTGATGTGAAATTTGAAGAGGATGCATGGTCGTCCAAGTCAGAGAAACCCCTTGAGCAGGTTGAGGGAGAAAAGCTTGCGCACCTTGTTGATTAACATATTGCAGCCAAAATAAATTTTCATCAGCAAGGTTTAAGTGAAGGAATAGATGCCACTTTACCATCCAATTCAGCCAGAAATCCTAAGTGGCTTACCCAGTAATTACATGAGGAACAATAGCAAGTAGGAGCGCCAAAATCTTCACATGACTCATCCCTCTAAGAAATATCCTTATGTCGCAATGATGTTTTCTATTATCGATGCAGAACCTTCCAGTTATGAGGGAGGCTGCAATGAAGTAGTTATGGAAAGATGCCATGACAGGAGTATAACTCCATTCCAAAGAATGATCCTTGGAAGATTGTGCCGTGACCAGTAGAGAAATCAATGATATGCCAATAGCTCTTAATTGAATACAATACCAAAACCGTCCTGTTTAATAAGCCATAAAGCAAAGACAAAAATCCTTGTGGATGAAATTTAAAAGCGTTGCCCAAAAACTAAAGAAAAATAATTTACAATTTCCTTCCTCCATACAATAATTTCCATCTTAATGACAAATTTCCTGGTGTTGCCAATTGCAGCAAATGTATTGAGCCGATTAACAAATGTCTGGGAAGATGACAAAACTAATAAATTAGATAATTGAGTAAATAATTTACAGATTAACAAATTAAGGTACATGCTTTGATAAGATGATGATGGGTTGTTTAAATGGGCTGGTTGTGCACAGCCCCACCCAGGTTCAAGTCTTAATCTTTAAAATTCATTATAGGCAATACAGGCCTAAACCCCACTTCAGGCAGAGTGAGGAAGCAATTGAAAATTGTTTTTGGCAGTCTTTTATTACTAGATAAAGTGGCAGTTGGTTGAATATATTGCAATTTTTTAATTTCTTACTCAGCGGATTTTTTTAACTAAAACACAGTTTTGACAGCCATGCTGTGCAGCAAGTCAAAATGGCAAGAAAAAATACCCAGCCTGTGATTAATCATGATTCCTCACCTTTATTGGCAAGTAATGATACTATGGGACAAACCCTCTTACCAGATGTCGATCTACTACTTTTTCTAAACAAATAAAATTATCTTCGTCTACACACGCACTTCCTCTACATCAACATGGAGACTTACCCACTTGTGCCCCCACCATCACAATACAAATGATGCCAATAAATTCAGCCAATTGGATAGTGGGAAAACCTCTTTCCAGATAAGGGGGAAAACCTCTTTCCAGATAAGCAGGAAAATTGGCCTTTAACTGTCTACCAAATTGGTAAAATTCTACATTACTGGGTAGCTTTACCCAGGAGGGCTGATCTCAGTACAGTAGGTTCCGGGTACAGCTAGCTGTCCCATACCTCCAAGAGTACAAATTGTTTCACCTTGCATCCAATATGCTCAATGCAACTAAATAAATCAATATGCAACTTAAAATGATCCTTCTTTTGACAATGACACTTAGCAACATGCAATTCTGGCTTGGGAGTGATTCAGACTGGGAACTCTGCTGCTGGACTGCTCTTAGAAAAATTAGGATGTGTATAAGCCTTTTGTGTTATGATCTAAAAGGTGTCTAGGTGATGATAGAGTTAGAATAACCTCTAGTGTCATTAGAATTTTAACCCAAAAGTCATGCCTAGGCCAAACTGATTAAAGTGCCCAATTTCAAAAGTTGTTATTACAATGCACAAAGACAGGTTTGGCAGTTGGAACCAGACATGTCTAATAACAGACAACCTTGACCTGTAGATCAAGAGACAGGGATCTAAGAAAGGAGACATGTCTATAAATGGTTAAGATGTTTCCTAAAAAAACTAGAACAACTCCCAAGTGTGTAACATTGGCAGATGACGTGACCAAGGAGACGTGAAAGTAATCGGAAGGAGTACAGGTGTGTTAAAACAGTCAAATATGTGTCACCAGTCCAAATGTCTGGGAAGATGCCAAAACTAACAGTGGCAGGTGTCTTGAGCCAAATTAGTTGACTACACCTTGTGTATGTCAAATCCCTTCACTTCTTACTAATGTTGGGTGCTTCATCTCAACGTTTGAGCATTTCCGCCATGAAGCCTCATAAGCATTTAAACCCATCTTTCACACACATGGCTGATGTTTTCCATCATTGATCCTTCAACTTCCCAGTTCATGACTCCCTCACATCCTAGATTCCAGTTCTCTTGCACCTGCATAATGATATTGTAGAAATTATTGTAATCTTCATTCACGTCTACACTCTCCACATACATGGGACCATGTTCATTTCCAAGGCAAATGACAGCTCTTTGTTCTCCATTCTCAAAGCTCATGTAGTGCTTCTTTAAGCACAAATCTGCCTATTTTTCAAAGAATCAGGGTCTTCCCAGCGAATATGAGTTAATTATCAGCCTCAACTAACTCAATGAGCTCTAAGCTAAAAGCAAACACCTCACTCCCATTAACTCCAGCTCTACATTAAGCAAGACTCCAATAGATCATGATCGCTTCTTGATCACCATAAACAACACATTGGCCAAAGGTTGTAACGCAGGACTTCCCATCTACATTCATGCATCTTCCGTCAATATTTTGACCTCAACACCAATATCAATCAAGCTATTGGAATTTCCCCAGTCGTCGACCATATCATCAATGATCAATTATTTATCACAAAGGTTTTCTTAGCAAAGCACATTTCCCTGATTGTTCTTATACAGACTCGTGTATCCCCATACTTTTTGAAGCCAAGTTTTTAGCAAAGCTATTATGTTTCATTTATGAGGACCATTTGTTCACTCACATGGCAAAGACGAATACAGCAAAGATGTATGATGCCTTGATCACTCTGCATCAGAGTGTGAACACATCCTGCATGATGTTTTGGAGAACAAACTCACCAGCACCTGCATAAGTGGCATTGACATTATAGCACGCTACTTAGCAGCTCACAGCTATAGGCATGAAGGTCAAGAATGAAAAGCTAGGTTCCTGAGCTCTAAATGGATCCTCGGCACCTTGGCAACACTTTGGGCACAGTGTGTGTGCTCGGGAGAACATGCCCACTTTTGAGATATTGTGCTATTTCTTTTTCCAAGAGGAGACGAGGCAAAAGATTGTTGAAGGCAGAGAGAATGAGATCCTGAAACTAGCCCTCATTGGGAAGGCAAGGAAAGGAGATAAGAAATGTGGACCCAAGAAGGGTCAAAAGAGGAAGAAGGAAAATCAAGGTTCTTCCAACCATGGTAAGTAACGAGAAGTGCTTCAAGTAGCACAAGATGGGCACTATGCATCTTAGTAAACTAAGAAGAAGAATGTGAATAGCAAACAGCAGTAAAAGCAAATTCCAAGGAGTGTAGAAGCTTCTACCAAGGTGGATGAGTCATCATCCAAGCTTCAGACAGCCTTCTCCATGATATCATGTCTTGCAACTAGACACATGACCTTTGACAAGAAGGCTTTGAGCAGACTTCAAGAACAAGAAACTGGCATACAGGTGGACTTGTGCAAAGATGCCACACTTCAGTTACATCAACGGGCTCTGTCTCCTTCCACATGCCATCAGGTGACATTCTTGAGCTTGATGATGTCTTGTATGTCCCTAGTTTAACTAAGAATCTTCTTTCAGTGTAAGCCATGGTACATCTTAGGTGTGTGGCTGAGTTTGATGATCAACAAGTTATTATCGGTGTTTGCAGCCATGAGCATGGCTTTGTTTTGGCCAAAGGTGTGCGAGAAGGTGGCCTATACAGGTTCCTTGCTGATCCAATGAAGCATGGTGGTTTGGTGCTTGTAGATCTGTGTAAGCTATGGCACAAGCCCAAGGTATCATGTCTTTTGACTAACACTGTTTCCAGTATAGGGTATTATGTGGATAATGGAGCATCTAGACACGTGACCTTCAACAAGAACACTTTTAGTAAGACTTCAAGAACACGAGGCTGACATACAAGTGGACTTGGGCAAAGATGCCAAATATCCAGTTATTGTAACGAATTTTGACTCTTTCCACATGCCATCAGGTGAATGTTCTTAAGGTAAATGTTGTCTTGTATGTTCGTAGTTTAACTAAGAATCTTCTTTCAGTGTCAATCATGGCAGATCTTAATTGTGTAACTGAGATTGATGATCAACGTTTTGTTATCAGAGTTTGCAGTAGCGAGCATGGCCAAGATTTGGCCAAAGGTGTGCAAGAAGATGATTTGGTGCTTGCTGATCTAAGCGGGCTATGGTACAAGCAATTGAGTCTCCGACACTACAGAGCACTACCTATCTTAGAGGACATGGTGCAAGGATTGCGAAACTTCAAGATTAAGAAGAAATGAGTGTACAAGAGATGTGCACTCAGCAAACATGCCAAGACTGCAGTGAGCACAAATCAAGAGAGATTCTTGATCTGATTCATTCAGATGTATGTGGACCGATGACTTCAACGTCTTGGACAAGGAATCTTTATCTTATCTATTTCATTGATGACTGATTCTTATAGAAAAAACTTGATTTATTATATGAAGACTAAGGATTTCTCTAAGTTTCAAGAGTTCAAGGTCTTAGTTGAGAATTAGACAAGAATGTAGGTCGGAGCGTTGCAATCTGGAAATAGAGGAGAGTACACCCCCATGGAAGTATATGCATGTTACAGACAAACAGGATCAAGAGGGAGCTAGCTGTACTGTACAACCCGCAGCAGAATGGGGTTGCAGAGAGGAAGAACATGTCCATCATTGAGACAGCCAAAGCCATGGTCCATGATATGGATTTATCATTTGCCCATGTACCTATGGGAAGAGGTTTGTAACACCATGAGGAGATATGAAACACTTTCATGCTTTTGTGTGTCCTGTTTAAATTCATGTACCAGATGAGAAGAGGACTAAATTTGAACCCTCAAGCATCAAAGGTATATTTACAGATTATGGTGTGATGTCTCATGCCTACTGTGTTTACATTCCAGCACAGGGGAAGACAATGTGAAATTTAAAGAGGATGGATGGTCCTCAAAGTCTCAAAAGCCCCTTGGTGAGGTTGAGGAGGGAGAAAACTTGCTGCACCTTATGTTGATGAACATATTACAGCATAATCAGATTTAGATCTGCAAAGGTTCCAGTGAAGGAATGCATGCCACTTTAGCATTCAGTTCAGCCAGTATGCCTAAGTGGCTTACCCAGACATTTCAGAAGGCACAATAGCAAGTAGGACTGCGAAAATCTTCTATTAGGGTAAGTCATCCCCCTAAGAAATTTCCTACTTATGCTGCATTGATGTCTTCTATTATAAGTGTAGAGCCTTACCGTTAGAAGTAAGCTGCAGTTGAGTAGTTATGGCTAGATGCCATGACAAAAGAGTATAAATCCATTAAATGTCTGGGGGATTGTGGCAAGACCAGTAGAGAGATTAGTGATTGATTTTAAGTGGTTGTGCGAGATCAAGCAGGCAGCTGATGGTACCATTGAGAAGTACAGGACCAGATTTGTAGCAAGAGGGAGTTGATTATGACAAGACTTTTGCTCTAGTTGCCAGGTATACAGTTTTTTAAATGATCTAATTGAAAAAGTGTGCATTAATCAGCCAAGGGGTTTTGAGGTGCATGGGCAAGATACCAATGTACGCAAGTTAAGGAAGGCCCTTTATGCGCTAAAGTAGGCGCCACGTGCTTGATTTTCAAGAATGGACGAGTACTTGTTATATTTAGGCTTCACTAGAACTAATGTGATCCTAATCTTTATTATTTGTATGATAAATGTGATCTGCTTGTTTTGGTCATGTATGTGGATGATTTGATCATTACAGGTAGACACATGTAGTTCTTTACATGTAACTATTGCGTGCAAATGCCAACTATATATCTCTGTTTTTTTCTGAGAATGAAATTTTAAGATTGCATTTTTAACAGTTGGACAGTTGACAAAACAACAGCACATAAAATGGGTAATTTCCTGGAGATCAACACCTTAAACAATGGTATGGATAAATTCATTTGTGTTTCCCTCGAGGTCAGCATCAATACACTAATTCAGACCCTGTGGAATTAAGCAGATATTGAATGAATTAGACACCAAGTTTTTACTCTGGCAGATTATGAAGAATTTTTCCGAAAATATGATAGGTTACCAAATTCTGGCCGTATCTGCACAAAAGGAGGCTGGGTCCAGACTTTTCAGCTGGCCCAGATAAGTTCAGTTTGGGTAAGCGCTAATATATTTTCATTTTTAATTTGTTTTTGCAATAAAAGACACCCAACATTCTTATATATAATTTAAGATTAAATATCTTAAATTTTATATTACATTATTAATTTTTTTTGTATTTGTCAACTTTGCATATTAATAAATTATTCTTTCTCATATGATATACATATATTTAGCACAAAATTTTCTGAACTTTTCAAGAATTCTGGATTTTCAAACTTTTACGCCCTCCCGAAAGGGGATCAGGATTTCCCAACTTGCTAACTATGAAAAATAGAAAATTAGGAAGTCAAGAGACTTTAGGACACCCTCTTAGATTATATTAGCCTATTATAGATTATGTTAGTCTATAATGTGTTTACATTATTAGTCTATTATAGTTCATGTTAGTCTATAATCTGTCTATGTACAATATACCCTTATCATGGCTATTTGATGTTATTGTATTTCCCATAGATTCTTGTGCTAATGTTTACTACTATGCCACAGTGAAGGATGTACAGCAGGGTGAGATTTTACAAACAAAAGAAGGAAGATCCACATGATCTAAAAAACAAGTGATGTAACATAGTAAGCAAATAAAGCTTTACCTTCATTTGTTTCACAGGTATTTGAGCCAAAAGCTTTTGCAAAGGCCAAAGGGAAGCATGAATGGCAATCCGCCATGAAGAGGAGTATGATGCTTTATCCAAGAATGGGTGTCGTCAGATTTACCCAAGGTAAGATATCCATTGGTTGTAAGTGGATCTATAAAGTTAGATGCAAATCAGATGGTTCTGCAGACAAGTACAAAGCTCTTCTTTTTGCTAAAAGATGTGTACATAAAGGAGTAGACTATGAAGAAACTTTTGTTCACACTGTAAAAATGGTAAATTTTGGTTAGTCATTTGCAATTACCGCTTAGTTTGCATGGAAGGTACATTAAATGGTTGTTAGAAGTGCCTTCCTGAGTGAAGATTTGGAGGAAGAAGTGTACATGATTCAGCAGCAAGGATTCCAAGTTCCTGGAAAAGGGCACATCTGGTTTACAGGTTGGTAAAATACTTGCATGGACTTCAAACAGGCTCCCCAAGCCTGGTATTTCAAACACAATACATATCTTAGAGATTCTGGTTTTAGAAAAAGAAATGCCAAACCAACTCTATGTAAAAAAAAGTTGGTGTTTGACGTAGTGGTTCTAGTTGTCTATGTTGATGATCTTGCCATCACCAAAAGCAATGTCAACTATAATCAACAGGTGAAAACTAACATTTTTTTAAAATGACAGATTTAGGCCTGCTCCAATATTGTTTAGATGTAGAATTTTGACAATCTGACAATATTATTTTTATACGTCAAACTAAGTTTGTCAAAGCTTAGTTGAAAAAAAAATCAGAATGCTTGATTGTAATCCACCAACTACACCTATGGAAGTTGGGATAAAACTCTCAACTAACACTGACTCACCACCGGTCAATGAAACAATGTATTGGCAATTGATAGGTAGTTTGATTTATCTACCTACCACCCAACAGGACTTGTGTTTTGCAGTAAGTTGTCTTTCTCAATTCATGTCTAAACCACAAGAATTTTGGCCAACTGCAAAACAAATTCGACAATATGTCAAGGGACTCTTACTTTGGCATTCAATATCAGAAATGTGTTTAACTTGACTAAAAGGATACACTGATTCAGATTGGGTCAGATCAGCTATTCAAGAAGGTCCACAACAGGCTATGCTTTCACTCTTGGTTCAAGAGTTTTCATGGCAGAACAAGCTTCAGAATACAATTGTCTTATCTTCTACTGAAGTTGAGTACAAAGCAATGGTTAGTGCAGGTTGTAAAACTATGTGGATACAAACAATACGGGTCTTCAACTTTATCATACTGCATCAACTCCAATTTTCTGTGTCAGCTAGTGTTCTCAAGATGGTGAAGATCCTAGTATTCCTGCCAGAACTAAGCACATCGAAGCTCGTTATAATTACTTCCACCACTTGGTTAGTAATGACGACATCTGTTTTTATCATTGTCCTAGAGAAGAACAAACTGCTCATATGATGACAGGACTACTACTATCACAGACAGGACGTTGCCTAGAAATTTGGCCGATTTGGTAGGTCAAACTGTTTTGCTACATATTCAAAGGTGACTGTTTTGCTATATATTCAAAGGAGAGACTGTGAGGATTGTACTGTTTGTAAGGCTGGGGTAATTGCTAATTTCCCTTTGAATTGGGTCTACTCTTTGGGTCACGGAGGCTATCCAGCCTCCTGCATCACAAATGTTGCCAACACATTTGGTAGATAGGATAGGAAAAGCCCTCCTGGAAGAAATGCAGAAGAGCAATACTAGCCTTCTTCTGTTCACAGGACCAGAGTAATTCCTCTTGAAGATCTATCTCCTGGTCACCAACCAGTGCAAACAATCATTTTAGAGAATTCCACAAAGCCAAGCTTTGCGGCTTAGACACCCTAAAACATATGAGGCAGTATTTGAGACTTATACCTCGCCAGCTCAAAATAGATGTGGTGCAGCAATGAGGCCTTACAAAAGACCAAAGTGGATGCCAACATATAGGCCTCGGCAAAGACAAAAGTGTATTCCAGCAAATAGACGCCACAGAAGACCAAAGCGTATTCCAGCAAATAGGCCTAACAAAAGACCAGAATATATATCAGAACGGAACAAATAATCTCACCACCGGTTAAAAGAGGCCTCACAGATGGAGCATCCAATCAGTGGTGTCTAGAATTCTTTATACACAAGATTTGAACTCGGCACACTAATAAACCTGGGGCACTATTAAAGATTAACCTCGTCAGATCAAAAATGAAATTGGCTCAGAAAACATAGAGAAATTCCAATGATTATACCAGAATATATCACTGCAATAATAGCACCAACATGCATAAAGACGTGTCTGGTCCTGAATCCAATTTAATGCTAAAAAAGGAACTCACATTTTTCTCTGCCATAAACCAATTAACATTAACAACAAATATCAACAGAGAACATTAAACTTGTTTCAGATAAATTGAAGGATACCAACAGTGATGTGGGTATATAATTTGTTTCTTACAATTCTTATAAGAAACAAACAAAATGTTTGTGCGACTCTTCATGTGTTTGAGACCTAAATCTCTGTAGCTCAAAATGAATTTTGCTCAGCAAATAGACCTGCCATAAATCCGATGACAGACAAAATATACATAACATAGTAATTATAATAGGATGATAAAGACTTACCCTAATTAGTACTCATTTCGTTGCTCTACCGTAAAATCTAAAAAGCAATGAAAAGTAACAACAAATAATAAGGGGAACATTAATTTGTTTCGAGTAAATTGAGGGTAACCAAAATCATGTAGGCATAATTCCTTTCTTACAATTATTACAGAAGAAAAAGAGATATATTCGTGTGACTATGAATCAAATAATATTTGTGTCTCACATATTCCATAAAACTATGAAGTGACCTAATAACAAGAAAACTAAGACATATTTCAAAATGTGGGCATAATACTTTTCTTAAAATTCGTTAAAAGAAAAATATGTAAGGGCATATCACTGTATATAAAGCAGCTTACAGAGACATCTCCATAAACTGGGAAGAGTAACCCTAATTTACCCCTTCCGTCCTTTTCAGATACTGAAATCAAAAACTTCTTAAACCCAAATCATAAAAACAAAAATTAAAACCAACCTAATTTCAGAACTGACTTACAATCTCCTACTCATCCTTGAGCTTCTTGATCTGCTCATTCATGCGCTCGATCTTGACCAGCTGCCCTGTGATAGAAAACAGAAGCCAATAAAGCAGGAGAGCAGAGGCAATGAGCACTGCATTTCTCTGGCTCTTCATGATTGACTTCTGATGGCGTAAGTGCTCGCTGGGGCTGCAGGCGTGCCCTTCACAGGTAGGCCTCGTCTCATACTTCCAGTAGATGTCCAACAGCAGAAACAGACAAAATGGCACCACAGACAACATGGGTTTCAGTGCATTACGAGTCACTGCAATAAGTCCTTTTCTCAGGCGACCCAGACCGGGCATAGTTAAGAGCAGCAGCATGATGGCCTCAGCGCCTGCTGCATATCCAAGAACTACCCATTCCAAAGCCATTCCGATTTCTCAAAAATTACGAATGCCCAGTTCAGATTGGTGAAATTTCGACTCAGATCTTGAAACCCCACTTAGAAAATTGAAATGTATTCGGAGAAGATTTGATTAAAACCAAGCCAGAAATATGAACTGATATAGGTTTGAAAAGGAAAGTAGGAAGTGACCAAAACCCCAGTCGAAGTAAAGAATCCTTTATGAAATTTGATGTTGGTAGGTTAAGCATACGTAAGAGGATTTATATGCGATTTTTGTGGGTATATTAACCCCGTTTTAAAGCGCCGGTCGGAAGTGCTCGAGAGTTTTTAATGAATGAAATGTTCAGCAATTTTAAGATACCCTCATTTTACCGATTAATCCAATATATAATATGAGGATTTTAGAATCATTATACTTAATTTTTAAGATATAAACATCAAGTTTAAGCAAGTGTTTGGTAAATGTGTTGTTCGATTTCTCTATCTCATAAATGTGTTGTATATTTTGTATGATTTATGAAACTTATTGATTGTATATTTAGGTATGATATATAATCTCATATGGGGTTTATGGTATCATCTCGCGGTGTGAGAGACAATGGTCATATTTTCAAAATATTTTTAGATAACATATTCATGTTTTTGTCACCGTATGATCTTAGATCAATAATATTGTATGGGTGAATTCATTACTTGTATTGTATTATTGTTTTGATAGTTTTTAATTATGTGAGGCTACGAATACTCACACATGTATTATGGTAAATCAAAACTTTGAAATATAGTATTATGTTGTAAATGGTTGAGTTAATACAATAAGGAAGAAGGTTATTCTAATGGGTTGTTTTAGAGGTGAAAATATTTTGTATTGTATGTTATTTTTTTCTTTTGATATAGCTTAAAAATTATGTTAAAATTGTTTCTCGTGTATAAGTATATCGGTCTGTTTCCATTTATTTGGTATTGAAGTTGAGATTTGGCTTTGTTTGAGGAGCTAGTGTTTATTTGTACTATGATAAATTGTTTTTGAGTCGGAACTTTGCACGTAGGAATATCTTGCGAAGGAAAATAGCATAAAGTACAAGGATAGAGGTTGACCAGAATTAATGGTTGACACTTTGAGATGTGAAAGCTCAAGGTGGAAGATCTTATTACAAATAGTGACCAATGGGTTGTTACTATCGGTAAATGAATCCAATGATATGAAGATAGAAGATTGAGAGAAGTTGGATAGGAAGGCGAAGAGTTCAATCAAAGCGTGTGTCTCGGAATCAATTTTGTAGAATGCATTGGGACAAGCCAATGTTAAATAGTTATGGGATAAGTTGGGGATTATGTGTCAAATAAAGTCTCTAGTGAAACAAAGTCTTTCTTCGTAAGAGGTTATATTCACTTAGGATGAATAATGGTGACTATGTGGTAGAACATTTGGAAGCCTTTAATATTGTGGTAAGTCTTCGATCAAAATTTAAATGGATGAAGAAGAAATGTGCAATATTTTTATGTTCTTTGCCAAATTCTTGAGATATTCTAGTAATAGCCATTAGAAGATGTGGACACCCTAAAAAATACATACATATTTCTACTTATTCCTAGTTATCCATAGCATTTGCATAATATGCTAATTCACATCCCTTTAGAATTAATTAAATTAATTCTAATCATGTTTAAATTATACTCATATGACCCTCGGCTAATTTAATTAAATAATTAATTACCCACTCACATCCCTTGGCTAATTTAATTAGTTATTTAAATAGAAACAAATCTATTTGTTTACTCACACTCAACTTCACTATCCTAGTCACTCAAGTCAAACTACCTCACTCCACTTCTAGAATCCTACAAAGGTGGAAGCGTGATAATGCACGTCTGACCACCTTACGGAATATAAACTTATTTCCAACCGAAAATTCATTGCCCCTCAATGGATATTCAATCCATTCAAACTACCATAACCAAATCCAATGGCTATTTTGGGAAAATGCATTCATGATCTCATTAAGAATCTTGATCCACTCCATAGCCTCTCCTTCCATTATAAATAATAGGTTATATCCTTCACAAACAATCCTTGGAAGCTTTAAGCAATTACAACAAATCTTTGCTCATTTGCCATTCGAATCTGCATCCTTGTGTTCACTCTTGCTCATAGCATTTCTCCTCCATTTGGAAGCAAACTTGAAGCACCCGATCAAACAAATCCTAGAGATTCAACAAGTGCTACACTTCAGCAATCTCATCTTGAGGTTAGAAGAAGAAGCTGTAAGGGAGGTTTTTTTCACTATTGGCTTACTTATGTTTTTAGTTGTAGTTTTCATTGCTTAAATTATGGCACGCCCGATGGGACTCCCACACCATTTTTGTCATTTTTTTGTTTGTTTTTTATCAAACTAACTACATATGTGTGATATTTGTCTTATTTCATACTAGTGGTCCAAATTTGAGTGTTTGGTGGAAAGAACTGAGAAAAATCATCAGAAAATCAGTCAATTTGTCGTATTATCCATAAAATTTTGACCACTTACGGAAACTTGTACTAGTATGCTATTGTATGTGCTAACGTCACCCATGAAATGCGTTAGCGTAACACTTCGCAGCGTTAGCGTAAACCTTCATTGTCACTTACACGCGTTAACGTGTTAATATACGCGATAGCGTTGAACTGTTTTTGCTCTATTTTCTGACATCCTTTGTTACGTAAGCATCTTTACTTGTATACACTAGTGTAGCTTGTCATCTTTAGTGCATATTATTGCACACTCTAGCGTACCATTATGCGCACTAGTGTATTGTTGTTATTTTTTATTATTTTTGTATTTTTCCAACATTCTAGTATGTTCTGATCTTTGTTTTAGATCTGTTGATAATATTTTTCTTGCAGGTTTACATAGCTAATCAATTTAAATGTTTATCTTGCTTTATATTTTCATTTACTCTAATCTTGACAAACTCTCACGTATGCTCTTTTCTCACACCCTTTTGGGTGATCTTGAAAATCAAAAATATGAGTTTGCCTTTGTGTTTTCTATTGTGATTTCACCTCGAAAACTACTAACATGTTGTTTACAAGACTGTCTCTATGAATATTGTCTTTGAATTAAAACTACTAACTGTAGGTTGCCTTGCTTGTGGAATCAAACAAACATTATCACACATTGTTATTAAACTTTATAAAACACTCTTAATTAAATTTTCGAGACGGGTTTATTCTATGATCTGTTGTAACTATGGGAACTGCATGGCCAGGGGCCAAAAACTCATTGTGAGGAGTACCACATGAACCCCAAAGTAGTTGGCACCTTAAGAGAAGCGCGGCAACAAAACGGGACCCCCACCTACTTGGCAGTACACCTTCTGAGAATTAGAGCCAAAATCATCCTTCGTGACGACCTTGGTTTGATCCTTTGAGCGGAGCAAAATCCAGCTTTCTGAATCAAGGGATAAAGTAAAGCCAGCAACTAAAAATAGTTCGCACACTCGCTCGAGTAATTCTTGGCATTTAGGGAGAGATCTCTTTTATAGGAAGCCCTACTTGACCAAGCCAAGTTACTCATATAAACCTTCCTTCACAACATTATTTTCATCTACATTACGTGTTATTAAGTTTGTGTTCCACACTCTTATCATACACCATCAATCTTAATCAAATCTCTTTCCTTTTTGACATCCATTTCGAATTGATTTCATCAAAATCTAAGTCTTGAGTTTTGGATACCCGTATCCTAACTTAAACACATTTATTTCAATTTGAGTCTCGACCTCTCGGTATTGATTTATCAATGTCAAGCCAAAACTCCTTATTCCAATTTCAGGTGACTCATGTTGTCGAGGAGATTTGCGGGAGATAGTCCCCCTCCATCCTCTTTGGTGTGTTTAAATGTATTTCTGTGTGAAGATTCTAGTTACATGTTCTCCATTTGCACACTCAACATACACGTCATATCTGCTCAAAATGATAAGGAATTTCTACTGCTACTGAAAATTTGGAAACAAAACACACCAATTATCCATGTATCTCATTATTCAAAAGTAAGTTAGAACATGCTCACAATATATCAATTTGACATCATCCAAATTAGAGTACCTAACCATAAATAACACTTAAAAAATCTATATGATATAACCATATAAAGTGCATGTCAAATGATGTCAACTAAACCATGTCCAAATGAGTCAATCATAAGGTTGACACTCAATGCCAACTCAAAATCACAAAATAAACCATAATTCAAAGTAACTTTGATATTTTAGGAACTGGTGTCGATACACACACGCACGCACGCACGCACGCACACACACACACACACACACACACACACACACACACACACACACACACACACACACACACACACACACACACACACACACACACACACACACACACACACACACACACACACACACACACACACACACACACAATAAGATCTATAATATGAAAGGAAAACCATCTAAACAATGCTTGAGAGGAGTGGGCACTACATCCCCCTCCCCTTAGAAAATGAATTCCTCCTAGAATTCATTTGAATAAGTGAGGGTATTAAACCCTCATGTAGCAACATCGTCCATGTGGCGGCGGTCCCATCATACCAATCCATTGTACTCGCACCTAATCAAGATCACAACCTTGAAGGCCCGGGGTCTTGCACTCTAATATGCACATGGGCTCTAAAGTCACCTTGCCTTCCTCATCCACTTGAAAAGATGTCGATCTAGAATGTAAGAAGGATCTTGAACATATCTCCTTAGTACTAAAACATGGAAAACATTACGGACATAAGACAAACTAAGTGGTAAGGTTTGGACGGTAAGCTACTAGTCCGATCTTCTCTAAAATGTCAAAAGGTCCCAAAAAAATGTGGTGTTAACTTATAACCCTTTCCATATTAGATAGGACTCTTATGAGGTTTGACCTATAAAAATACCTTCATACCCACCTCAAAACTAGTGTCGATCATATGAGCATCTACGTACATCTTTCACTTATCATGTGCCTCATGAAGTCGTTTCCTAATAAGAACTATATGTCTCTCTGTATCTTTAAGCATGGTAGGACCCACTATAAACCTATGCTTAATTCAATCCCAACTCAAAGGATTCCTACACTCTCATCCATCTGACACCTTATAGGGTGTCATACCACGATAGAAATGTGAATGTTGTCATTGTATGCAAACTCTACCAAGTAGAAATAGTCCTCCAATGCGAGAATGATGATCCATCACATACATGAAAAGCATGTCCTCTAAAATTTGATTAAATCAATCAGTCGACCATAATTTTGAGGGTGGTATGCGGTACTTAAATTTATTTGTGTGCCCAAGGTATCTATAGAGTGGTCCAAAATTTAGATGTGTATAATAGATAATGATCACAAATAATCATGTGTGCGATCCATGTATCCTGAAAATCTCATCCATGTATACCCTAGCTTTATAGCTCTAGTAGTATATGTGGTCTTCACTTGAGAAAAGTGTACTACCTTGGTCAAATTTTCAAGCTTGCATTCTGATTACATCATGATGATACGCCAAAACAAATAGACCACAATAAAATACATAAAATTAGTGTCACATTTCCACTCTGGAATGGCATGTGGGTATAAAATATTGTGAGATATTGATGTCGACCTTCACCCTTTGGCACTCTAAACAACTTTGCCACGAAGATGCAATATCTCTCTACAACTATGCCCAATGATACAATTATTGTAATTATATGTGCATCTTTTTCACCCCCAGTGGGATGAATAAGGTGCCTGATAATGACCTTTGATAGAATGAGTCAACGAAGATCACCCTCTCTGGGAGCATAGATACCTCCTCTATATCTCAATAGTCCATCTGCCTCTAAGGTATATCCTAAAAAATTTCCCTTAAGGTCTCATTTTTCCTCAATCTCTCTCTGAATTGTTAGATAAAATCAATCTCTAGGAAGTTGTGTTAGGATCTAACCCCTCAAATTTGTCTGCGAATAGTCAAAGCCATCATTATACGTAGTATCTGACTCGGGAATCTACAACAACATTATCCTTTCCCTTCACATGTTCAATATCCATCTCATAATCACAAATGAGCTCCATCTAATGTCGTTGATGGGTGTTTAGATTAGGCTCGGCAAAAACATCTTTGAAGGCTCAAGTGATTTGTCCTTAATACAAATCGTCATCCCAAGATAAAATGATCTCAACAAACCAATGCATGAACCATTTTAGTAAGTTAAATCTCCTAAGTGGGATAATTTATCTCATAATCCTTGAGCTTTCAAGACTCAAAGATATCACATGACCCTCTTGCATGAGTTCAACCCCTAAACACTGCGAATGTAGTATTTGTGTAAACTGTGAAGTCATGGTGAGGATCGAGAATGGCTAGAATAGGTGTATTAGTGAAATGCTCCTTAAGCATCTTGAAGGCATGTTCACACTTCTCCGTCCACTCAATTTTTTTCCCTTGAAGAGAAGTGATGGGGTGAGATATACTGAAAAAGCATGTACAAACCTATGGTAGTAGCATGCCAAGCCCATGAAACTACGCACCTATGTAACACTAATGGGTACAAGACAATATAACATTACCCTTATCTTGGAGTGATCAACTATAATTCCCTCACCCGAAATGATGTGCCCCAATTATTGAACCTCTGTCTGAAAGGAGGAACACTTAACAAGGCTCTCATACAAATGATGCTCCCTCAAAATTATAACGCCTACCTAAGGTGGTCATCATGCTCCTCCACTTTGTGTATGATAAAATCAAGATGTTGTCTATGGAAACAAGGAAAAAGTGGTCCAAAATGTCATAAGCATGTCATTCATCAATCTCATGAATACGGACATGGCATTGGTTAGTCCAAAAGGTACCACTATGAACTCATAGTAGTCATATCTGTCCGAAAAAATGTTTTATTGATTTCCACTTCTATAATCATCAATTTATGGTAGTAAAAATTTGTATCGATATTTGAAAATATGGTGGCACCATGAATCGATCAAAGATGTCTTGATCCATGGTAGAGTTAGTGATTCTTCACCATTACCTTATTCAATCATCATAGTCGATGCAAAGCCTCAAATATATGTCCTTCTTCTTAACAAATATGACTAGTGTGCCCCAAAGAGACACGCTAGGATGAATCAATCCCTTCTCAATAAGAGCTTATAATAATATGTTGATCTCAAAATCTCGGGTGTGATCATCATATAAGGTGCTCATCAAATCGACTCTACCCGAGGTATTAAGTCTATGTGGAAATCGATCTCTCTCTGCGGAAGAATACACAGTAACTCACTATGGAACACATCTAAAAACTCCCTAAGAATGTGGTGGTCATCTAAATATGGGCCTAGAAAATCATATTCTAATCTATAAGTAATAGTAATGGAAAACAATTGACATCCCTTCGCATACTCCACTTAAGGCTGCATAGTGGAAATAGTGCAGATGGAGAGTGGCCTCTAAATCTCTATCACAACTACCTATGTACCAAGGTCATCATGGCACTCAATGACCTTGCAGTAATAGTATACCTTTTCTTAATGGGAGCGAGGCAATCCATCCCCAAAATAACCTCATATGATAACAGGGGAAGGACTCGTAAGTCTCTACGTAGTGGTGAAAGATCTTAAATCTAGGACATAGTTTATAATAATCATGCTCACATGTAACTTGGCTCTAGAAGCCAACTCAACCTCCCAATTCATGTCCTTCCTAACTACCACTAGCCTACATCGATCCACTAATATAAGAGATATAAAAGAATTAGATGAACTGAATTAAACAAAATGGAGATGGGAACTCCTCGATTCTATCTAATGCCTCTATCATTATGGCCTAGTGCTCTACTTGACAATTATCTACCACTGCATACACCCTATGAGATCTACCCATATCCCTATTTGTAGTCTTTGATGCGGGGATTTCCCCTATTATATGTTATAATGTTCCGTGGGAAGTCCTTCTTGTGGTGAGAAGGATCTGCAAGTGAAATAACCTCCTCCCTATCTCTGAGCTAAACCCATACCACATGTCCCTCGTGAACTCAATGCATTGGACATGTAGGTCATTTCCTATAAGTCTGTTATGAATGGGATGCCCTATCATGTTATCCTTATCATCCCTATCATCCTTGGACTCTAACATTCCCCTAAAACTATGGTAGATGCCCCTATGTCTTTGAGCACCATAGCGAGGTTAGAAACATTGTTATTATTGTTGAGGTCGAGGTGTACGTACCAAGGTCTAAATCCCCTTTAGGAGGATGTGGTACTCCTCTTGAGTGATTGTTTTGCATGTCCTAAATATATGCTCTGGTATTTTCCATGGCAGGTCTTACCTATGTTCTCCTCAACGATGTATGTCTTCTCCATAACCCCAAAGAGGGTCGTGGGCGGTGCATATGTACTTTACTCCTCGAATATCTAATTTTATATCCCAAATGAATTGGTGAATTTGTACCTACTTATCATGCATATAATTCACAAACTGAAGAAGATCCAAAAATTTCCCCTCATACTATGATACTTCACTAGTCCCATGTCACAAATCATGGAACTCATCAATACGATGTTACAAGTAGCATCTAGAAATGTATCTCAACCTAAATATCTCCTAAAAAAATTCCTAAGTTAATATATCAACATCAATTAGGAGATTTTGTTCCTAAGTCCTCCACCAAAATCCGGCTTCATCTCTCGATAATTTTATAGCTACACAAGCCTTGGTGTTTCTTCGTAGGGGTAGATCTTGAAGCACACAGTCAACCGACCAGGTATGCCTCAACGTGAAATCTTGTGGTGTCACTAGAGTAGGTGGGCGGGCGGAGTATCACTATATCTCTATTGTGGTTTTTGTATCAATTTCCTAGATCTAGGCATCTCGATGATATTTGCCTCTCCTCTCCTCGATAATGAGGTGGACTCTTATTCCTTTCTCTCGAGCTTCGATGTAACCTCTCTGTGGGAACTAGGCACTTTGGGACCGGCGTCCTTCCCATGATGGGTGTGGCGAGTGCATCTTATGCTCCTCTACTCTCTCTAAAACCCACTCTCTAAGAGTTTTCACTACCTCCTACAATTCATAAAGGATTTGAGCTCCTAATACCCCTTGATTACTCGGGTAGGGAAAATGGTCCATTTTATACTAGCTTCGGTCAATTTTGTATACATGCAACATTGCAGGGGCCATGAAGAAGTTTAGAATACAAGTAAAAATGGGTAAAAGATAAATTATATTAAGTTTTTAAAACATTACCTAAAGTCCTATGTTGAAAACTCAAACTACGATACCAAGTGTAATCCCCCAATTAAAATTCTCGGTTTAACCCATGTTAACAATAAAATTATGGAATATTGTTTTAAGAAAGAATTAATGAGAGTCAACTTAAGTTTACGTTAACTATATATTTTTCATGTCGCCATGTGGTACTATTATCTCATGCATTACATGATGGTGTTGCGATTATCGGTTAAATTGGATTAGCTTGATAATTATGAGGATGATTAAGAACTTAATCGATTTCTAGCAAACAAGTCGTGGTTTGAAGATAACCTTGTTTGACTCTGGTGGTCGAAAGGAAATCTCACAAAAAGGGGCTGAACGAGATGATATCGACCTCATTGGGTAAGGGCCTCCATATTCATGTCAATGTTATAATTTTGTTAATTCATTTTGGGAGGATGATAGTTTAACAATCTTATACCCATAATATAAATCTCCTTAACGAGGTTTGACTACAAAAAATTCATTAAGAGGATCCCATCAATTAACCTACAATACTTATCCATCTTTTCTTCCATTTTCTAGCTCAACTTATTAAATCACTACTTTAATTATGTTGCTTATAGTTGTCCCTATGAAATATTAATAGCTTTAAGTTACTTGGAAAATACAACTAGAGACAGGTGCGAAGATGGTTTAATGAGAGCCATTGGATTGGATTTTTTTCTCCACCCTATATTTCTAGGGTTCCTTGATGCCCTAAAGATAAACTTATGACTTGGGTAAGACCAATTTCTATTCTATTTTTTTCTTCATTTTTTTGGATAAGGTAAAAGAGTTTGGTTTTGAAGGGCCCAAAAACCCTTTACATATAGAGAAGCGAGGGTTTAACGAGATAAGCCGCGAAAGCCAAGGAAGCAAAAAAATTGGATGGTAAACACTTTTATTATCCGAAGCTATGAATTGGAGTGGTGGAGGAACACTTTCTCTAAGTGGGACATTGGGGTGGGCTTGGGTCCTTAATGTCCACCGAACGACCCGCATTTGGAGCACCCCGCTATATTCTCGCTTGGTCCATATGGAGAAGTTAGACCCTACCTCAAGGTGTTCCCATGGCCACTTATTAAAAGCATCTAATGAACTCAATGGGAATGAAACTTGGGTTGATGATTACAAACTACTGTAGCTGCTTGATAACCTAAGACGTTGAGTTCATTGGATGTTTTTTTCCTCATTTTCTCTTCATTGTTTGTAGATTTTGGAGAAACTTTAATGGAGGCTTGAGAAAATAGTGGAAGGATATATATTTAACCATATGTGTGTGTATAGACACACTCATACATACGAACATACACACACGAGATATATATATATATATATATATATATATATATATATATATATATATTAATTATTAATCATATATATATATATATATATATATATATGCATATGCTTAACGTGTTAGGTTTAAACGCGAGGTGTTTTATATATGCGAAGGGCATCGGTGGAAATGGAGGGTTTCGGTCGTAAGGATAGGACCGAACCTTGTATCATTTCATAAAAGCCCAAGCACAACTATGGATGATTTTGGATTGCATGTGGATGAGGGAACGTCTAAGGTCGTGACAACTTGTGGGAGCAGGTGTGTGTGGAAAATAATGGGACTGTCAGGTCGTATAGAGGTTTAGGGGGTCGGGCACTTTGCTTGGACCTATCCGAGTCTATCTGAGGGTGCAACTAAGATATCACAAGGTGTAGATGCAGGGTGGGTTGTGGCCGAGTCACGACCCTAACCCTAATTTTATTTATTAAATATACACCTCAATGTTTTATAATACACACACACACACATATATTATAACCCCTTTTTATATCTATATTAAAAATATAAACATGTGTGTGTGTGTGTGCGCGCGTGTGCGCGCGTGCGCGTGTCTGAAATAACCAAACTCTTAATGCATATAGCTTATTTGGTAATGACAACATATTTATAGCATATATACAACCAATTATTATTATGTATGTATATGTTATTGGCAATAATGATGCAATTAATACAATCAATATAACAATTTATATTTGAATATATGTATGTTAAAATAAATCTCCTAATTTAATTATAACAATTATATCTATTATACACCAAAGTTAGAAATAACATCAACAATCTAACTTAACTAGGTAGTTAATAAGTTTTATCTTGTTTACACTTATAACTTAATTTGTAAATTTGCTAAAAGGATTTCTTATGAAGGAAAATTTAACTAGAACGATAACCCACAAACTTGATTTGAATGGGATAATCTATTTCAATATTTTCCAAATGGAATAGGTGTAACCAAATTGCATTCAAGTTAGGATTTTTTTAGCAAAGGAGTGAAATGCCTTATCATCCTTTACGAGCACATTGAAATCAAGGAAAACTATCTTGCTTATATTTTCCCATCGATCTCTACTATCATTTCATTCACACAAAATATAATACCAAATGATTTCAAGATAAATAGAGCTCATTATAGTGCCCTTGTATGCCCCATATCAAGAAGAAGAAGTATACATTAAGGTTTATTTTTAAGTTTTATTTTCACTACACTATTGTATGCTTCTCGCATAAGATCAATACAAGATAAACATAACTTTCTTTATTAACAATGTTTATGACATTTCATCAATTTATCACTAAGAGGAAGGAAGATAAATTTTTCACAACTCTTTCTAACACCCATTCTTAATTCAAACAGGACCTTTCAACACATATACTATTTAAAATATTACCATCCCTTTCAAATGGTGAAACATGGAAAGGATAGTAAAGAGGGTTTATTTTCCAAATATGCAAAGATCAAATTTCTATTACATTTTCAACTTTTGTGTAAATGAGTCACAATAAATTAATCAACAATACACTTGAACAACTTAGTACACAACTGTTTCCAACTTGTTTCCCAACAACAACATGGGTTTCCCACAAGTAAAATATAACAACATAGTCCTTTCTTTAGTGTTTCCACTTTCCATCCTCATATCCAAACACACCAAAAGGGGAGGTGGAGGCAACATTCACCTCCCAACCATGCAATGGGGAAAATATCTTCCCCATTTCCCCACGAATCCCCTAACTTCCGAGAAGACTCCATATTCAACACCAAACTTGAAATAACAAGTAATTTCCCAATACCCATACACACATGCACATTAAAGAAAACTTATCAACAATCAAGAGGACAAGATAGGGGCATAAGAGAGAGAAGGGGTTTACATTCCATGTCATAATTTACACACTACCAATCCATCAATGGCTTGTAAGACGGAAATATGGTCATCTAAGCCACTTATCGGTCTATTAAGGGATGGGACACAAATTCTTGGTTCCTTCACAATAACAAAACAAGTATGTAATTAAACACTTATCCCTCCACCTAGTTTACCAACCCACTTATCCCTCCACTAGAACAAATCCCACATCCCCTTGGTTCCTCCTTTAGATTACACAAGGTTTACTTCAAGTTATTTAGCTACTTATCCCTCCATCATGACCCATACTTTCCTCCACACACACATACACTCTTATTATCCCCACAATGGGTGGATAACAAGTACACAATAATAATAATATTTTAACACAACTCAAGTGAGCAAGAAAATACACATTCCATCAAGATGGAACAAGATAAAATAATATTTTTTCAAGAAAAACAAGGGATAATGTAACCAACCTTTTACTCATCTTGTCCCTTCAAGTCCAAAATAAACAAACACCTTTAAGCACTTCTCCAAAATTTTAACACCACCTCCTTAGGTCGGAGGCCTCCCAAAATGAGAATGTGAGCCTCTTTAAATAGGAAATGATCAAAATAGCACCCCCTTTAGGATTGTGCGAGGGGAAGCATCCTATGTTTCCAAAGAAATCCATGTCCCAATAAAAATAATAATACCAAAAGGCATGCCCACATGGGTCAAATCTAAAATCTTACAAAATTCAACCACCCAAAGTAAATGCTCTTACAAGAATTGACATGAAAATCTAATAAGCTAAAAATAAAAAATCCCAAAATTAAATATAACTCAAATCACAAGTCATCCACCTAAATCAACTTACAACCAAAAACAGATCTGAGGTGGTTGAATGGTTTCTAAGGCTCGTTATGGGGTCCTTTTGAGCCCCAAAATGGCTAAAAAGTCTAATAAAAGTACACCTACCCCTTGGGTAGGTGTATGGAAGAGTTTTGGGAGTGTGGGACAAGTTTTACTTGTCCCACACACCACTCAAAAGTGGACTCAAAGTATAATTTCGAGTTTACCAAAAATGGAAGATTTCTAACAAAAGAAAATCCCAACCAAAACAAGTAAGTAGATTATTCCTTAACCAAACTACTAAACAAGCTTAGACATAAATCAACTAAGACAAAAAAATTAATCTAAGGGTCCCCATGAAGATGGGTAACAACAGTACAAGGAAAAATAAATTAAATTGACACATAGTCACCATATACATAACCTAAAAGACCCAATTCCGAGATCGGGTGACTCATATTGGCCAAGGAGCTTCACATGAGTTAGTCCCCCTCCATCATCTTTGGTGTGTTTAAATTTATTTATTTGGGCATAAATTATGGGTGCCTATTTTCCATCTTCACACTCAGCGCACACATCATAGCCACTCAAAATGATAATAAATTTCTTTACGTGTTGAGGTTGTTGATAATGGATGATGGTGTTTGCACTTTGGTGGCCAATTTTGTTGGATGTAGTGTAGATTTTAATGATGATCAATGGCATTAAGCTAGGGTGGATGACGTATAAGAGGAAGGAAGTTTTTATTTTAACGTCAGTTCTAATGGTGCACTAATGCTTCTTCCTTTTGCAAATTGATGGCACACCACCGTTAGGCCTATCTAACTCCTTCCTCCTAAACACCCTTTTGGTCATTTTTCTAGTCTTATAAACCATTTAAACAGTGCTAATTGTTATAGCCTTAAATCTAACTACATTAGCTTCTTATTCTCTTCTAGCTTGCTTCTATTAGCTCCCGACCTAAGATCAATCCACTTTTTGGATTGATTTAGCCCTTCACATTAACCCTTCTCTTCTAACCCTAATTACTCTCTAAGAGAGATTAATTAGTCTAACCTAGGTTAATTACCTATAACATAGTCAAATCACACTTTGACTTGCTAAAGTGCTTTTGGACTTTAGCCTTTGTCCCACATGCACCCAAATCTCCCTTTTCTTCTAAACCAAAAACTATAAATAGGGCTCTATACCCCTCCTCATTTCTAAGAATTCTCTCTTCTTCTAGCACAAATTATAGCAATTTGTTTAGGCTTTAGTTTGTATTTCATCTTCTTTCATTTGAGCTAAAAGCATTTAATCTTGTATTTCATAGCATTAACATAGAGTAAAAGGGAAGATCCATTGGCCTTGAAGCCATTAATGGGGAGATCTCTTTCTCTTAAACACATAAAATGAATGCTTAGATCCTCTTAGGTTCATCATTTCAAGCTTTCAAAGAATAGAGATTAACTTCATTTGCTTAGTTTGCATGTTTATTTCAAATTAATGTATGCAAAGAAGGAAACCTTGCTCATTTCTTATCACATGGTCCATTGATCAGATTGTTAAAATCCTTTGGGGTTTCTTTAGAGATTCTTACCCCAAATCCATGGCTTTTACAACTTTTCATTGAACACATTTGGCACGCCCGGTGGGACACTTATGTCCACCCTCCATTAATGGAGGTCTTTTAGGTTTTTCAAAGCTTATTTTCAAGTTTTTTTCAAATCACTTGTTATTTCCTCATTTTTATTTCTAAACCTAGATAAATGACCATCATTTATATACATTTTGTGGGTTTGATCTAGAAATAGGACACTTTGACTAACAACTAACCTGTTTGCTCTTGAAAATTTGAAAATCCATGTTTTTTACAGGTTTTTCACAGGGTGTGCGTAGGTGTCCAACAAGGGCGCGTACACGTCGAAACCCCAGCGTACCCATCATATCAAGCATATACTGTCAAAGGTCCCCATCATTTGTAAACTAAACCTTTACACAGATGCACACGTCTCTATCATCTGGGCGTATACGTCTCTCTGGCTGCGCAAGCGTAAATGGTCTGACTGTGTAAAAATTAGAAATAACCCATACAAGGATGCACACGCATCTCCATCATCTAGGGTGCGTAGCCATCTCTCTAGCCACGCAGGTGTAAAAGATCTGACTGTGTAAAAATTTTACAGTTCTCTGTTTAGGCTTAGGCACGTACACGTCGTAACCTTGAGTGTCCATGTCAATATAGGCACGTCTCTATCATATTGTGAGCATCTGTGTTTACTTCATTGGGTTTTATTAATTTTTTGACTGCAGGCATACTCATTAGGTGGGGCACGTATCCATCGGTTGGGGAGCGCTGGTGTCAATATAGGCACGCAAGTGTCTATGTTAAAAATTGAAAATTTTACAGTCTGCAAAAAAAATTCTTCTAATCCATCACTGCAGGTTTTTAGGACTAAATAATTGGAAAAACAAGGTTCTTTCTTAAACATTTCAGTTGCTTAGATTAAAAGTGTTTTTGTTTTTGACTTAGAAGTAGTTTTGTAGAAGTGTGTATGCTCTCTCCTCACGTCTTCCAAGGTGATCTTGGAGATCAAAAACACCAATACAAAACTCATATAAATTGTTCAAAAACACTTGTTTTATAAAGGTTGAAGTAAAACTTTCATGTGATTTCAGTGGAATTTTTCACGTTGTGTATGCTCTTCCTTCACGCCTTTTGGCGATCTTAGGAATCAAAAGCAAAGTGAAAAACTCTCTTTCTTAAACATCAACCTACAATTGGAAAATTACTAAAACTTGTTGTCTACAGGACCTAACGATTGTCAAAGAAAGGAGGAGCTAAAACAAAATACAAACCCACTAATACACATGTTTCTTGCAGGTTGCCAAATGGTGTGCTACTTAAAACCACATTAAGCTAAGCAAGATAAAAAAACACACCATATTCAAAACATTGTATTGCAGGTTTGAAAAAGTACGTCCTATCCGCTCAATTGGAACATAACCCCTTTGGCATAACACCTTAAGCTATAACAATGGGGGTGGTACCAGGAACCCTAAAGTAGTCCACCATTGTAACCTCGTGGATGAAACAGGAAGCGCTCCGCTTACCCACTTGACTAGTATGCCTTGTGAGTTAGAGTTGTAAGTTGTCCATATCATGACCTTAGTAAAAGTACACGATGGATGCATTCATTTCCCACTTTGTACTTGAAAGGGGATAAAGCCGAGATACTCCCAAACTAGTCATTGTGACTTTTTGGGTAAATCACACCTCGCTCTTAGACAACCTTGTAACACCTAGTTGAGAGAACTTGTTAAGGAAGCCATTTTGTCAAGGAGCCCACTTTACTAGTCCTTGTTGCGTCAAGCCATCACAAAGTGACGGCTCATCTGGAATCTAAACCTTGTTTGTTGAAACAAGGCAAAGAACCCTTGTGAGTTCGAACTGAGTGTCTTTTCATCACGGACCTAAGCTACGTCCCACTTTTGCTTAGTTTTATTCTTGTCTTCGGATGAGGTGAAGCTCTACCTAAGTGTTGCTTAGCTTGTGTCCATCTTTTGATCAGTACCCTTGCATTCTCACCGCCCATTATTCGGGGTGAGAAAGGTGCATACATCACATTTTTTATCAGAGATAGTACTCATCACTTTTTTGTCCGTTTACGCCCATCCATGTTTGTGGCTGGGTTGTTAAACATCTAAAGTGTGCATGGGTACACTTTTCACATCATTGATAAAAGTCCTTCCATCTTGATTTCAAGATCATCTTCACCGTTGTGTATTCGGTTCATCTTTTGTCTCTTCTTGAGTTAATAGTCTTGTTCGCATCTTAGATGTACAATCTTGGTACTTACATCATATTCTCATTTTGTGAGGAAATGGTATAAGTCCCCTTATTACGTGGTTACACTTGCTCACACGATTAAAAACTCCTTGTTATACTTATTACTTGGTTTCACTCTCGACATCATCTTAGTCTTCTTGAAGAGTGTTGATAATGCCTTACATATATCATAATAAAGTTACCATGGTGCTAACACCTTGCTTGCTCGGTTAATGTATCACGGTGACGTTATTACGCTATATCTATTCACGACTTCCATTTTTCAGAAGGTTTGGATTTCATCGGTATTCAAACTAGTTTTAAGTATACCTTGTCAAGGGACTGCGACAACATCACGTCAGTGCTTAGACCTTGTTGGGGTTCTAACTTGACTTACATATTGATACATCTTTGTCGCTATCTTAGGGTATAGGCTTGGCAATAACAAATTGAGTGAATCATAACATTAGATGTGCATATGAATGTTTCTTGGTAAAAATGATTGCATAAAATTACATCTATGATACACTGTGGTATAATTCCAACATCCCCTTAAATGGCTTGTAGAAAACCATACACTTAAGGGTTACGCTAGCTACATAAAGACATCCATGCTAGTGATGCCTAAAAACATAAAAATGGTAGCCAAATCAAATGAGCAACACATGGGAGAAAACCCTTTCGACACATTCCCATTCAGTGGTCATAATTTAGGACCGCTCTTCTCTCAAGTCAAAGATACGGAGACATTAATCGATCATAGTGGAGAAGAGTCGGACTCTTCGGGAGAACAACAAAGGTTAGACCTAAACAGATTTGACGAGCTCTTATATTATAACAAAGATCAAGTACTCAAGAGTCTTGGCATTAGGAGCTAAACTTCCACACGAGCATGAAGAAGAAACAAAGGTCATTGACCCTAACTTAGGAGAATGGAGATTCATCTTAGACACAGATAATCCTTTCGATGTGGGATATGCATCCACTTCTGGGCAACATAAGGCCGTTGTCGAAGGTGAAACATCACGTAAACCTCACTTTAAGGCTTCACGTAAAGTAAAAACTGAGTGGAAGGCCTCCCCTCCTCTAAAATTTGATGAAGAAGAGGATCCCTGGTTGAGGAGGAGATCCTCCAAAAATAGATCTTGAAGTTGAGTCAGAAATTAGCAAACCTAGGCGCTTCAAAAAGAAACATAGGTAAAGACAAAGACAAAAACAAACTTAACGAGTTTCAATTTGATCCACATATGGACTATACCTTTAAAGAAACTCAGGCTCAAAGGTCAATATCACCTACTAAAGAGCAACTCATTCAGGATGAATTGAAATCTATGAAAGATACACGCTCACACATTACAACAAGGAAATGTAGGCCAAAACAAAAAATATTCATATGAAGAACTATGTCCTTACCCCTTTGATAAGGACATGCTACAACAACCTTTCCCAAAACATTTCACTGTTCCCAAGTTTGATAAGTATAAGTGCAAAAGTGATCCTCGTGATCATATAAAAGACTTTTACATGGCTTGCCAAGAGGTCGTATAGTGATAATTTCTTGATATGACTTTTTCCTCGCAGCCTAGGAGCCATGGGATTGGAATGGTTTTATAGCATACCTAAGGGCTCCATTACAACATGGCCCACACTAGTAGAGAAATTTGTAAGGCATTACTCCTATAATATGGAGAGTGACATCACGATGAATGATCTATGCAACACAAAACAAAAACCCAATGAGACATTTGTAGGATTTTTACAACGATGGCATGGGTTAGCTAGTCGCTTTCCTTGTGCCTTACCCAAAAAATAGTTAGTGAGTATATTCATTCCTAACTTGAACCCAAATAGCCTTTCACTTGCAAATGCATTGTGGCTCAAACTTTGAAGAAGTCATAGAGAAAGGTAGTCAAATTGAGAAAGTGCTCATTGCCAAGGGCATGCTTAAACCTGTTATTAAAAACAAACACGAAGCCAAATCCACAGACAAACCTAAATTCTTCAATAAGAATAAACATGTTGTTGGTGATGGCATTACAGACTCCAAGAGAGTCCAAGCCGTACAGACAGGTCCACTCTTGAAACTTTCACAAGGGCCTCATCCCAAAGCACCTACAAAACGTACGTTCACATCTTTGACAGAATCCTTATCTACCATCCTAAAACAATTAGATGGTGCAAAGATGGTAGAATATCCAATTACAACAATGCCCTACCCGAAGACGCTCCAAAACTGGTTTGGTTCAAAGACAATGAATATTGCGACTTCCACCATGTGTCAAAGGACACAAAACGGATAGATGTTTGAGATTACACCATTATATCCAAGACCTCATAGAGGAAGGGAAGATTGTTGTAGAGTCTCCCCCGGAGGCCGGTAAAAGTTCAAATGAAAAAATGGGTATTTACAAGGAACCTTTTCCTGACCATGCGGATAAAAAGAAAAAGAAAACAGATCAAGGAAAACTTCCAATGACTATAGGACTTGTTGCTATGTGTACCCTACAAATGATAGTCCTTATGATTCCCTCATTGGATGTATTAACTCATCTAATGAACAAATTAACACCATTCGGATCTTAGAAAAGAGCTATGCAGTCGGACAAGAGACGTGCCCACTTAATCATACCAGATCCTATGCCTACCCCTGAGGAAAGTCAATATAACTTGATAGAGCAATTAGAAAAAATGTCTACTAAGATATCTATCCTTCGATCTCCTAAAGATCTCCAATGCCCATAAAAACATATTGTTCAAAACTTTGCAAAATTCAGGGGTTTCCACATAAATAGATCCCACAAACCTTCAAGCCATGATTGCACACTTAGACACCAACGATCATATTACTTTTGATCATACTTGCAATCCCATAATAACCCAGAGCATAACTTTCCATTATATCTCGAAGTGGTGGTTACCCATCACAAGATCAAAAGAGTACTTGTAGATGGGGGATCTGGTTTGAATATTTACACCTTGAAGCTAGTAAAGTAAGCAATTGGGCCAGTCAAAAATAGAGTTGGTGCTAAAACTATCACAATCACAACATATGACAATGAAGAAAGAGAGTCAGCAGGGACTATAGTGGTCCCCATGGAGGTAGGACCAACATGTCACGACACAACGTTCCATGTCCTTGACTTGGACCTTCCATACAACATGCTCTTAGGACGCCCATGGATCCATGCCATGCAAGCTATTCCATCAACGTTTCATCAGTGCATCAAGTTATATCATGAAGGGTAGGTGGTTACCATTTTGGGTGACCCAGAACCTTTCACACATTGTAGGGCTTTGCATAGTTTTTCTCGTGCAGCTTATGAATGTCCTTCTATGGATGTTGTTGTCCCTTTACAAATGGAGGCCATGAAGAACCAAGTAGATTCAAATCTCTCACACCTTTCAATCAAGATTTTCCCTCATTGGTCAATCCATTTGCTTCATGGGAGGCCACATCAGCAAAATATGGCCCAAGTAGGCCATTCACTCTTGAGCAGGCTCTGTTGATATCAGACCTATCAGTATCCCCCAGGACAAGGGGTAAGCCTTATTTTCAGTTCAAGAGCACCCACAAGCAATGTCCTAAACCTTTGGAGAAATTTGTCCATAGTGGCCTCTTGTCTGAGGAGAAAATGTTAGAAGACCCTACCAGTAGAGTACCAGAAGGCACCATGGCTTCATGCAATCAAGCGCCTCAGTATGTCAAAGGTCCTCGCATGATGTTTGTCATGGGCTATGATGGGTTTGGATGTGGCATTAATGCACAAGGCCGGTTGGAGCCTATCCCTATCCCTCATTTCAAAACTGATAAACATGGCCTTGGAATAAGGCCCCATGATGCTCTACCTTAAGAAACAATGCCACTTCTTCTGAAAGTGAGGATGTTTCACCTCATTCCGATAGTGACGTAGATTCCCAATGTAGCCTTTATGAAGATCTTGCCTCCACGAACCTATTCCCAGATTCATCGGTCCTTACCTTATCCGAATCCATCCCCCTAGATAAATATCCAATAGCCCTTATATATCCTGAGCTTATAGATTGGGATCAACAACTTCACGTGCCATTGGATTTCTTTGAAAATGATGAGGCATTCACAGAGTTCATGGGACTCAGGGACTTTATTCCAGCTGGAGACCACAAGAAAGGATTTAAGATTCAACTAGATGCTTGTGCCTATTTTGGGGAGGAAGCAGAGATGTGCGGATGGTTGAATAAAAAGGTTGTAACTAAAGGTATACCTACCTCTGAGAAACCAAGCAAGAAGGCTCAACGGAAATCCCATAGTGACAAACTCTTTGATGAGCTCATAGACAAACAAAATGAAGAGTCTAAAGATGAAGTGATTTATCCATTCAAAGATGATCATGAATTACCACAGGAGGTCGATCTTACTCTTCCCCCTGATCCTACATGGATGGAAGATGCTTCTAAAATGCTTATTGAGGAAACAATCAATGTCAACATTGGCTCAGAGGAGCAACCTAGAATAGTCAAGTTGGGAGCTTCACTCTCAGCTCAGGAACAAAAGACCTTTGTAGAGCTCTTAAAAGAATACGTGGACATATTCACATGGACATATGCAGATATGCCTGGTTTAGACCCTGAGCTAGTTGTGCACAACCTCGTTGTGCACCCAGAGGCCAAACCAATCAAACAAAAGTTAAGAAAGATGCATCCTAAAGTGGCACTCTTGGTCAAAGAAGAATTAGAAAAGTTGTTAGCTATTGATTTCATAAAACCTATTGACTATTCAGAATGGATCTCTAACATAGTCCCAGTATAGAAAAAAACCTGTTGGAATAAGGATCTGCATGGATTTCGTGACATCAACAAAGCATGTCCAAAAGATGATTTTCCCCTACCTAACATCGACATGATAGTCGATTCAACAGTTGGGCTATGAAATGTTGTCCTTGATGGATGGTTTTTCAGGTTATAACCAGATACAAATTACGGAGGAAGATCAACATAAGACAACATTCATCACCCCTTGGGGAACATTCTGCTACAAAGTCATGCCCTTCGGGCTTAAAAATGTTGGGGCTACTTATCAGCGGGCCATGACAGTTATCTTCCATGATATGATAAGTGACATCATGGAGGATTATGTTGATGATATCCTAGCAAAATCCAAGAGTAGAAAAGAACACCCTGAAGTGTTGAGGCATATCTTTCAGCATCTAAGAGACTATAAGGTTCGCTTGAACCCTAAGAAATGTGTCTTCGGTGTCTTATCAGGAAAACTCCTAGGGTTCATTGTCTCACAAAGAGGGATTGAAGTGGATCCTATAAAGGTTATGGCTATCACAGAAATGCCACCACCTACCACTCTCAAGCAGCTAAGGAGTCTACAAGGAAAGATTCAGGAAATCCATCACTTTATCTCACAACTTGCGGATAAGTGCCACCCCTTTACTCATTTTCTCAAGAAAGATGTCACATTCAATTGGGGACCTGATTGTCAAAAATCCTTTGCTCTACTCAAACAGTACTTGTCCAACCCACCTGTACTAATGCCACCTACCCCCGGTGAACCTCTCCTCTTATACATTTCCACTACCCAGTTTTCCATTGGTGCATTACTTGCCCAATATGACTTAGCCCATAAAGAGAGAGCAGTTTACTATCTTAGCCACACCTTGATCGCATACGAGCTGAATTATCCCCAAATAGAAAAGGCCTTGCTTGGCGGTTGTATTCACATTTCAAAAGCTTCACCATTATCTCCTGAATAATAAGACCAAGCTCATATCCAAAGTTGACCCTCTCAAGTACCTTTTATCCAAACCCACCCTCACAGGCCGAATGGCTAATTGGATCATTCTCTTGAGTGAGTTTGACATTGAGTTTGTAAATCAGAAGTCTTTAAAAGGACAGGTATTGGCTGATCAGTTGGCAGAAGCTCCTCTCCCAGGAATGGAACCTTTATGCTTAGATTTACCAGATGCATCTATGATGTATATTGAAGAGTCCATAGAATGGCAGGTTCATTTTGATGGATCTTTTACCTTCCATGGATCTAGAGCAGGAGTGGTCCTCATCACTCCAAATGGCGATGTCATACCATGAGCATTCGGTTGGGATTCCCATGTACAAATAACATTACAGAGTATGAAGCACTCATCGCTGGCCTCAGGCTAGCTATTACATGGAATATCAGACAACTACGAGTCATTGGGGACTCTCAACTTATCATAAAATAGGTTAATGATGAGTATAAGGTTAAAGATGAGAAACTTATTCCATATAAGAAAATGGTTGAAACTTTGAAGGAATATTTCACACAAGTCATATTTGAACAAAAACCAAGGTCGCATAATAGATCCGTGGATGTTATGGCTACTATTGGGTCTCTCTTGCGCATAGCACCTAAGAAAGCAAGATGCCTTTCTTCATGGAACATCTACAAGTACCTACATATGATATGTCGAGTCATGTTTGGCATGTGAAGTTGTTGGTCCTTTATCCCCTTGGTATGACCCTATCTTCCAATACCTACAAGATGGCACCCTTCCCCCTGACATCACCCATTCTGAAAAGAAAGCCCTTATTCACCGCATAGCCCATTATACCCTCCTAGGAGGTACCCTTTATCATCGTGGCTATGACGGGAATCTGCTTTATTGTTTGGATGTCATTGATTCTATCCACACAATTAAGGAAGTACATAGTGGTATTTGTGGAGCACATACTAGTGGCATGGTCTTAGCTAAAAAGCTATTGAGAGTAGGCTATTATTGGCCTACCATGGAATCTGATTGTTGCAACTTCGTAAAGAAGTGTGAACTATGCCAAAAATATGGGAATTTAATACATGCATCGGTGCAAGCCTTACAACCTATTACAATGCCTTGGCCATTCTCTAAATGGGGCTTGGATCTCATAGGGAAGCTCCATCCTTCTTCATCAGATGGTCATACTCATATCATCACCACCACCAATACTTTACCAAATGGGTAGAGGTTGTCCCTCTTACCTATGTCACCGGTGCGCAGATTTCAAAATTCATCATGAACCATCTCATATGCCATTATGGGATCCCCTCGGCCATTGTCACTGATAATGGTAAATCCTTCAAAAATAAAATGGTTAAAACATTGTGTCAATGCTTCCATATCCAACTTAAGTGGTCTACCCCTTATTACCCTCAAGGTAATGGATAGGCGGAAGCCACCAATAAAACCCTTGTGTGGATTATGGAGAAAATGGTCAGTAAAACCAGGCCGTAATTGGCATCTGCAGATACATCCCACCCTCTGGGCCTATCGTACCTCCATCCACACTCCTACTGGTGTGACCCCTTATTCACTTGTCTATGGCACTAAAGCCATCATACCTTTGGAAGTGGAGCTTCCCTCCCTGAGAATATCTCTCAGAGACTATCTTGACAAAGATGAAGACTACAGAGTTGCTCGCCTAGCGGAGTTAGAACTATTAGATGAAAGGCGTATCAGAGCGCTCAATCACCTAAAATTTTATCAGAACAGAGTGTCCAGAGGATATAATAAATGCATCATTCATCGGGAATTTGATGTAGGGGATCTAGTTCTCAAAGAAAATCAAGAAGAACACCATTAAAGACAGAGAAAAGAAAGGAAAGTTCGAGGCTAACTGGTTAGGTCCTTATGTTGTAATTGCAAAATATGGATCAGGGGCCTACAAACTGCATATTCAGATGGTGAAGAGCTTCCAACCCATGAATGCCATGCACTTAAAGTGGTTCTACGCTTAGGCATGATGAGAATATCAAATAAGAACTAAAAATTGGAAAACAAAAAAAAAAAAGCAAAAAAATGGAAAAATGAGAAAATAGTAAAGAAAAAGCAGGTCATCCTCATGTGAAAACCACACAATTGTGGCGCAGGGGGTAGGTCTTTGAGTGAAAACCAGTTTTGGCACTCAAAGAGGATTCACCGAACACAAGTTACTCTTATGGAAGGATGGGTAATCGTTACCACTTTTTAGATACAACTTTTTTCTGCTAGGTCTAGGAACCCTACTAGGATCACCTTTGCCTTGCCATGATCTGGTTTGTTTGCTCTTATATCTGCATGAAGGACATTACCTTTGTATAAGCCCATCTAACGCTTGAGCATGAAAATCCCATTGCCATCTTCCTACACATACACGCGTGGCATTCTACCCTTTGTATATTCCCACATCACGTTGGGGGCACCCACGCTTCATTGTTCTTGTACATTGCTTTCAAAACATGACCTTGGAAAATACAAAAACATTTAGAAAACAATACACAAAAAATCTAAACATTTGGAAAAATCCCTTTCTAGGGATAAAGCTACATTCATCTCACAATGCTATCTTTGGGAAACCTAGACAAAATAGTGACAAACATAGCCACGAAAACTTATCTTCTTAGATAAACCCAAAAACATTAGAAAATATGTCAATGTTGTCCCACAAAAACAAAGTAGTGCTTTAATTACTTTTAGTTGTTGGTTTGTATAGTTTTGGTGTACTTAGTCCATTAAATTGTTAGTTCTTTAAAATGGATCATTTGCTTATCAAAAGTTGAATCTTGTTTGATTTAAATTGAGCATTGCATTACATACATTTGAAGGCTATCATGCTTGTAAACAATTGTTGTAGGTTTCTTTGTTTGTTAGTGTGCTTCCTTTTAGGGTTCATTTTTGCTTGCTTAGATTAGATCTCATTTTATCTCTTGTTAGAGGTTTGTGCATGTGTTTGTTTAGTAGTAGTATGTGTATATTTGTTTAGTTTTGTTAACTTTTGCTTGTGTGTTTTTGCACAGTTGTTTGTTATCACATCTATCATCTATCATCTCATCACATTTATAACATCATCCACTACATCATATATATACAAAAATGCTAAGTATTACATCATGCATGTATGCTAAGCTAATCATCAAATATCGTATCATCAATGGGGGCAAGAGGGGTTGCACATAATCACTAATCTATCCCCCACACCAATATCATCTAGTATCATCCCAAGTGCTAGCATAAAAACTCGAACATAAATCATGAATCTAAAAACATGTGGTGCCATCTATAGATACATCATCAAATATGAAAGTAGGAAGTATACACATTTCTGAATCTAAGATATGCCACATACATGAAAGAAAGAACAAACATACATCATGAATCCATCATATAAACGATACATCAAAAATGTCCATATATACATGTATAACTATCTAGTCAGTGATCAAAATAATACATCATCGATACAATATGCCATCAAAAAGGGGCATGCATCAAAAATAATCGGGCCTTCATCACGAGGCATCATCAAAATGAATAATATACAAAGCTATACAACAAAATCAGCCTTCATCAGAGGCATGTATAAAAAATATATATACAAAAAAAGGTAGAGCTCAACCACAACTCTCACCCTCATCGGGGCTCCCAGGTCTATCACTTGGTCGATGGAACAATGGTGGCTAGGGAGGACCTACACTAGATGGACCACCAGGCTGACTAGATGGTCCCTGTCCAGCTCAGTTGCTCTGGCATGGGCTGCCTAACTGATCTCGATGAGTGGCCTGATCTCTGTGACTGGAACCTATCGTGCTCATCCCTAAATGAGGAGTACCACTCACTGCTCTGGGGGAACTACCCTAAAGTAGGTAGTCCTATAAAATAAAGCCTCACCACCGAGCCTCGTGGCATCACGGATCAAGTCAGCATCTCCAGAAGTGAGGGCTTCCTGAAGGGCAACATCTCGCTCACCTGTCACTCTACCTAAATCAGCCTCGGCCTATCTCGAGGGGCCTCTCGATCTCACTCTGCAGTAACAGTCTGCACCTGGGCTCGTGCCTCATCCCTCTGTGCTAGAAGACCCTGTGACCATCTATATATGTGATCCCTCTGGGCTACCACCATCCACACCCGAGTCTGGGACTGGTGTAGGAGGCTCAATATCTGAGCCCCCTGTGGCCATCTCTCACACCTGACTCTGCCATGCAACACTATCACTGCCCTGAGTGGCCTATGCCCGGCCTATCTCTCTCTTTGTCAAAATCTATCTGCAGAGCTCTGATCTCACTCTAATGTGAGGGCTGTACCTGGTCCTCGCTATATCTCTCTCTCACCACCATGTCAACAATGATGGTTACACATGCTACTCTTGTCTCTCCTAAGATCAGCTCGGCTACCTACCTCTATCTCTCTTTAGGATATCTAAAAGGTGTCCCCATGCTAGTAATACTCTTGCTCTGTGAAGAGGGGTATCTCCCGCTGAATGTCCACTGGGGCTACTCTATGCTACTCATACTAGTCGGCTAAGAGGGCTCTTCTACTCTCTGTGGTAACCTTGTCCCCCCCACCTGCTTGCTCTCATCGGGGCCCTATCTCATCATCATCATTGGCCCTCACCGCTCCTAGGGGCACTACCTCGTTCTCTGAAAAGGGGTATAAATCCCCTGGCTTTGGGAAATGCCTTTGGGGAAACTCTATGTCCATGGCCTTCCACCTATCAAAAGGTCCTATCTCCTCTGAAGCTTCTAAGGCAGGGCCACATGTCCCTTTGTGGTATGGGACCTCTGGCCCTGTCCCCCTCCTCTCTGACCCTATCCCCTATGCATGGGGCACATCGGGCCCACCCTCATCATCATCATCATCACTGTCATCATCTCCACCCTCACCCACTTAGGAGGCCCCACTGGAGGAGGCCTCACGCCAACATCATATGCCGACTCTGGGAATGCTCAAACGGCATGGGAGCACACTGTGGTACCATGGCCCATACTCCAGCGTAGTGCCCAGATCTCTGATCTGTCTAAGTGGCACCCAAATAGTAGGTGCCACCTGTCGAAAGCTAGCCAGTGCTCTATCACGGGCAATCTGTGGACCCATATCAAAGTGCTCTCTGGCTCTGCGAGCATACCATCTATCTGGCCCAGGAACATCCTGGGTAAGGCCAAACTACCATGCTGACATCGATCCACTCTGTATAACTCCCACATATAGTTGCATGGCTACCCAAGATAAAATGCTCAATAGTAGTAGTGTTGAGCTCTAGACCATCCTCTGGCCACTGAAAATGTCTGTAAGGCCTCCATGCAATGGAAGCCTGGAGCAGCTCATCTAGCTCACACCTGTAATGGTATGTAACCCCCATGAAGGGTCACACATCATCCCCTACGGGACCCAACCCATAGTAGAAGGCTCATCGGGAGCCCGACCTCTCAGCACACCTAGGGGGTGACCAATGGCAATGTGGTCCCATGCCCAAATCTATAATAAACGGCGGTCCTACCATCTTCTGATGGTAGTAGGTGATCAAATGGAGATCCCAATACAAGTGTGCTAATATGCACTAACCCCAGCAGTAGGTCTGTCCCTCCACCAAGCCAAGAATCACTCCTAGGAGTCCCAGCGGAAATGAAGCACCAGTCTTGTCAGGGAGTAGAACTCCACTGACAAGAGCCATCATATAGACCACTACGCGGTCTAACTCTGGATCATCTATACATCGGGATAGTCTGATAGACATCCCGCACCATGGTATGGTAGGAACACCAACAAATGTGTGATGTGACGTTGAATGTCACTCCAGTGGCTCGTCATCTCGATAAGTTGTCCCTGGATCGGGACCCGCATGATGCCATACATCCTCTAATGTAATGGTCATCTCCCCAGTCGGGAGGTGAAAGCACTGGCTCTCATTGTGCCACCACTCTCTGCTATGGCCATCAAGAGGCCATGATCTAAAGTAATCTGGGGCATCTCGGCCACATAAGATAGTCTCGTCATGTGTAAAAGGCTCGCCAGGGTCACTCTATCCTCATCATCAAACTGCACCTCTATCATAGGCTAAAAGCGGCATAGTAGCTCTCGTGAGAGTCGAAGAACAGGTAACATACGCTGCAAAATCAATGCAAGTGTTAGGCATCTAACATTTCTATAATATTTTTCTAAGGAAAAATAATGCTTTTAATACATCTAATTTACTAACTATTCTTTTCTTCTAAAGTAATCTCACCTTTGTTCTTCTATACTTGGCTATTTTCTAGCCAGTTGTCTTTTTCTCGCATGCTTCTAGCACATACATGCCTCCTTTGGCACTGCGTTCCTAATCGATGTATACGCACCCTTTGGACACATACACACAAAAATTTCTCCTCTCTTTTTTGGCGCAGCCAATGCAGGGCTTACGCACCCTCCATGATGCCCTACATGCCCCATTTTGATGCACACATGCGTGCGCGTGTCCATCCAAACCCTAGCCGACACTTGCGTGCCCCCTTTGTCTTTTTATGGGTACACGTGCACGTACCCATCTTTCCCAATGGATACGCATGCACGCATACCCACTTCTTTCTTTCGAAATAGGTACGCGTATGCGTCCCTTGTCCCCCATGAATGGATGCGCGTGTGCGTGCATCATCCGTGTCGGTTTTGATGCATGCGCGTGTGCGTGTGTGCATCATTCGATGCGATACACCTACCTACGCATGCGTCAAAATTCCTCCTACCTACCCTAAAAAACCCTAAAAAGTGTAATTAATGTGTAATTAATGGGGGTTAGGGCACTCACGAATGGTCCATCCACTGGGTCCCGCATGTACTCCCGGATGTGATCCGCACACGCCTCGTCCTCCTCGGTATCCTCGCCATCTCACTCCAGGGCTCTTGCTTTCACTCACGGTAAAAATTTACAGAGGCTCTGGTAGAAATGAATTGGTCGTGATTGTTTTACCACCCGGGTGAGTATATTAACCCATCGCGATGCCCCTGGGGCATGTTTTCTCCACCGTGATCATTCTAACCTTCTTCTATCCATTGTGATAATTATTTTTGTATTAAAATAATTATTTTTACTAATTTTCACACATTGGGGCACTTCGTGCCATCCAACGGTCACTTCTTCATCATGCTGAGATAATTTACGAACCTTTCAGGCGCCTTTTCCCACCTTTTCCTCTATTTTTCATCTATTTTCCCCATCGTGATAATTATTTACTAATTTATTTTAAATAAATTATTCTCGACCCATCTTTCTTCTTGTGGGCATATATTCTTAAGCTTTTTGACAGCTTTGTCTTCTCACTATCGCCCTCACATGTATTTTTTGGAAGATCTTTGATCTTTTAAAATTCTTCTGACCGATCAAAAACCTAGAAAATGAAAAAAATTAAAAAATATTTAAAAAACCACAAAAATATTGGAAAATATCAAAATGGCTTAAAATTGATTAAACCGATCATCTACGGCTGAAATCTGTGTCTATTGCATGGCACTCATCCCAGATCTTGCTTGACATTCTCAAAATCATTTGAAACAATGACTCGCGCATCACCAAAATCTTCAATCACCTAAACAAGCTATGTTGCTTACTTCATCTGTACTACTGGGGCACCAATAATTGCACCTAGTACTATTTTCATCATGCACATTGCTTTTTCATAGGACGGAAGTGTCCTCCATCTTCCCCCTTGCATAATACACCTTGCTTGGGGCATCATTCTTCACCCTAGTCATTTATCAAAACATTTGGGACTTCATCTCGATAACAAAATATTTGTGCAACTATCTTGAACGTTGTTGGTTTAAGTGTGTGTGATTGTACTTATTTCCCTGTCAGGTGATTCTGTTTATTTCTCATATTGCATTGCATTCATGTATGTTGCATGGAGTTGGTCATTTTGGCAGAGGACGGTTGTTTGTATCTTGGCTTTTAATGTCATTTTACGCTTCCATCACATGCTCACATTTTAATAAGGACCCATGAGGAGGATTCTAAGCATTATGATGATTAAGTATTGTTAGCAATTGATTTGCGGATAGCTCAATATCCCTTTTTCCTTTTAGCTCCTCGTCTTCACTCGACACTTTTCCTCTATTTTGTTTCTTTTTTCGATCGTCGATCGAGTTTCTTCATCACCCCATCGACACTCGAGGGGGCATTCGTCATCCTTCACCCTATTAATTTTTCTTCTACCCCTTCAAAAAAATTTCTACTTGCTTGTGTTTGTCTACTTTCTTTGAAGTAACGTCACTTACGTCACCTCAAAGAGGGGAAATGTAGACACCTGTAGTTTTCTCAATACACTATTATTTCTAATGGTGCACTAACGCTTCTTCCTTTTGCAAATTGATGGCACACCGCCAGTTAGGCCTATCTAACTCCCTTCCTACGACACCCTTTTGGTCATTTTTCCTCTTATAAACCATTTAAACAGGCAGTTATAGCCTCGTTCTAACTACATTAGCTTCTTATTCTCTTCTAGCTTGCTTCTATTAGCTCCCGGAAGATCAATCCACTTCGTTGGATTGATTAAGCCCTTCAGAACCCTTCCAGAACCCTAATTACTCTCTAAGAGAGATTAATTAGTCTAACCTAGGTTAATTACCCTATAACATAGTCAAATCACACTTTGACTTGCTAAAGTGCTTTTTGGACTTTAGCCTTTGTCCCACATGCACCCAAATCTCCCTTTTCTTCCAAACCAAAAACTATAAATAGGGCTATACCCCCTCCCTCATTTCCTAAGAATTCTCTCTTCTTCCTAGCACAAATTATAGCAATTTGTTTAGGCTTTAGTTTGTATTTCATCTTCTTTCATTTGAGCTAAAAGCATTTAATCTTGTATTTCATAGCATTAACATAGAGTAAAAGGGAAGATCCATTGGCCTTGAAGCCATTAATGGGGAGATCTCTTTCTCTTAACACATAAATTGAATGCTTAGATCCTCTTAGGTTCATTATTTCAAGCTTTCAAAGAATAGAGATTAACTTCATTTGCTTAGTTTGCATGTTTATTTCAAATTAATGTATGCAAAGAAGGAAACCTTGCTCATTTCTTATCACATGGTCCATTGATCAGATTGTTAAAAGCCTTTGGGGTTTCTTTAGAGATTCTTACCCCAAATCCATGTATAATTCTTTTTGTTTCTTGAAGAACTAGGATACTTTTTCTTTGTATAAAGGGCAGTTTCTTCCTCAATATCTTCTTTTGTTCTTTTCTCTTTAGCTAGTAATGCAGAAATCATACCTTCAAGTGAATGAGAAGGCATTTGACCAAGAGTAAAAACTACATTATTGTATTTTGGAGGTAAGCTATTTAACAAAATAGTTTTGCATCTTCATCATCTACCTAAGCACTTACTACATCAGGTTGCATTTGTATTTTCACCTTCCATGTGTGAAAATTTAATCCATTAAATTTATCTAGAGGGATTTCCATGATGGGTGTCAAACACAGTCGAAAATGCACCCTTACAATAATAATCAACTTTATATTTAACCAAAATAATAAAGCTTATCAGAGTTTAATTGTTGGAAATCATTGACTATTTTTTTACAAAATAATTAGAAACGTCATAATTGTTTCCATGATTTATCTTAAAATACGAAATGGGTTTCTATAATTTTTGAAAAAAGTTTTCCATAATACAAATAAACAAACCCAAAAATTTTTAGAAAATTCCAAATCTGGGTTTTTGAGAAAAACATGAATTACCAGTCTTTTTTTTAGAAGATCAAAATCCAGAAAATGGCGACAGAAGCTTTAAAACTCTCATATCTGCATCCTTGAGGTTGCGGTTTTATCCTACAATCACTCTCATAAATCTTCCTAACCTACTCTAATACCAGATGATGCTAAATCTCTAGATTTGCATAAATAAATTAAGCAATAATTAATTGAAATCAACACATGAAATGAAAACTACAGAAGATAGAAACCAAATGTAAATAGAATGGAACAATTTCTATTGAATATTAGAGGGCATTTTATACAATTGCTTGCTCCTAAAATCATGTAGTGAAGTCTTATCATTTTATCCCCATATGTCTCATTTATTCCCTAGTCTTACTCTCAATCCAAATATATTCTCACACATTTCTATTTCTATGAGTTATGCATGACAACTAATTGTGTACACTCACATATTATTTAAATATTAAATAATATTAATATTCAAACCATATGTTCACACTATGAACACTAATTTCCTAACAGATTACCAAAGTTATTATCTGGGCTATTTATGCGAGATATTGTATAGTTACTGAGGGCCTCATATTTTTAGGCACTATGAAGATAATATGGTCTCATTAGATCTAAATTTGATATAGATGTTTATAGGCCACCGGGAGTTTAAGTCCAATACTTTCGGTGGAGGGCTAGAAAACAGACTATAGACATCGTTACGACATTACAAGATGTACATGTGATTCTTCGGATCCTCATTCGGGGGTGTGCGATGATGTTTTTGATGTACCGTCAAACATCGTAAAGAGGAGAGTCTTAGAACATTGGGCCATAAGAAGTGAGGAGTATCATCCAAGCTCACTAATGATATGTTTGAGTATTTCGTTTGTTACACATATTTCAGATATATGGAAGAAAATTAATGGTATGGTTATGGTACAAGTCTTATGTCATAAGGTAGATGGAGTGGTATCATTATTTACATTATTGGCATGTAGAGATGCATTATAGGTTGGCATAAATTTTATTTAAGGGATGTCCACATGGGTATAATTGGTGCATGATTTATGTAGAATTTATGTGGGGTATCGGAGGGTAGTGGGGTCCATCATACTTTTGTTATCTTATATTTATGAGAATTTCTCGGTGTATATTGTGAGAGGAACCACTATATGTAGTAAATGATACCTTGAGGATTCCATAGTGTGAGAGAGTCCCAATAATTAGGGTTTTAATTAGATATAGGAACTTGATACATGTTAGACATGATCAAGTAATATGGAATCCCTATAGAGGAATAACGGATAAGTGGCCTATTTTTCCAACTACAATGGTTGTCGAGGCACATTGGAGATCACAAGGCATTACGTGTGGTGGGTGGAGACACACCCAGTTGATAGGGCTCATTTACAATTTAGGCTCTCATTTCATATCATACCCCTAACTTTTCTAGAGTATTGACCACAACACATGAGAGAGAGGAGGGAGACTAGAGATAGTGGTACACGTGCCATCATTATGACTACACCGAGTGAGGTGTTCCTATAGACACAAAATCACACACTTGGGTACATTTCTAGTTCCTAAAAACATACTAGCATTCATATGATTCATAAGCAAGAAAACTAGTAATTAACGATTGTCTTTAGCCTTTTTCCTTTACTTCTTATCTTCTATTTGGTATTTTACACCCTACAACCCAGTTGGTATTTTACTTATTTATCTTTTATGGCTTCAGACACCAAGGTGGCCAACCATGACAGGAGTGCCCAGGTGCCCCTATCCCCTCTAGGAGCCCTTGACCCTTTTCCATCTCACTCACTTCTTTTGGGTCTCTTTTAGCTTTTAGGCATCTTTTTCACTTATGGGTCAGCCTTCCAGTTGTTAATTACGAAATTCAAATAAGGGAATCATATAAATACATAGTTATGTGTTCAAAATGAAGGACCAAGCTCTAAAAATTACTACTATCACCTAAGCTTGCATTCAAAAGGAACCTAAATCACTTTAAAGCATCCATTTGGCATTCAATCAAGGGACAAGGGATTGTATTTTCTACATACACAACATAGGAAGGGGAAGTTCATTTTGCCATCCACATGTTCTATTTACATTACTACATCTATCTACAACCCACTATCAAGTGCACTTGCACAAAGAGCATCATAGGGCATGACTCTTACACACACACAAGAACTACATGGAGTCTGAGATGTAATGCATCACTCGGTCGTAAGTTCACTCTTGGGGTGACCCTCGAGGTGAGTCCGACTCCCCATTTTGCATCTTTTTTTTGGATATGATGTGGTTTGTGGGCTTTTGTAAGTGATGTTTGTTTTGTAGGTTATAAATACCCTCAGAAATGAAAGATCAACACACATGTGATCAACATGGAATATTTGTGACACTTGTATGACACTTTAAAAATTAGATTATGACCATTTGCATGGTCATGGGAGCCTAATGTGAGTCTCCAAAGACCTAGTGACCCATGTCCATTCATGAGCGCTCATGTCTGCCATCATCCGTGAGCTCCAAAATTTATCTTGAGCATTAATGACAGAGATCACCTCTTATTCAACAATTTTACCAGTTCAAAACACTTCATGATTAGCCGAAATCAACTAATTCCTCTCTCCTTCCTCTTTACTTAGGTTTTTAAATATTACATCTTAGATTGCTTGTGTCAAATTTATACTTCAACATTTATTATCGTAGTGACTCTGCAATATTAGACTTAATTAATTCAAATTAAATTAAATCATTTGGTGAACTCTGCATTCAAATACACTTGGATCCTTCTTTTTCTTCTCTCACGGCTCCTAACAATCCTCTAATCTCATTGCATGACTTGCTTCAAATTCACCCACATTGCAAAAATGTTTTCCAAAAATCCTCGACACTATGTATCTTCCTTGCAGGTATGACACCTACTCAAGTAAGTGCCATTTTTATTGTCTACCCATAGACACAAAATCATGCACTTTAAACATTATTTAGTCTCGATCACGTACTACTATTTATATGTTTTTGAGTGAAGAAAGTACTAATTAATGCATTTCTTTTGGCCATTTTATCTTTCTTATTGTTGTCATTACCGACCTCCTGCATCTACTTGCCCAGTCATTTCTACCATTTAGCATCATTTTATCTTTGGTGGGGTGGCTGAACCCAAGATCTTGGGATGCCCTGTGCGCTTTGGTCCCATTTGGGGCACCTTGAGCCTTTTACACTTCCCTCCACTTTTTGGTACTTTCTAGCAGCTTGAGCTTTTTTTTTTTTAGTGGTCGGCCTTTTCAGGGTTAATTATGAAATTAAAACAAGAGAACCATATAAATATAAAGTTATGAGACCATAATGAGGGACCAAACACTAAGCACTACTATCATCACCTAAGGTTGCATCCATCAAAGGATCCATTTACATCCATCTAGCTCCATCACAAGGCACAAGGTTGGTTCATCTGCATCACACTTGCATATGAGGGAAGTTTATTTTATTCCATCCACCATTTTATTACATTTCTACACATAGTTATTGCTCGTTACTTTCACAAAGTGTGACTGACACAAGAGCACTAGGGCATGATTGCACACACACACACACAAAGAACTACATCGGGTCTGAGATGTAGTGCAACGCTCAATTAGTAAGTCCACCATTGTGGCCGCTAAGGATAGTTTAACCCCTTCATATGCATATTTCTTTTTAGGGGTTTGATGCTTGTCTTGGGGTTTTGCAAGTCTTTCCTTCATCATTTATTTCCAACAACATACTAAGCAGTCCATCGAAGATAGTGTGACAGAAGAGAAGGCATGAAATCATTCAACGATAGCTCGAGAGGAGGGTTTTGGGTCATTTCTGCAGACCAGGGTGTCCATAGGTGCCCTTGTCCCTCTTCGTACCCCAGTCCATCCTACTATTTTAGATATGTGTTTCCTGGAGCTTCTGTGTGGTCATTCTTGTATTCTATTCATCCAATTTATTCTGCGACACAATCCTGAGGCATCGTCAAATCAACTAATCTCTTTTTAACTCTTCTCACTCATTAGGGTTTTACATATGTACTTCCTCGATTGTTTGGGTCATTTTCTTTATGCATTTATATGTTATTTACTGTTGTTCTTAATATTAGATTAACTTAGAATAATCCCACATTTTAGTTAATCATTTTATTGAACCCGACGTTTGACACTACCTTCCACTTAGGGCCCTTTTTCTCTTTGTTATTATGGCTCAATCATCTTATCCCTCTTTCACACTCACTAAAGTTTATGGTACAACCACTACTGTTGTTGATTTCATGTGCTTGCGTACTCAACATCCTCCTCACTTTGTTATGTTTAGGGTTGATGATGAGTGCATAAATTGATCTATTATATCATCTATATGGTTATTGATTTATTCCTAAAAATGGTAACAATTACTTATTTCATCGCTTTAGTATATTTCTTTACTGTTAATTAGATTTAGTGCGTGTTATTCTAGTTTTGCTATTTTAATTCGGTATGTGTGTGTTATTTCAATTCTATTATTTCAATTTAGTGTGTGCATTTCAATTCCAGTTAAATTATTTCCTTTAAATGCATTTTTATTACAACAACATTGTTTCAGTAGTTTAGCATTGCATTTCCATAGACTAGGAAGAAATAAGGGGAACCACACCAACCAAACCCCCAAAAGAAACCACCAAACAACTGAGTTGCATAAGACTTCATTGCATACAACCTAGGACACACAACTACGGTTTTATAATGACATTGATAGAAGAATTTTTGGTTAAATGATTGGAGAATACAACGACCCATCATTTTTGGCACTATTATTGGGGACACCATAAACACAACACGCCATTCTATTCACCTTACATGTTATGGGTGTTAATGAAGTTAATCTATGCAACCAGTAGAAGTCCTACGACCTTGTTTACACAACCAATCTTGATGCACAGGCCATGGGACGTTCAAGGGAGATTTATACCTTGTAATATTCAAATAATATCTCCAAATAGAGCACAAGTAGGGCACATTAAAAGTGACACTAAATCTAATACAATGCCTAGGATCCCTTTTGAACAATCTGCATCATCTTATCTAGAACCAAAAAACCTTCTAAGATGGGGGACAATAGGAATGATGAGGACCAACCATTGGGTAGAACCTTTACTTATCCAATCATCCTCAATGAAGATGAGGATGCACCCATGAAGAACATTTCTCCATCTATCCTCCCTATCTTTCGAGGAATGTCTATAGAAGACCCAGACCAATTCTTATTTGAATTCAAAGTTCTTTGCCAGACATATGACTATAAAATAGACAACCAAAAACTCAAAATTTTCCCTTCAACCCTCAACGACTGTGCTATGAGGTGGTTCATGGGATTGTCCCCTAACTCCATTCATTCATGGGAGAACATGGAGACAACATTTTTGGACAAATATCAAGACTACTGTAGGGGAAGAGATAGGAGAGAAGAGTGCTTCCAGATAAAGCAAAAGGAATATGAAAATCTGGAAGATTATCTGGATAGATTTCTTTTTCTCCATAGAAGGAGTGGTTATGAATTACATGCAAAAATCACTAAGACATTTTTCCTTACAGGACTTGATGAAGAAACCAAGGATTCCCTCCCTTTCATGGGAGGAGGTGATGTACATAAACTCACTATGTCGCAGATTACTAAGTTATGTAGGAGTTACTCTAGAACAAGAGGAGGTATAAGACAAAGTAAAACCTCAAAGAATGACCTAGGTACCTTAGAACTTCTCAAGGAAATGACTAACATGAAAATAAACATCCTGTCACAATTGACATCAACCATAGATGGGTTGAAAGCCAAGACCAATACTGCAAAGGAACCTTTATATATATACTTGTCCTAAATGTAGGAAGAGACATCCTTTGAGAGAATGCCCTTTGGATGTCACAAACATGTGCTTGATTTGTGATGTCCCTGACCATGATACCAATCATTGTAATCTCCTACCTCAACTAAAAGAGATATTAAATGCTATAACTCAATCACATGTATAAGGAAACTTCTTACAACAATCAAATAATCAATATGCCTATGCCCTCGACTTGCTTAGAACCCATGGATGATCTCATGGTCCGATCAGGATCCTCCACCAACTTGGGGACAACCTGACTGGACACCACCAAGCTAGGTAGCCTATCCACAACCACCACCATGGGTACCTCCATACAATCAGCAAGGTTGGGCACCTCCAACTAATATACCACCATGGAAAAATCAATAGTGGGCACCTTGACGTAATGCTAATCACCAAGGAGGTTTACACAACAACAACACGATTTAATGCCCCCACCATAACAAAATTATTAGCAAGGGCAACTAACACAAATTCAACTTCCATCTCAGCCTGACTCGAACCCCAAAAATCAACAAACAAATTCAATTAATGAAGCAGGATAGGGTGAGGCGATGCTTTGATGAATGCCATTAATAATGTAATCGATGATGTCTAAAAGGATAGTAAAAACCCTCCTATTATTATCACCAAAATACCTAAGGAGAATGAGCAGATACCAGAGGAAAGTGAGGATATACCTAAGGAAAATAAGGAAACTGAACATGTTTCACAAACACAAGCCACTAGGAACAAAAATGTGCATGAAGCTCCTTTCCTAGAATGGTTGAGAGAAACACATAATGAGGAAGAAAAATACTATTTCAGAATCCTTTGAAAAGATGAACATTGAATTCCCACTTCGAGATGAATACGGGACATTTTGGAGTTAAATCGACCATTTAGAGCCATTGCATAAAAACACTAGGAAGGGAGAGTAAGTGCCCAAAAGCAATCAAAGTGGAAGGAAATCTAGCTGATCTTGTGGTGGAAAAATTCTTTCATCAAAATATAGGGATCTTAAGAGTCCAAATCATTACTATTTTTGTAAATGGTAGATCTTAGTGTCTTTGTAATCAATTCTATAACAACATACATGTTCAATCTGTTGTCTTTAACATGATTATAGCCAACCATTACCGTTCTTCAATTAGTAGATCAATCTATTGTTGTACCAGACAAAGTGATTGAGGATGTTATGGTCATGGTTGAATCTTGGGAGTATCATGTTGATTTTATGGTCTTACAGCCTAAAGCTTGGAAGTTGGGATACCTAGTCATCTTAGGGAGGCCCTAGTTAGCTAATATTGTTGTGTACATTGATTGTAGGTCGAGAAAATGACTATTTTGAATGGGAAAAAAGCAAAGAATATTTCACTTTATCCTCCTGCCTAGCCATATGTGGATGTTTGTGACCGTGTATGGGTTGATTTTTCAGATACTAACAATATGAGTTCTTCTTATCTGGCCACCATTACAGTGAAAAATCACATGGAAGAAATTGTTGAGTCATACACAATGTCTGATGAAGAGGATATTGTAGCTACGAGAAAATAAAACTGTGGCTATAGAAATTCAAACTGAGGCTACATAAACAACTATTTTAAACTCAGTGGATAATATCACTGAGGTAAGTGACATTTCTATTGGAAATTGTGAAGAAATCTATGATTATCATGAAGAACATATAATCACTGATTTCCATTGTCCTTTAGCCAAGGTTTTGTCCCTTGAAAACATGACTATTTTGCACATGCTACAGCCTCATGTTTGTCCCTTGAATTCTTTAATTGTTGATGCAGAGCTTGCTATTCTAAAAGATACTAAATAAGTGACTGTTGACGTAGGAAAAGAGTGACCATTGGTAACAATTTAGAATCCATCCAAGAGACTAGGGTTGAAGAAATATTGAGGAAGCATTCCACAAATTTTGCTTGGGATTATATTGACATGAAAGGAATTCACCCAAGCATCTGCACTCACCATATTTACATTGAGGATGTTAAACTGTTAGGCAGCCACAACAAAGAATCAATCCAACACTTAGAGACATTTTCAAGAATGAGATAGAAAAATTGTTGAAGGTAGGATTCATATATCCTATATCTGATAGTCAATGGGTATCACCGTTAGTTATAGTCCCAAGAAAAATGGTAAGTGGAGAATTTTCATAGACTATAGGGAACTTAATAAAGCCACCAAGAAAGATTACTTTCCCTACCCTTTATTGATCAGGTTTTGGACAATCTGGCAGGAAAGAAATATTTCTCCTTCTTGGATGGGTTTAGTGGGTATAACCAAATTAGTATAACACTTGCTGATCAGGATAAAACCACCTTCACTTGTCCCTGGGGTACATTTGCATATAGATTTCTACCATTTGGGATTTGTAATGCACTTGCTACCTTTCAGAGAATAGTTTTTGCTATTTTTGCAGATCTTACAAATGATTGTGTCGAAGTTTACATGGATGAATTTACTGTCCATGGTTCAAATTTTGATGAATCTTTGAACAATCTTGAAAAAGTGTTAACTAGATGTGAGCAACACCAACTTTCCTTGAGTCATGAAAAATGTCTGATAATGGTTGATCAAGGAATTGTCTTGGTCATCATATTTCTACCAAAGGAATACAAGTTGACCCCAAAAATATTGAAGTAATCACTAAGCTACCTACAACAAATCAAACTGACATCAAGAGTTTCCTTAGACATGCAGGGTATTATAGGCGGTTCATAAAATATTTTAGTAAAATTGTTGCACCCATGTTTTCTTTGCTGAAAAAATATTGTGTCTTTGAATGGTCTCCTCAATGTTAGCATGCTTTTGAAGTTATCAAAGAGAAGTTAACCACTGCTCTAATTTTGAGAGGACCCAATTGGGGACATCCTTTCCATATTTACACTGATGCTTCTAACACAACTATGGGAACTGTTCTTGGAAAGAAGGACAAGGAAGACTAGATGTATGCCATCTATTACATCAGCAAAAATACGACCCCAACAGAAATAAATTACACTACTAGGGAAAATGAGATTTTAGTTTTTATTTACTCTCTGAATAAATTTAGACATTATATTACTGGTTATAAAATCTTTCTATATACTGATCATTCAGCTATAAGATATTTGATGAATAAACCAGTAGTAGGGGGCATAATTATTAGATGGTTACTCTTATTGTAAAGAATTTAACTTAACTATTATTGATAAGCCAGGAAGGCTAATGTTGTTGTTGATTTCCTCTCGAGATTGAATGTTTCAGAGAAGAAGAGGCAGTCAAGACCACTTTTTGGATGAGCACTTGTTTGCAATATCAACTCAGCCTCCATGGTTTTTCGATCTTATAAAATACCTAACTACATGGAAGTTTTCATCCTACTTTACCAATAAGGAATGAAGGAGATTAGTTAAAAACAATGCAACATACAAATGGTGTAATGGAAATTTGTTTAAATGTTGTCCTAATATGGTTCTTCGCATGTGTCTTTGAGAGGATGAAGTAAATGACATACTACGAGATTTTCATGATGAGTGTGGAAGAGGACATTACTTAGTAAAGAGGACAATTCACAAGGTCCTTGGAGCTGGGTACTATTAGCCCTCTCTTCACAAATCATCAAGAAGTACATGTGGTAGTGTGATGCATGTTAGAGAATGGGGAAGCCTACATTGTCCATTGAAATGCCCTCAACCCTCAGCTGGTCTTAGGACCATTTGAGAAGTGGGGAATTAATTTCGTTGGACCATTTGATCCCCCATCCTATGGGAAAGAGTATTTGCTTTGGTGTGCATTGATTATGTCACGAAATGGGTTGAGGTTCAAGCATTGGCATCTGCCAATGAAGATGTTGTAGCTGACTTTTTGTACAACAAAATTATGTTGAGATTTGGTGCCCCTAGAGCCATTGTATCGATCAGGGACCTTAATTTGTGTCTAACATGATTGAAGCCTTCCGAAATCTACCGAATCAAGCATAGGAAATCATCACCATACCACCCCCAATCCAATTGGCAAGTGGAAGTCACAAATAGAGAGCTGGAGAACATTTTAACCAAAGTTGTCAATGCGGATAGGAAGAACTGGGTACCAAAACTCCCAAAAGCAATTTAGGCCTACAATACAACCTAGAAGACTACTACTGATTTCTCCCCATATGAACTAGTGTATGGGAAGAAGCCATTGTTACCAGTTGAGTTTGAATTATAGACTTGGAGGACAATAATGAAAGTTGGAATTGAGTTGGATGAAGCGCAACGTGAGAGAGTAACGCAACTAAATGAACTGGATGAAACGAGTATGGAGGCATAAAGCAACAAACTGAAATTATTCAAAACCAAAGAAAATCCTCTGAAATGATGCTTGTATCAAGCACAAAAATTTTAATGAAGGAGATTGGGTCTTACTATTTGACTCAAAGTACCAACAATTCAAAGGAAAGCTGAGAACAAGATGGTTGGGACCCTACCAGATTGAAAAGGTTTTTGATAACAACTCTGTGAGACTATTGTTGATCGATGGAGACAAGAGAAATCTTCTGGTGAATGGACATAAATTAAGGATGTATCGTGTCCTCTAGATAAAGAGACTTTCACCAAAGATATGTTGTTATGCGAAGGAATGGATTCAGTGGAGGAGCTTGGCTCTTCTTGCTAAGAATAGTTATTTTTTTGAATTCAAATAAAGGAAGATGATCATGCTTTCAATCTTCTTCCCCTTAGATTGTAGTTTTTTTGTTTTTATGCTTTCAATAAAGGTTAGGAATGTTAATTATTAGACCATACATTAATCACATTTATTTTGCAAGTGCAGGACATGGAATTCTATGGATATCGGGGAGTTGAGTTGGCAAGGGTAAGTGCATTATTCTTTGCTATGGATATTAGCTTTTTAAGCACTCCCCCATTGCATTTATTTAACATGATTAAATAAAAACACAATTTTTGATGCACTTATTATGGATATAAATCAAAATCTTATGCCAACGAGTGGGGTGTAATGAATAATAATGGGAAAATATCCCGCATGTGTCACATTTTTATGGAAAGGACAAGTGGCTTTGTGAGAAGGACAAGTGGCCTTATCATTCATGATGATAAGACGTGAGTTGTGCAATGATTAAATATTCCCATACGAACTAAGTCCTAGTCCTATCAATTTTTCCCGCTGCCAAACTTGCGATGACTCACTGCCATTAAGAGCTTAAAAAATAATTCAAACTTCTAATGTCATTAATGCATGCAATTGCTCTGCTATTCCACACAAGCCTTCATTGTTTTTATGAAGTTTTATTCAACCTTGATTCAACTATGGGGTAGAAAAAGAAATCCAAACCAGATTCTCCAGAGCCGCTACTTTGAAATGTTGTTATTTCTTAGGCATTTCATGACGTGGGATGATTAAATTTTATTAGAAAATTTGAGGGTTTTGATGAGTATTTGGTTCATGAGATCCTGATAAATTTTTAGGCAACCTAATCACGAATTGGGGGTAAAAGAATTGAGATAAATAGCCAAATTTTTGTTGACCTATTTGGCCTACTAGATTTTGGTCTCAAAGTTGTGACTAATGCCCCACTCAAGGATTTAATACCACTATTTCATGAAGAAGGAGAAGATCTTCCATAAGTGATCCTTACTTCCTTTGGTACTCAAAAAGGAATTAGGCGGGAGAGTTTTCCTGGTCTTTGGAAAGAAGTAGCTCAGTGGGTCAACAGATATTTTATCTGTGATGGGTAGCCTTCTATACTCGGAGGTGATGCACTAAAGATCTTGACTCATCTGAAGAAGGGTCGCACAAACCCTGAACTTAGGGTTAATTTACAAGAATATCATCAAGTGGTCATCAAAGTGGGACAAAAGTACAAGAATGGGGGTGGTAGAGCTTCCTTGAAGCACCTAGGACTTATCTAATTAATCTATTCACATCAATATTTTTACAGGCCTAAGAGGAAGGTCAAAAAAATAAGTGCAAGGGAGAGTTCAAAACAAAAAAAAATAAAAAGGAACCATTCCCCAATGTTCGACCTAGGCTCGAGTTGACTCCTCACCCTTCAAGAGAAACTATTGAGGAATATGTTAGTAAGGATAACCCGTCCTCTATGCCGACAAGTTTCCAAAGGTAAAAATACCCTACTAATCCATTTTGCTATGTCGTTGAGACCAAGAAGGTCTTGTACTTTACAAAGACCTGAAGTTTCCGTCTGAGGCTCTAGAAATGCCTGCAACACTGGAAATACCGACCGAGCTCCGTAACTATTGTAATGGAGGTTAGTGGTCAGGAACCACATGAAGATGAAGTGCTAAAGTGTTACCAAGATGAAATTACCTCCTTGAAAGAAATTTGAAAGGTATGGAAGAAACTAATTCATCTTTGCAAGCTGAATTTGTACAAAGAATTGTAGAGAAGGTTAAAGAAATTACTACTTTAAAGGTAGAAGTTAGCAGTCTCAAAAGACAAAGGGATATTGGTCTCAAAGTATGGAACAATTTAACCCAATTATCTCTTCAAAATAAGGAATTGGTAAAAGAAAATAAAAATCTTAAGGAAGAGATTGAGGCTAGTACCAATGATAAAAGGAAGTTAGAATCTATTTTGGATTTTGTTTGTCCTATGGCCTGTAAACTTCTAGCCTATAGGAAACCCTCCTCTGTCTACAATATGTTTATTCAAGAATAATTTAATGATTTGCAATTGATTGATGAGAATGTGTAGTAAAGAACCTTATGAGGCCCTTGATGGCAAAAATTTCTTGGAAATTTATCAAAAGTGTACTCCTGAGATTCAGAATTTGATGTGTGAATTTTACCTTCACAATATGTTGGTTACTAATGTGCCCAATTTCTTCATTAATTTGTTTTGGGGATTTTCAATTGAAGGATTTTCAGTCATTGCTTAGAAACCAAATCATATGGAGTGAGAAAACATAAATTTTCACTCAGACAGCTTCGAACCATAGGTTTCTACATTAGGCCTACCCATCACAATGATGTGGCTATGAAGAATTTTTTAGGTCTCTCTACTATCAGGCTGACATAGGACATAATACTTCAAAGGCTTTACAAAAATGTGTGTAGGATTTTGAGGTCTACAGTCAACAACATTTTGGTGAGGCAACTAAGCTTGTGATAAACAATGGGATACATTGAGCCTACCTTTGAAATGAAGGGAAGTGATCTCCCCAAAAACTCAGTTGGAGCATGAGGAGGGGAGATGCACTTATTGAAATTATTCGGCAATCATCAGAGAAAAATGAAAAAGAATACAATGATGAGTGGGTTGGAATACAAGTGAGACCACCTCTTCTCTTGAGTCCCATGACTACTTGGCAAAACAATGCTACCCAATCACATGATAGCTTCACAACATGGGTAGAGGTTATTTCAAACACTCAGGGGTGTAAGGGAACAAGAAAATAGTATGCAGATCAATTTGAAGAATATGACATGGCACAACAGCTTGGCCAGAGAGCAGGGCAGAGATGAGTTTGCATAGGGACATGCAAAAGGTAAAGTATAGGGGAGATGATGAGTGCATAAATTGATCTATTATATCATCTATATGGTTATTGATTTAATCCTAAAAATGATAATTTATGCTTGGGGGATGTTTTATATAATTATATCCTAGCAAGGTTAATGCATTTCTCTTGTCTTTGTTCATGCAAACTGTTGACCGTAGAAATTACCTACTAATCACCTCTGTGAGTAAATGTGGTGACATGTGTAGGATAATAGTGAGCATTTGTTGCCAATTCTGGAAGTTGCAATCAAGGAGGCCAAGTATTTAGCCATTATGCCATCATGGAGGAATTTTTCCATAACTAGCCTACAAATACGAATCATGTTTTGAACATTATTATAGGATTTCAATGAACTTTAATGAGGCTATTAGTGGATGAATTTGGTGCCTATAATCATGGCATGTTTTGTAATTGACTATGTCTATAAAGACACCTTCTTGAGAACAATTTATAGTTAGTTGATAATAGCAGTTTACAATATAATTATCTACTAATTAGTATTTACTTTTCAATGTTATGTTGAACATGTCTCGGAACTTATTCGAATTAATATAGTTGATGTCATTTTGAATATCATATGGTGTTGAGAGTACCTCCATCCCAATGAAGAGCAAGGTACCACTCGACCAAGGCGTTTAGAGGGTTTATGTCTCATACATGCTCGTGGTTTTGATAAATTTAAGTTTGAATGTTTATTTGAATGCAATTACTTATTTAATTGCTTTGGTATATTTCTTTCTTGTTACTTTGATTTAATGCGTGTTATTCCGCTTTGGTATTTAATTCAAGATATGTGTGTTTCACCATTTTCTTTACCTTTTCAAAGTGACGAAATAGATAAGGGTAAAGGCCAAGGAGGAATACCTGTTAAATGTTGGTTGGTTGATGGTTGTTGCACACGTTCTGACTTCTTGATCCATAGCTGAATGTGAGAGCTTCCTTTTGGCTAGGAGGAACTACCTGTAATAGAAAATAAGACCACAAAAAGATAGTTAAATGATATATGACAGTGGACTACCTAGCGTATGCTAGTTCCGGGAAGTGTGATACTTCCTAGATGGCTATCAATCCACTGTTTAAAACAAGTTAATGCGAGAAATAAACAAATTCCTACTGTAGTTGATATGATTTAGGTATTTCATTCAAGTACAATATGAGAGGTGAGGTGTCTATCAAGGTCTTGGGACCGATCGTGTCGGTCCGATTCTGGGTTATTTAGGTCAATTGGTAGGGTGATTGTTGGGTCTGTTCTTGGTTAAAGTGTAAAACATAGAGACCGACGTCGACCGAATGTGACCGATGCTGGTTTAGGTAGAACCGATGGCGGTTGTGGAAAACTGGTGTCGGTATGGTCGAGATAAAAGAAACTCAAATAGATTAAATGGAAGGGGTGATCTGAGGTCAAATAAAGTTTGGAAGGGTGAATGGGAAGGTCTGTAGAGGTCTTAGGTATGCTCATAAGTATATAATAGGTGAGGATAGGTGATTTGGTGATATGGGTGAAGGGATATTTGAGTTCACAAGCAAGTGGGTGATGAAGCAATAAACATGCAAAGAATAGATTAATAATAGGAGTAATAAAGATTACTAACTGAAATAAACCCTACTAGCTAGGGCCATACTTACTATGTTAAGGATCTGATGGTTGAGTGGTGGAGGTGGTTGATCGGAGAATACGTGTATGGTACTGAGGCGGTGATTTCTGAGTGCTCTCGTGAATGCAATGGCTCTATGATTGATCCTGGTAATGGTTCTGGAAGTCTGGATGCGTAAAAGGATGCTTGTTTTGCTTGCATGCAACTATGATCTCTTTTCTTGCTCTCAGAATGTGCCAACCCAAAAACAAGGTTGTTTAGGTGAATAAATGGTAACCGATGACGGTTCGGTTCTTGACCAACATTAGTTTAGGTTGACCGGCGTCGGTTAAGGTGGGATTCCCTAGGTTTACTAAAATTGGCAGATCTCGCCTCTTTTAGCTCAAGTTCGTTCCTTGATCCGTGGATTTGGAATGGACGTTGCATTTTTTATGAGTGGGAAGGTGGTTAGGGAGATTTTAGGGTTAGACCAAATCTTATCTCATTAAGGTAAGTAAGACTTAGTTATTGTTAGTTATGGAAACATGCCAAGAATAGGTCTAGGGTGAGGTGGCTAGATGAGGTGTCTAGGTGAGGTGGTAATTAGGTCAATTTATGTAATTAAATGATGAATATTGTGAGGATGGGTATTAATTAAATTAAATTAATATTAATGTGGGGTGAAAGGGGCCATGGTTAGGTGAATATGTTTGCGTTGGCTATCTGACTAGAGATCAAGGGTAGTGTGACCTGATTTTGGTGTCTACATTTTGCCCCTTTTTGTTGCGTAGCTTGTATTGGTAAGCGACGCTGACAAAAATAAGATGTGGTTGCCCCATGTGTGGGTGAAGGTGATCCCCCTCAAACTAGGAATGGATGAGGTAGAAGACAATCAGTGAGTGATTTGATAAAAGGTGGTTGTGATGAAGAGGAAGGAGGACACTGGGGGTAATTGGGTAAAGATCCAATCGGTAATCTAGGTAATGGGCCAGGGTCAAAGGTAACAACAGTCAAACGCACGCACATGTATAAACTACGGCACGGTACTAGGTTGAAGAGCATGCAAACTCTACATCATCTAAGGTCGATAGGTTTATCCAAACAAGGTTGAGGTGATTCTGGTATCCAAGGTATAGGATATGGTTGAAAAGCACTTCACAGTCGGTGCGAGAACGTTTAGGTATGTTCCGTTACACCAACATTTCGACGAGGATAAACGATGCGATAATAGGCAAGGTAAGATCATTAGGTCAAACAACATGGGTAACAATGTCACAAGGTATAACGAGCACATGAGGTCATAGGTTATTAACAATGTTCTAAGTCCAGGTAGTTAGTTCACATCACGGGTAAGGCTAAGGTAAGGTCATTAGGTCAAACAACATGGGTAACAATGTTGCAAGGTATAGTGAGCACATGAGGTCATAGGTTATTAACAATGTTTTGGGTCCAGGTAGCGAGGTCACGGCATGGGTAGGGCCGAGGTATGGGTAAAATAACAAGTCCCTAAATGCAATTAAAGACAGGTATAGGTAATGTAGGCTTGGAGGTAGGTTGTGATAAGGGTGGGTAAGGCCAAACAATGGGTGGGGTTGGTTAAGTTGGGTCAAAAATGGGGAAAGGGTAGTTGACAGGAGCATGACGGGTAATCGATGCCGGTCATATGGAACCGTTAACGGTCTAGGTAAACTGACCACGGTTTTTGCGGGCACACGACCGATGTTGGTCTGGGTATAACCAACTACGGTGTTCTAGGGCACATGAACGATGTTGGTTTAGGTATAACCGACGCTACGATCAAAGTCAATGTGGGTATATAAAAAGAAAAAAGCCGTAAAATATGGGTTCATTTGCATGTTTTGGCTTTTGTGAAAATGACAGAGTATTGAACGAGTTGTGCTTTGTCAGGAGGAAAGGATGAGAGATGATATCCTGATAAGGTCGAGAGATCCGGTTTAGTTAACGAGCCAAGTAGACAGTCCATGAGCACAAGGGGATCGATTGTGATTGGGTGGATGTCGGGAGGATTATATTTGGTGATAGGACATGGCAGAGGTGGGAGAGGGATCGGGTGGGCCACCGGTGTAGCAGCCCAATGTGCCACCACGGAGATAGCAGCGATGAGGTAAGAGTCAATCCTTTTCCTTGTTTTGTGAGGTAGATTGGGTATAAATGTTCCCATGTATTTTTATACGACGTCCCGATTTATAGATTAGGCATGCTAGAGTCAAGGTCGTGTAGGCATGGTGGAGTCAGGTGGTTCGGGCATGATGGAGTCAGTCATAGGCATGGATTGAGTCAGGTTGACGTAGGCATAGATGGAGTCAGGTTGTCTTAGGCATGATGGAGTTTAGGTTGTAGGTATTGTTGAGTTAGGTTGGTTTAGGTGTGATTGAGTGTCTAATTCATTAATTTGTGCAATTAATGATGATGTGGATCGTGTTAAGATGTTTTGTAGGAAAATGTATGATAATGGTAAAGAAATGGTAGAAAATATGAAATGAATGCATGAGTGATGAGGGTAAATATGTTAAGCAATTATTGTTTGTGTGGTTTAATTTCCAATGATTGATATAAAAGGAAACTAACTAGGGTAGAATGTGAATAGGAAAGGGAGTAGGGAATTGGTTAGGGTAGAGAGTGGCCGAGCTAACCTCTAAGGGCCCCATGCCCTCAGAGTGCTACCTACATAGTCCCGACGAAAAGGGACCTCAGGTCGATGTAGTTCTCCCATAAGCTAGGGAAGATTATGATGAAATAGTGGAATGGGCTGATAGGTGCAAGGCATGGGTGATGTAGGTCATAGACATGATTGAGTTTAGGTTGTAGGCATGATTGAGTTTAGGTTGTAGGCATGGTTGAGTGATTTTTAAACACAAGTTTCAAGGGTCTGGTCCTATATAGGATAATCAATAAGTAATGAGGAAGGTGAATGGTAAGAGATGGTAAAAGAGCTACTTAATTGATAAGAACCCTAATGAGTCTACCATACCCCGATGATGGCTTATGAACGTAAGACCCTATAGGCCTTGCATAATGGACTATTCTAAGGGTGAAGAAAAGTCACATGATCATGAAATGTCGTGTTTTACGGCAAGTCCCTTGAGTAACGAGGAATTTAGGTGAAAAAGGCAAGGGGGTGAGAATGGGAGGGTTAGCGTAACTTAGTGTATAATGATGCATATTTCAGAACAAGAAACCCAAAATCTAAAATAAGCAAGTCCATGACAAAAATTTCATTTTTTTAATAATATACTTGATTAGTGCGGGAAGTCTATATGGTATGGGTTTATTATCTCCTTGAGTTCTTCGTGAAGCTAATCGATGCAGAAGCTTCTAATAGTTATTATATTTTTGTAATGACTGTATATAGATGTCCTTTAAGGGAGCAATTTGTTGATAGTGGTAGAATATAAAGAAGAGATGTCCCTTTTGAGGGAGTCATCTTTTGCTGGAAGTTTGACTCAAGGAGTTGTATCCCTTTTTGTTTTTAGACGTTTAAGTCACGAACAAGACTATAGAGGAAGATTAGGTTCTTGTTTTAGAAGATATGATCATAGTACACAAAGAGTAACTATGAAAGAGGTGGTTTTGAGTGATGAATGACCATGGGATTCCATCTTGAAGAAGACCAAAAGTGTCTGTGAGAATCATGCTATGAGTAGACTCGTGGTACTCATATTGAAGACAAGGCTAAAAGGTGACGGGTAATCACATGATTCTTGTTTAGTCATGGATCCTCAAGATGGGTAATATGAAAGGAGAAAATAACTCAAGGGATGAGCAACCAAATGACATAAAGTGATATAGGACTTGATATCAACAATAAAATGGTCGAAGATGCAAGGAATTAAGGGGCTCAGGTTCGGGTTTACCTTCAAGTGAAGACAAATGATAAGCACCTGATCCATAGGCATGGGTAACGATATAGGGTCCAAGCCAATTAGGAGCAAATTTTCCCGTTTACTTTTCTCCTCTTTGGTTACATGTTGATTTTCCTTCAGGATGAGGTCACCAACCTGAAAGGTTCATTCGTGAACATGTTTGTCATAGGCACGTTTGATACATTTTTGGTAGATTTGGAGATGGTCAAGAGCATTGAGATGACGCTCATCTAAGAATTCTAGTTGCGCCAAACGATCTTGGTGAAAGTCATTGTCATTGAGCATGTCTTGTAGCAAGATGCGAAGAGATGGAATCTAGATTTTGAGAGGTAAGACAACCTCGGTACTGTAGACCAGAGAAAGGGGGGTTGTAGTAGTTGAAGTGTAAATATTAGTGTGGTAAGCCCATAGGGTGAAAGGAATGTGCGTATGCCAATCCTTCCTAGTATCGTTGACTACCTTCATAAGAATTTTGTTCAAGGTTTTATTGGTTGATTCGGCTTGACCATTAGTTTGTGGGTAATAAGGTGATGAGAAACTAAGTTGGATGTCGAAAGCATCACATAGTTTGCGTAGGGTTTTGTTTTTGAATTGTTTCCGTTATCAGTGATAATGCGGTGAGGAACACCGAAACGACAAATGATGTGATGGTTGATGAATTCACATATTTTCTTGGCTTTTGTGGAAATGAGGGGAATGGCTTCTACCCATTTAGTGTAATATTCAGTAGCAGTTATGATCCATTGGTGGCATTGTGAAGAATGGGGGTTGCTAAAGGTGACAGTAATCACATGATTCTTATTTAGTCGTGGATCCTCAAGATGGGTAATATGGATGGAGAACAACGCTCAAACGATGAGCAACCAAATGACGAAAGTGATATAGGACTTGATATCAATAATAAAATGGTCAAAGATGCAAGGCATTAAGAGGCTCAGCTTCAGGTTTACCTTTAAGTGAAGACAAATGATAAGCACCTGATCCATAGGCACGGATAACGATATAGGGTCCAAGCCAATTAGGAGAAATTTTTCCCCATTTACTTTTCTCCTCTTTGATTACATGTTGATTTTCCTTCAGATGAGGTCACCGACACTGAAGGTTCATTTGTGCACATGTTTGTCATAGGCACGTTTGATACATTTTTGGTAAATTTGGAGATGGTCAAGAGCATTAAGACGATGCTCATCTAATAATTCCAAAGTGCCAAGCGATCCTGGCGAAATTCATCGTCGTTGAGCATGTCTTACAAATGAGATGGAATTTGGACTTCGAGAGGTAAGAAAACCTCGGTATCATAGACCAGTGAAAAGGGGGTGACAGAGTTGAAGTGTGAATACTAGTACGGTAAGCCCATAGGGCGAAATGAATGTGCATATGCTAATCCTTCCCAAAGATCGTTCACTACCTTCATAAGAATTTTGTTCAAGGTTTTATTGGTTGATTCAGCTTGACCATTGGTTTATGGGTAATAAGGTGATGAGAAACTAAGTTGGATGCCGAAAGCATCACATAGTTTACATAGGGTTTATTTTTTGAATTGTTTCTCGTTATCAGTGATAATGCGGTGAGGGACACCAAACGACAAATGATGTGATGGTTGATGAATTCACATATTTTCTTGGCTTTGGTGGAGATGAGGGGAATGGATTCTACCCATTTAGTGTAATATTTAGTAGCAGTTATGATCCATTGGTGGTGTTGTGAAGAATGGGGGTTGATCTCACCGACAAGATCCAAACCCCATTGAGAGAAATGCCAAAGGTCTCGTGTGACCTGTAGGGTGTGACTAGGTGTGTGATGAAGATTAGCATGTTGTTGGAATTTTATGCAACGTTTGACATAATGACAATAGTCATGGTTTAGGGTTGGCCAATAATAGCCTAGGTGAAGAATGTGCTTTGCGATGGCTAAACCACTAAAGTGACCTCCACAAATTCCATCATGGACTTCCTTAATGGTGTAGGGGATTTGAGCTCGTAAGGCATCATAAGAGAATTTTGTCAAAGCCGTGCTTGTAAAGAATACCACCCATGAGGACATAACAGGATACACTTTTAAGAAAGGCACGTTGTCCATTACGAGTGAGATCGGTGGGTAAAATGGAAAGGGAAAGATAGTTTGTATATTGCTTATACCAAAGGTCACTTGGGTTAGGAGCAACGGTTCCGATAGAGTAGACTTCATGAGGAAAATAAGAGGGTGATTGTAGTCTTTGTATGGTGACAAAGATTTTAGAGTCGTGAGGCGAAGCAGTATCTGAGAAGCCAAGCAGGCCATGGTATTTGCAAATTTATTGGTAGAACGTGGGGTGGTTTGAAGTGCATAACGGTTAAAGGTGGTCAAAAGTATGTCCACATGATGCTTATACTTTTGAAGTATCTCATTACGACACTGGTATATACCATTGACTTGGTTTATGACCAATTGAGAATCACCAAAGATGTTGATTGACTCAAAATGTTTCACTGTTTTCTTTACGTTTTCGAAGTGACAAAACAGATAAGGGTAAGGGCCAAGGAGGAATACTTGTTAAATGTTGGTCAGTTGATGGTTGTTGCGTGCATTCGACTTCTTGATCTAGTGCTGATCGTGAGAGCTTCCTTTTGGCTAGGAGGAACTACCTGTAATAGAAAACAAGACCAAAAAAAGATAGTTAAATGATATATGACAATGGATTGCCTAGCGTATGCTAGTTCTCGGGAAGTGTGATACTTCCTAGATGGTTATCAATCCACTATTTAAAACAAGTTAATGTGAGAAATAAACAAAGTCATACTATAGTTGATATGATTTAGGTATCTCATTCAAGTACAATAAGCAAATCTTAACATAACAGGCTAGGCTATGGTCAGATCAGAAAGGTAGGTAGTTGGCAGGGTGCTGAAACTAGTCATGGTCAGATTCTGGGTTGTTTAGGTCAACTGGTGAGATGATTGTTGGGTCTGTTCTTGGTCAAGGTGTAAAACATAGAGACCGATGTCGTGGTCAAGTATGACCGATGTTGGTTTATGTGTAACCAACGATGGTTATGGGTAACCGACATCGGTATGGTCGAGGTGAAAGAAAATCGAATAGATCAACTGACAGGGGCTGATCTGAGGTCAAATGAGGTTGGGAGGGTGGATGAGCAGGTCATGGAGATCTCAAGTATACTTAGAAATGGATATTAGGTTAGAATGGTGATTTGGTGGTGTGGGTAAGGGAAATGGTGGGATTGTAGGCTATTAAGCAATGGAGGAATGAACATGTAAAGTATAAACTAATGATAGGGATGACAAAAGTTAACTATGCTAAAATAGACAATGCTGGTAGGAATGTACTTACTTGTGACGTAGATTTAGATGGCTGAATGGAGGTGGTTGATTAGAAGAATGGTGTTGGGTATCGTAGTAGTGGCTCCCAGAACAATTTTGTGAGTGCAATGCTTCCAAAATCTATCTTGGTGATGGCTCTGGATGTTTAGATACGTGAAAGGATGTTGGTTTCACTTGCATGCAGCTCTGATATCCTTTCCTTTCTCTCAGAATGTGCCAACCCAAAAACAAGGTTGTTTAGGTGATTAAATGGTAATTGACGACGGTTCCAGCTTGACCGGCATCGGTTAAGGCGAGATTCCCTAGGTTTACTAAAATTGGCAGATCTCACCTCTTTTAGCTCAAGTTCGGTCCTTGATCCACGGATTTGGAACGAACGTTGCATTTTTTATGAGTGAGAAGGTGGTTAGGGAGATTTTAGGGATTGATTTTAGGGTTAGACCAAATCTTAGCTTATTAAGGTAGGTAGGACTTAGTTATTGTTAGTTATGGAAACATGCCAATAATAGGTCTAGGGAGATGAGGCTGGATGAGGTGTCTAGGTGAGGTGGTAATTAGGTCAATTTATGTAATTAAATGATGAATATTGTGAGGATGGGTATTAATTAAATTAAATTAATATTAATGTGGGGTGAAAGGGGCCATGGTTAGGTGAATATGTTTGCATTGGTTATCTGACTAGAGATCAAGGGTAGTGTGACCCAATTTTGGTGTCTACATTTTGCTCCTTTTTGTTACGTAGTTTGTATTGGTAAGCGACACTGAAAAAAATAAGATGTGGTTGCCCCATGTGTGGGTAAAGGTGATCCCCCTCAAACTAGTAATGGATGAGGTAGAAGACAAGAATCGGTGAGTGGTTTGATAAAAGGTGGATGTGATGAAGAGGAAGGTGGACACTAGGGGTAATTGGGTAAAGATCCAATCGGGTAATCCAGGTAATGGGCTAGGGTCAAAGGTAGCAATAGTCAAATGCACACACATGTATAAACTGTGGCATGGTACCAAGTTGAAGAGCATGTAAACTCTACATCGTCTAAGGTCGATAGGTTTATCCAAACAAGGTTGAGGTGATTCCGGTATCCAAGGTATAGGATATGGTGCAGAGAACTTCACAGGTTAGGCACAGAACATTTAGGTATGTTCTGGTACACCAAAGGTTGGGTCAGGATAAATGACATGACAATAGGCAAGGTAAGGTCATTAGGTCAAACAACACAGTAACAATGTCACAAGGTATAATGAGCACATGAGGTCATAGGTTATTAACAATGTTCTGGGTCCAAATAGTTAGGTCACGACATGGGTAAGGCCGAGGTAAAGTCATTAGGTCAAACAACACGGGAAATAGTGTTGTAAGGTATAACGAGCACATGAGGTCATAGGTTATTAAGAATTTTTCAGGTACATGTAGTGAGGTCACGACATGGGTAGGGCCGAGGTACGGTAAAATAACAAGTCCCTAAATGCAATTAAAGACATGTATAGGTAATGTAGGCTTGGAGGTAGGTTGCGATAAGGGTGGGTAAGGCCAAACGGTGGTTGGGTTGGTTAAGTTGGGTTAGAAATGGGGAAAGGGTAGTTGATAGGAGCATGGCACAAACGATGCCGGGTCATATGGAACCGTTAATGGTCTAGGTAAACCGACCACGATTTTTGTGGGCACACGACCGATGTCGGTCTAGGTATAACCGACTACGGTGTTCTAGGGCACATGAATGATGTCGGTTTAGGTATAACCAACACCGGTCAGGTTGACGTGGGTATATAAAAAGAAAAAAACCATAAAATACAAGTTCATTTACACGTTTTAGCTTTTGTGAAAATGATAGAGTGCTGAACGAGTTGTGCTTTGTCGAGAGGAAAGGACGAGGGACGATATCCTACTGAGGTGGAGAGATCCGATTGGTTAGAGGATCCAGGTAGACGGTTCCACGAGCATAGGGGGATTGATTGTGATTGGGTGGAGGTTAGGAGGATTAGATTTGGTGATTGGACATGGTAGAGGTGGGAGAGGGATTGGGTGGGCCACCGATGCAGAATCTCGATGTGCCACCATGGAGACGCAAATGGGATGAGGTAAGAGTTAATCCATTGCCTTGTTTTGTGAGGTATATTGGGTACATATGTTCACATGTATTTTTATATAGACTTTCGATTTATAGATGATGGTGTTTATAGTATGAATGGTGTACATGTTTTAATTTTCATTGTTATATATATATATATATATATATATATATATATATATATATAGGTGGAAATCAGGTGGATTAGGCATGCTAGAGTGAAGGTCGTGTAGGCATGGTGGAGTCAGGTTGGTTTAGGCATGATGGAGTTAGGTCATAGGCATGGATTGAGTCAGGTCATAGGCATGGATTGAGTCAGGTCTGACTTAGGCATGGATGGAGTTAGGTTGACTTAGGCATGATTGAGTTTAGGTTGTAGGTATTGTTGAGTTAGGTTGGTTTAGGCATGGTTGAGTTTAGGTTGGTTTAGGTATGGTTGAGTTTCTAATTCATTAATTTGTGTAATTAATGATGATGTGGATCATGTTAAGATGTTTTGTAGGAAAATGTATGATAATGGTAAAGAAATGGTAGACAAGATGAAATGAATGTATGAGTGATGATGGTAAAGATGTTAAGCAATTGTTGTTTGTGTGGTTTAATTTCCAATGATTGATATAAAAGGAAACTAACTAGGGTAGAATGTGAATAGGAAAGGGGCAGAGGGAATTGGTTAGGGTAGAGAGTGGTGAGCTAACCTCCAAGGGCCCCATGCCCTCAAAGTGCTGCCTACATAGTCTTGGCGAAAAGGGACCTCAAGCCGATGTAGTTCTCCCATAAGCTAGGGAAGATTATGATGAAATAGCGGAATGGGTTGATAGGTGCGAGGCATGGGTGATGTAGGTCATAGGCATGATTGAGTTTAGGTTGTAGGCATGATTGAGTTTAGGTTGTAGGCATGGTTGAGTGATTTTTAAACATGGTGTCGAGGGTCTGGTCCTGTATAGGATAATCAATAAGTAATGAGGAAGGCAAATGGTAAGAGATGGTAAAAGAGCTACTTAATTGATAAGAACCCTAATGAGTCTACCATACCCCGATGGGCTTATGAATGTAAGACCCTATAGGCCTTGCATAATGGACTATTCTAAGGGTGAAGAAAAGTCACATGATCACGAAATGTCGCATTTGTGGCAAGTCCCTTGAGTAACAAGGAATTTAGGTGAAAAAGGCAAGGGGGTGAGAATGGGAGGGTTAGCGTAACTTAGTGTACGATGACGTGTATTTCGAACAAGAAACCCAAAATCCAAAATAGGCAAGTCCATGACGAAAATTTCATCTTTTTTTTTTATAATAGATTGATCGATGTGGGAAGTCTATATGGGATGGGTATATTATCTCCTTGAGGTCTTCGTGAAGTTGATCGATGCGGGAAGCTTCTGAATAGTTATTATATTTTGTAATGACCGTATATAGTTGTCCTTCAAGGGAGCAATCTATTGATAGTGGTAGAATATAAAGAAGAGATGTCCCTTTTGAGGGAGTCATCTTTTGCTTTGGAAGTTTGACTCAAGGAGTTGTATCCCTTTTTGTTTTTAGACGTTTAAGTCATGGACAAGACTATAGAGGATGATTAGGTTCTTGTTTTAGAAGACAAGATCATAGTACACAAAGATTAACTATGAAAGAGGTGGTTTTGAGTGATGAATGACCATGGGATTCCATCTTGAAGAAGATGAAAAGTATCCATGAGAATCATGCTATGAGTAGATCCATGGTACTCATATTGAAGACAAGGCTAAAAGGTGACGGGTAATCACATGATTCTTGTTTAGTCATGGATCCTCAAAATGGGTAATATGGAAGGTGAACAACACTCAAGGGATGAGCAATCAATTGACAGAAAGTGATATAGGACTTGATATCAACAATAAAATGGTCAAAGATGCAAGGCATTAAGGGGCTTAGGTTCGGGTTTACCTTCGAGTGAAGACAAACGATAAGCACCTAATCCATAGGCATGGGTAACGATATAGGGTCCAAGCCAATTAGGAGCAAATTTTCCTATTTACTTTTCTCCTCTTTGGTTACATGTTGATTTTCCTTCAGACGAGGTCACCGACTTGAAAGGTTCATTCGTGAACACATTTTTCATAGGCACGTTTGATACATTTTTGGTAGATTTGGAGATGGTCAAGAGCATTGAGACAATGCTCATCTAATAATTCAAGTTGTGCCAAATGATCTTGGAAAAATTCATTGTCGTTGAGCATGTCTTGTAGTGAGATGTGAAGAGATGGAATTTGGACTTCGAGAGGTAAGACAACCCTGTACCGTAGACCAGAGAAAAGGGGGTGGTAGCAGTCAAGTGCGAATACTAGTGTGGTAAGCCCACAAGGTGAAAGGAATGTGCGTATGCCAATCCTTCCCAGTATCATTGACTACCTTCATAAGAATTTTGTTCAAGGTTTTATTGGTTGATTCAGCTTGACCATTGGTTTGTGGGTAATAAGGTGATGAGAAACTAAGTTGGATGCCAAAAGCATCACATAGTTTGCATAGGGTTTTGTTTTTGAATTGTTTTTGTTATCGTGATAATGCGGTGAGGGACACCAAAGCGAAAAATGATGTGATGGTTGATGAATTCACATATTTTCTTGGCTTTGGTGGAAATGAGGGGAATGGCTTCTACCCATTTAGTGTAATATTCAATAGCGGTTATGATCCATTGGTGGCATTGTGAAGAATGGGGGTTGATCTCACCGATAAGATCCAAACCCCATTGAGAGAAAGGCCAAAGGTCTCGTGTGACCTGTAAGGCATGACTAGGTGTGTGATGAAGATTAACATGTTGTTGGAATTTTACGCAACATTTGACATAATCACAATAGTCATGGTTTAGGGTTGGCCAATAATAGCCTAGGCAAAGAATGCGCTTTGCGACATTACTAAACCACTAAAGTGACCTCCAAAAATTCCATCGTGGACTTCCTTAATGGTGTAGGGAATTTTAGAGCTCATAAGGCATCGTAAGAGAATGCCATCAAAGCACACTTGTAAAGAAGACCACCCATGAGGACATAACAGGATACACTTTTAAGAAAGGCACATTGTCCATTACGAGTGAGATTAGTGGGTAAAATGGAAAGGGAAAGATAGTCTATATATTGCTTATACCAAAGGTCACTTGGGTTAGGAGCAGCGATTTTGATAGAGTAGACTTCATGAGGTAAATAAGAGGGTGATTATAGTCTTTATATGGTGACAAATATTTTAGAGTCAGCTGGGCGAAGCAGTATCTGAGAAGCCAAGCAGGCCATGGTATCTACAAATTTATTGGTAGAACGTGGGGTGGTTTGAAGTGCGTAATGGTTAAAGGTGGTTAAAAGTATGTCCACATGATGCTTATACTTTTGAAGTATCTCATTACGACACTTGGTATATACCATTGACTTGGTTTATGACCAACTAAGAATCACCAAAGATGTTGATTGAATTAACATCTAAGGCATAAGCAACCTGAGACCTAATACGAGTGCTTCATATTCAATAATATTGTTTGTACAATCAAAATTGAGTTTGAAAGATAAAGGAATAGGTTCACCATCAAGCAGAATGAGGATAATGCCAATCCCACCCCAAGCCGAAACTTGGAGCCATCGAAGAAGAGTGTCATTTGGTAAGCGGGTTCATCTAGGGAAAGGGTAGCTATAGACTCGTCTGGGAAGTCAAAGTTAGAGGGTTGATTCCTAGAAATAGGTCATCAGCCAATTGATTGGTGATATCCTGCTTTGATGGACTTTTGATGGATGAATTTGAGGTCGAGGTTAGCTAGAAGCATAAGCCAACATGTGGCATGTTGATTTGATAAGGTTTGGCATACATATAGTGTAATGGGTCAATATTAGTAATGACAAAGGTTTTGTGGTTGAGTAGGTAATGGCGGAGTTTGGTGGTGATGAAAACTAAGGCTAGGAAAAGTTTTTTAGTTATGGGTATATCTAGTTTCATAGTCAAGAAGGGTATGAATTATGTAATAAACTAATTTCTCTCGGTGTTGGTCGTCATCGTGATGAGCAAGCATGGCACCTAGAGAATGGTCAGGAGTAAATATATAGGTAGAAGGGCTGGTCATCCTTAGGAGGAATGAGCACTAGTGGTTGAAGTAGGTATTGTTTTAAGGCTTTGAAGGCTTTATGGCATTCATCATCCCATTTGAATGAAACATCTTTCTTGAGAAGATGATGGAATGGTTGATAAGCGGTCGAAAAAAGCTGCGAGATAAAATAATGAATTGATTACAACTTTCCTTGTAGGATGTGAAGTTGACGGAGATTAGTGGGTGGCGGAATTTCAAGAATAACCTTGACTTTAGTAGGATCGACTTCTATGCCACACAAAGAAATGATGAAACCTAGGAGTTTTCTAGAAAAGTACCGCAAAGACGCACTTTTTTTGGTTGAAGATGAACACAATATTTGATGAGGTGGTCAAAGATGACTTTAAGAATGGGAAGGTGTTCGGTTCGATGCTTGGATTTGGCAAGTAGATCATCTACGTAATCCTCCAATATGTGATGCATGATGTCATGGAAGATGTAAGTCATGGCTCACTGATATGTAGCACTAGCATTTTGAGGCCAAAAGGCATGACTCGATAGCAAAAGTCCCCCAAGGGGTGATGAAGGTAGTCTTGTGTTGATCCTCTGGGGCTAGTAATATTTGATTGTAGCCCAAGAAACCATCCATGAGTGATAACATTTCATGGCCAGTGGTGAGATCAACTAGTTGGTCAATGCCTGGTAGTGGGAAATCATCTTTGGGATAAGCGAGGTTGAGGTCATGGAAATCCATGCAAATGTGGAGTCCCCCTGTCACCTTTCATGATAGAATGATGTTAGAAATCCATTGGGGATAATCAATGGGTAGAATGAAGGAAACCGAGAGAAGGTGTTGAAGCTCTTCTTTGACCAGAAGAGCAATGCGAGGATGCATTTTCCACAACTTTTGTTTGATGGGTTTGGCATCAAGAATGGTTACGATATTGTGAACCATGATTTTGGGTCAATACTGGGCATATTGGCATAGGACTAGGAAAATGTGTTGCTATGGTCCCAAGGAAAGAGGTGAAGGCTTCTTGTTCAGTAGTGTCTAAGGATTGGCCGATCTTTAGAATGTGTGGGTCGTCCTGAGTATTAATGTTGATTTCAATGGTCAATTCATTCAACATGGTTTACATCTCAGAGGGTAATGACCGATGAATATAAGAGTCTTCTGCACCAAGGTAGGTGAGGATGGACTCATCGTCCTAACATTGAACGATGTTAATTGAAGGCGTATCGTCATCGATCATGTCAGGATATAAGAATGGGAGAGAAGAGGGAGCCTCGCCATCGTGTTGATAGGTCAACGGTCCCAGGAAATGGTGTTTACGAAAAAAAAGTTAGGAGGTATAGATTTAGGATCTATGGACTCATGGGTGAAGATGGTAATGTGGGTGAATGAGAGGGGGAAGATTTCTCATCCTATAAGGTCGATGTGAACCTTCTTAGTGGGTGGAGCATCAAAACCAATGCCACTACGATCATTATGTTTATGAGAGGTACATGAGATGATAGTGTGGTAGCCTTGTTCATAAAAACCAAAGCCAAATCCTTCCACGCGCACCGATGGAGGAAAGTGTGAGCGAAATGGTGGTTAGTGAGGGAGTGTAGGTCGATGAAAATGGTTGGGTTTGGGATGGAGGTTCGGGTTTATAGGTGGCCATATCAAGCCCCCATATGTTAGGTTGGTGTAAAGGTGGGGAGGGCCATAAGGGAAAACGTCACCGATGCAAATGTCATAACTAGGGGTGTTGACGATTCCCATACTCTTGTGGGGTGAGGAAGGTATCGATATTGTATAGGTGGTATTCCCCCAGAGTGAGGCATTGAAAACACCTTCTAAGGGATTAGTAGTTGGTATGTGGGTAGTAGGTATGGATGGTTTGCTAGATGAAGGGGTGCCAGTGGTAGAGGCTATAACTGCAGTGGGGATAACAAGGTTAGATGCAATAGAAGTAGTGGCAATTTTGGTGGATGGGCTCATGGGTGAAGGTGAAGTGGTATGGTGGCGGATGCCTTGACCGGTATAAGCACATCATTGGGTTGATATAGCATGTTACAGGTCTTGAAAGGTGAGGGGTCAACATAGGGATGGTGTAATTATGTCCCTCGTGTTCAAATTTGAGGCATCGATGTAACGTCAAAGGGACACAACCCATAACATGGATCCAAGGTCAGCCAAGCAACAAGTTATACTGAAATCCCCTTCTAGGACATAAAAAGTTTTGGAATGGTGTGGGGACCTACGTGGACATGGAGAACAATGGTACCTAGGGTAGAGGTCATGGCATCATTGAAGGAACGTAACATAACATGGGGTTACCATGCATGCAATTGGCAGGTATTTGCATTTGGTCATACACATGGGAGGAGATGATGTTAATGCTAGCACCACCATCAATCATAACATGTCGTATGCATATATTATCGATGAAGATGAAGATGAAAAGAGTGGGGTCGGTCATCGGACTGGAAGAGAGTGATCTCTTCATCGAAAAGCTTAGGGAGGCGACCACGTGGTGAGTGGGTGGAGGTGTAGAGGAAGGAAAAGACCTAGTGAGAGAGGCTACGTGGTGAGGGGTAATGATGGAGGCCATAGGTGTGGGGTCATTTGGTAAGACTTTGATAGATTGAAGGACCTCCATGAGGGCTTGATGATGTGACTCTAAGGTTTGGACGAGGTCATATAAAGACATTTTGAGGGGGATTGGTGTAGTTGTTTTAGCATTGTGCGATGTGTGACCCATCGGAAATGGGGTATGCAGGACCTCGAATGATGACTTTGGGTGTGGGTGTGGATGGTATATTGGGTATAAGGTTGGTTGATGGGCCACTTGCTTTCTCCTTTTCCTTTGTATTTCTGAGCACGGGTGGCAATGTTGATCATGTTAATCTGAGGAGAGGTGGATGAAGAGGGTGTGTCATGGAAGGTATAATAATGAGGGACAAAACCCTAGTGGGGGATATGATCCTTGTGAAATGAGTAGGGCACATTGGCATTTTGGTGGTGGTTTGGCTAATTCTCTTATACGAACCATGTTAATTTCAAATCTCGGGATGGATCAAAGAGTTGTGGGGTGGAGATCTTGGTCACTGAGTAGGTGACGGAGAGGATCTGTGGAAATTGGTGAAGGTGAAATGGGGTCCTCATCAAGAAGATCATCATCATCAAAGTTTTCTTCAGGAGGACACAATTGGACAAGAGTAATTTTTAAAGCCTTACAGTTCTCTACATCGTGTCCTGACACATGATGGTAGGAAAAATTTTGGTTTCATCAAACCCTTTTGGTTTGGGTTTGAGTGGGTCATAAGGTCTAAGGGTGGTAATGTGATGACAGAAGTTTTTGAGGAGATTGGTTAAGATTTTGGCATAGGATCCTGCTAGTGGATCACAATGGGAGGTGAATGTGGGTTTGGGTATAGGTATGGCTGATTGTGGAGGAAGAGGTTTTACAATAGGGGGAGTAGGTTGGCTACTAGTTTGGTGTGTGGTGTGGTCTTAGGTGTTGGTCATATCTCTTTGGTAGGGGCATGGTAGATGAACTGCAATGGAAGGTTTGGTTGGTTTAACTACCTTATTGGAGGGTAGCGGATTTTTAGCTTTAGGTTGCATCTTTTTGGGTAAAAGGAGATACGGGCGTACGAGATGTGGAGGGAAAAGTAGATGGTGGAAGAGGGTGGGTTACCCACGGGGGTAACCAAGGTGCTATGGAGGTAGGTGGTGTGGGTTGGGCAGGAGGCGTGAGTGAAAGAGAAGGAAGTGTCATGGGTAGTGAAGAAGTTATTGATGGTATTGGAGGTATGGGTGGTAAGAAGGTTACAGGTGAGGGTGGAGGTTGTGCGGGTTGCTTGGGTATATTAGAGGTCTGCGATGGGGAAATGGGTTGCTACATTCTTGGTTTACCTAGTGGATGGGGGTTGCTTGGCCAGGGTCGAGGGGTGAGGTCCTAGGATGGATGGAAGGGGTGAAGGTGATAAGGGCATGGTAGGTGAGGTTGGGGTATGAGATTTAGGAGATTGGATCTTCGTTTTAGGGGCTAGTTTAAGTTTGGTATTAGTTTTGGAAGATGTAGCTAAATCTAATTTGATGGGTGGGTGAGTAAGGCTAGTTGTTGGTATGATCCCTAAGGTAGATAGGTTTAGGTAAGGGTGATGATATAGGAGGGTAGGTGTTTGGGTGTAGGTGTATATTGGGCTATGGGCAGAGGTGTGAGTTAGGCTAAGGGTGGTGTCGTGGAAGACATTGCAATAGTCATGATTGTGTTTGGTTTAGTTACCTGAAACACTTTTGGATAGATAGTGGAGGTGTCAACAGGGACAACTATATTTGTGTTGAAATAGAAGTAGAAGGCATCCCCAAAGTAAGGCTCTATCGACATAGTCCAGAAATCAGCCAAGCGTGAGAATGGTATTGACGTAGGTGGGGTCGACATGGATCGAGTGGCAATCCCTATAAAATGTGTTTGAGATACAAGGAAATGGTTAGCCTCGGACTCTGTGGGTAAGAGAGCCGAAAGTAGATCAACAGGATCCTAAAGGTTTGATGGTGAATGGTCATCTATAGGTAGTGGTACTTCTATAGTATCCTCCATGGGTAGAGGAGAGGATAGGTCAACCAAAGTGGACTCTCCTTGTGTTGGTGTAGGTGGTGGACCTACATCTTCTATGAGTAGGAGAGGTGCCACTAACAACTGCTCAGAATTTTGAGGGGTCAAAGGTGGCATGCTAATTATAGGCTCTTCCACGGGTGAAGGGGAATAGAAGGGGTTCCTCTATGGGTAGAGGAGTAGATGAAATAGATTCTGGTGTAGGTAGGGGAGCGTGGGCTAAGATTTCATCTATGGAAGGAACATGAGGCAACTGGGAAGCAAATGGTGTGTCATTGAAAATAGCGTGGACCTCATGGACATTGCTATCATTGTTTGAGGTATCACCAACTTGGTTGGAAGATGGGGCATGATTAGGGAATGGTTTCTTGAAGATATGTAGGTTTTGGTTAGTGGGTGCATTTGGGCTATCCAAGACTAGTGTAGACACCAAAATTGGGTCACACTCCCCTTTCCCTTGACAAATAACCACCTTGAACACACACACCTGACCATGGCCCCCTTTTCCCCACTCTAACCTTAATTTGATTAATTAAATTAAAAATTCATTTCTCCTCCCAATATTTGTTATTTAAATATCCTAATTGGATAATACCCATGGGATCTACTCACACTATCCACCTCACATACCACCTCATCCTAAGACCTATTCTTAGGATGTTGCCATAACTAACTAAGACCTACCCAAACCCTAAAAATCAAAGCCTATATTCCCTCTAACCACATTCCCGGTCCGCTTGATAAGGGGAAGCTTCCATTTTATTATGTGGAGCAAAAATAGGTGAGATCCCTTTGAAAATCAAAAGGATCTACCCATTTTAGAAAACCTAGGAAATCTCGCCTAATCGATGCGACATCACCCTGAACCTCCACCAAGCGTGACCTTGGAACCACCGTCGAATATTATTTAACTTTGAAACAACCTTATTTCAAGGTTGACATGGTGAATGTTTATAAAATGGCATTTTATTTTGAGAACAAGTGACAAAATCGAGAGCTGCATGCAAAGCATAACCAACATTAGTACACGATCGAAGCATCCATAATGTAGAGTTGACTGAAGCAACCATAGAGCCATTTTCCTTCACGGGAGCATCCGGGGAAGCACCAACACCACATCAAGTCCCTTCCGTTTGATCACCCACCATTGCCAACCAAACATCAAGCTCATAAAATAGTAAGTGCTTTGTTAACCAACATGTCCATTTATCATTTGGGTAGATTCTTTTAGAAAATGACAACTCATTAGTTTATGCTCCCATTTCATTCCACCACCATTTTACCTCCATATGTAAGCTTGATCATCCATTGACCCACACCTTCTAAATGACCCATATCTAGATTTTAATCATTCCTGTGTGCAAAAGGAAATTGAGACCCACACGAGGTGATTGTCAAAGCCATTCCATTTCCATCTTTTCGAATCAACCCCACCAAATTTTTACTAGGTTTGTAGGTACCCACCACACCTACATGTGTTACCCACAAATCAAAGATCGCTATATTAACCTAAACCGACATCTTTCATATCTGAGGATCATTCATACAAATTGACGTTGGTTTATACGATGCATTACAATTCTTAACCAAAAACCAAGAACAAAGCTTCCATTCTCTACCCAATACCCAAAACAAAACTCCTTAAATTCACGTGACCCTAACCAATACTTGCACTGGACTCAATGTCTAGACCTTGACCCTCGAAATGAATCATAACTCATGATCCTTTTAGTGAAGAATTTTCTTATTGTAATGAATGAGATACCTAAATCATTTTACCTAATAATAGGATGGCGTCCTTTATTATTAGCATTAAGTCCATGTTTTAAATAGGGATTGACAAACCCATGAAGGGGAAGTATCACACTTCCCGGATCTAGCATATCTAGATGACATATACTATTTAACTTTCATTTGTTGGTCTTGTTTTCCATTTCATTCCTCCAAGGAAAAATTTCTCAAATTCTCACGAATCAACTGGATGTGTCATCAAAAGTCATACGCACATTTCATCATTGTTTGACCTATCAACTTTCAACATCTTAAAAGATGGGGCATTTCTCCAGCCCTTTACCCTTATCTCTGATTTAGATGGCAACATTCAAGAAATTTTGGTGAAACAAGACTAGATCTCCATTGTCCAACATTTCTTGGACAATATTCTTGAAGGTGATGTAGTTATTATTGCTATGACCTTTGACACGATGATAGTTACAAAAGTCATGTTCCTTATACCATGAGGGCATGGGTCGCTTAGGGTCAAAACTAGTATGTGGTTTTATAGGTGGGAGGGTAATGACACCATCTTCACAAGCTTTTCCAATACGTAAGAATAAGATTCTCCTAAAAATTTCCAAAGTGTATTTTTGTTGTTCCCGTCTGAACTAGAAAGCTTGGACAGGAGAGAGATTAGAAGGGGGTTTGGATGGGTTTGATTGATGAGGGGACCAACTTTGAGAACTACGACATTGGTAGACCCTTTGGGTTTTGAATAGTTTTTTGGGGTTTCGCAGATGAAGAAACATCATTTGATTTGAATGCGATGTTCTTGTTACAAGTTGGATCTTCTTTTCTTCGATAGCACAAATTTCTAATTTCCATGCCATAGTGAATGCCTCAACTCAAAAGTTTAAAGGTCTACAATCTACAAGGGTTGGTGATATGTGTCTAGCTCAAGCATGAGTAAACAACTCTATGAGTTTAGTTTGAGGTAGTTGAAATGTGAGTTTATTGATTAGGCTGCGCCAACGAAGGAATAAAGTCAGTGATAGACTCATCCTCGTACTAACGAGTGGAATAAAGATCAGTCATGGTAACCTTCTTGACAATATTAATCGAGAAGTGGTCTAAGAAGGCTTGGCTACTTGATTAAATGAGTAGATGGAATGTCTTGGTAGCCCACTATACTAGTCTAATGCAGGTCCAGTCAAGGACATTGGGAAAGTTCTCAAAAGTAAAGTGTCATCATGGGTAAATCAAGTAACACCCATGTTTAAAGGACCACAAATGTTGTTTGTGGATCCTCTTTGCTATTGAAGTGGTTGAACTTTGGCATTTCCCAATGTACGGGTATGGTCGAATAGGAATGGATGGGTGAATAGGCTCATTACAAATTTTGTCATAGGTGAGGGAATTACGTGAGCCGAAAATGAAGCTTCCAGTGTCTACATCTTTTCCATCATCAACTTGATGAGGTCAGTGGTAGGTTGTGATGGGGAGACACCTCCTGTGGCATAAGGGGGCAGATATTGAACCTAATAGGGAGGTTGAGAATAGGGAACCGACATATGAGGCACATATCCAGAATGGGTGATAAATGAGATAGGGGTTATTGATAGTAGGTGTATGTAGGTGGGATGGTCATCGTGACTCTAGTAGTGATTGGGGGTAGTGTTTGTGGGATGGAGAGGACAAGATTCTGGAATGGAGTAGGGTTACCAACACCACAAGTGGTTGTGTTGCAATGGGTATTTGTGAGACAATGGGTGTGGAATGTGCTATGGTTTGGTGGTCAACGAGGGGACAATAGATATGACATGCGTGAGTGAAATTGCAGATGCAATGGTCATGATGGCAGGGGCTGGGGCTAGAAAAAACTACCGGGGTGAAGCAGGTGAGGGTAACACCACATTATTAGGGGTTGATGTAGCAAAGAATAAGGGTAGGAGAGATGGATACAGGCATGCCATATATCAACTGACTTGAGGAGTCTCGGTGGAAGAATGGGAAAGGTAGAACTGTAAGGTCATGGGATTCTGATCAAGGAGTCGTGTAAACTCTTCGTCACCTTGCAAAATGGTGGGTAAGGTTGGATCCATGGGTGACAAGACGGAAGGTGGTGAGGGACTAGGTGGGAGTGGTTGATGAATAGCATGGAATATGAGGGTGTTAGTCTGGCTACGAGTCAACACCATGTGAACAAGTGCTGACTTGGTAAGATTGTATTCTATAGATGACACAAAAAAATAGAAACAAAGAATAATGGGGTCCGGATGTGAATCTGATCAATGTCTAGATTTTGAAAATCAAACACAGGAAATTGACGATGGTCAAGTTGACCGGTGACGGTTGAGGAAAAACCGATGATGGTTAGGTTGACCGGTGACAAGGGAAAGTCGATGACGGTTACTAAAACCAATACCAGTCACTATGGAAGAAAACCAGTCTCAAAGAATGAAACAAGAATGTTGGATATGTATTGAGAAAATTGGGTATGATAGTAGGTATCAACAAGGGAGAAATATGATGATGCCCTGAGGGCCAGAAACAAAACAGAAAGAGTGATGAAGGCTATTCTAGGTAAAGTAACTAGAAATCTAGAAGCCAACACCGGTTAGGGTTTAACTGATGATGGTCAGATGTGAACCGACGATGGTCGGTCGTTGGACCGATGTCGGTGACTGTGAAATTAGAAAGAAATGAAGAAAATGGGTTTTGTGAATTAAATTAAGTGAAGAATCAAACTCAGAAACTTGAGAATGAGGAGATGGGGCCCTGACACACACTCAAGAAAAGTCATAATACTCCAACTACGATGGTGGAGTGTGCAAGGAAGAAGAAAAATGGAGAGTCGTAGTCTCACACCTCAAAACACAAGTCAAGAAGAATGCTAAGAAAAAGCACAATCCTAACAATGATTTTCTTATGTTTGTTTAGCTTATGCTATTTAGGACTGACTGTGTGTATTTAGAACAAAATTTTTGGTTAGGAAGGCATCCTACGAAGAAGGATATCTAAAAGGAGAGGTTTCAGGTATGTTATGGTGGGGGCGGGCCATCCTCTGAGATGATGACTCAACAGAGGCAACGAGTTGGGGAGTACCTGCCAATCGGATCGTGTGATCACTGACAGATGTTCCCAGGTAAGATGTTGTTTAAGAAAGATGTGTATATTTTGATTTTGTGCAAGTTTGGTAAGACACAGAGAGAGAGAAAAATGTGCTTTCTATGATTCTTTGTGTCAACCATCAGCTGGGCATGACTTCCAACATATAGGTTGCCCTCAGTTTTAATGTGAGCTAATAATGCAACAAATCATAATGTAATGCAAGTGTTTTAAACCCAAATCGAAGTGTGATATTCGATGTAGCAAGTGATGAACATGAAGAGGGATGCTCTTTCACTAATGTAATGCAAAAGAAAGGAAGATGTGTTCTTTTTAAAGCACCAAAAATATGATTGTTTTTAGACAATAGAAAGAAGGAGAATGATTCCAAAGAAGAAAATTAATGTGGAAGCTTTTCAAAGGGAAACAAACACACAAATTTCACCTAGGAATGAATAAATGCAAAATAACCCTTGATGGGTCCCACTGGGCATGCCAAAATGTTTCACCATTTTCTTTACATTTTCAAAGTGACGAAATAGATAAGGGTAAGGGCCAAGGAGGAATACATTGTTAAATGTTGGTCAGTTGATGGTTGTTGCGTGTGTTCTGACTTCTTGATCCACAACTGAATGTGAGAGCTTCCTTTTGGCTAGGAGGAACTACCTATAATAGAAAACAAGACCACAAAAAGATAGTTAAATGATATATGATAGTGGACTGCCTAGCGTATGCTAGTTCTGGGAAGTGTGATACTTCCTAGATGGTTGTCAATCCATTGTTTAAAACAAGTTAATGTGAGAAATAAAAAAATTCCTACTGTAGTTGATATGATTTAGGTATCTCATTCAAGTACAATAAGAAAATATTAACATAACAGGCTAGGCTATGGTCAGATCAGAAAGGTAGGTAGTTGGCAGGGTGTTGGAACTGGTCAAGGTCAGATTCTGGGTTGTTTAGGTCAATTGGTGAGATGATTATTGGGTCTGTTCTTGGTCAAGGTGTAAAACACAGACCGGAGACGGTGGGATGTCGACTCAAGTTTTGGGCTGTTTAGGTATGAATGATGCCATTATTAGTGTAAAACCGATGATGTTATGGGTATAACGCATGACGGTATGGTTTTGAGGTGAAAGAAAATTGAATAGATCAATTGGCAGGGGACTGATCTGAGGTCAAATGAGGTTGGGAGGGTGGATGAGCAGGTCTGTGGAGGTCTCAAGTATACTCAGAAATGGATATTAGGTCAGAATGGTGATTTGGTGGTGTGGGTAAGGGAAATGGTGGGATTGCATGTTATTAAACAATGGAGGAATGAACATGCAAAGTATAAACTAATGACATGGATGACAAAAGTTAACTATGCTGAAATAGAAAATGTTGGTAGAGATGTACTTAATGTGATGTAGATTTAGATGGCTGAATGGAGGTGGCTGTTGATTAGAAGAATGGTGTTGGGTATCATAAAGAAGGGCTCCTTAAATTCCGTGAGTGCAATGCTTCCAAAATATGTCCCATGGTGATGGCTCTGGATGTTTGGATACGTGAAAGGATGCTAGTTTCGCTTGCATGTAACTCTGATCTCCTTTCCTTGCTCTCAGAATGTGCCAACCCAAAAAAAGGTTGTTTAGGTGAATAAATGGTAACCAATAATGGTTCGGCTTGATCGGTGTCGGTTTAGGGTGACTAGCATCGGTTAAGGTAGGATTCCCTAGGTTTACTAAAATTGGCGAGATCTCACCTCTTTTAGCTTAAGTTTGTTCCTTGAACCGTAAATTTGGAATGGATGCTACATTTTTATAAGCGGGAAGGTGGTTAGAGAAATTTTAGGGATTGATTTTAGGGTTAGACCAAATCTTATCTCATTAAGGCAGGTAAGACTTAGTTATTGTTAGTTATGGAAACATGCCAAGAATAGGTCTAGGGTTTGGATCAGCCACGACCCCACGAGAAGAAACCGGAGAAAACACGGTTAAATCTTGCAAACAGGTCACAAAGGACTCAACAATGGAGTGGCGGGGCCTGCGAAAGACCAAACGACCCTATGCAAGAAGAAAGAGAAGAAACGGCTCTATCGAGTGGATCCGTGTCTTAAATCTATTTAACGGGTTACAGGTGGGCTCGAAATAGAATAATAGGGTTAGAGAAAGAGGAGCAACATCACAAAGAAGCCAGGAGCAAGGAAAAGAAGAAATGGTGAAGATCCGAAGTCTTTGGGCTCAAAAGTTTAGTGAGTCCAAAAATTGGCTAAGTATGGAGGAGGTAGCAGAGAGAGCCACGTGTCGAATCAAAAGGGAAGCAAATGAGCGACTTCTCCAAAGTTGAATCCAAAAAGGGAAGCTCAAACTTGCGCCAACCCTCCACGTAGCAAATGGTCAATAGAGGTCAAAAGGTGGAAAGGTAGGGGGCTTAAAAAAAGAGGCTAAGTATAGAAGTATTGCGGAAGCCGCCACGTGTCAAGTGGCACATCTCCAAAGGTAGATCCAAAGGCGGAGGCTCAAATAAGCACCAGTTCGCCACGTAGCCCAGGTCCGAAAAAGTAAGAGGGGCCGTTGAAAATTCTAAGAGCTCAGAGGCTTCCAAGTGTCAACCATGCTCCTCCTTGAGGAAAATCTTGATCGGGCTTTCAAGTGAGCGCGGAGCCTCCACGCGTCCAATTTCAAAAAGGGGGACAAAGTCGGGTTGAATAGTCAATGTATTATGGCAAAGGTAGGAGAGTGCCAAGTGTCCAAATGGTGCTAACTCAAGGGTCGAATAAAGAGAGGGTTTCCAGACAGAGTGCCAGACCACGCGTGTCCCCGGTCAAGAAATATGACCCCGCCCGAGCAAAGGACTTAGCCAAAAACATAGAAATTGAGTAGGCCGGTGGAGGAAGCCACGTGTCAGCCCCACGCCATTCCAAGAGAAAAATACATAGAGGCCACCCTCGAACAAGCGCCACCCTCCACGTGTCCCATATAAAAAGGGGGCCCATTTTTTCAAACCGGTTTTCCCGCCTTTTTGTATGGATCCGATACAAAAACTTTGAAGGGGCATATCTTTTGACTCGGGGCTCAAATATTGCAAATATGACACCATTGGAAAGATCTCAACCTCATCTATGCCATGGAGATCTGAAACTTTAAGTTTGGGGAGGTTAGGTGGGAGAAAAATGGAGAAACATCTTCAGGGCCATCAATGCAGGATCTATTTTTGCCCCAACAACCAGATCGGATTTGATTTGATCCGCCATTTCCTCCTTTGAGGCACCGAATAAGAAATTGATGCAGTCAAGACAAATTTGGGGGTAGATTTTATGGGAGGCATTAATAGTGGTGGTTGAGCTTGAGACTATTTTTTCCCACTCTCTCTCTTTCTCCCCTCTATGTTGAATCTATAAAAGTAGGGTCGAGACTCATTGTAAAGGGTTGGACATTCTTTTGTTTTGAGGCTCCCCTTTCCTTCTGGAAAAGGAATTCATGGAGTTCAAACCTTCCATTTAAATTGCAATATGTTTCCTTTTTGGCCATTTGTAATGCATTGTATCAATCTACAGAGCAATAAAACACGTTTGTGATCGATTTTAGATCCTTTCTTGTCTCCTTTGCTCTCATCTGGTCTTTCATTATAAATTTGGTTATTTGTGCTTGATTATTGTATGTATTTTTTTGGTTTGTGTCTATCAACAAAACTAATGTTCATCATTCCTTCGGTGCATCACCTTGTAGCTTAGTTTTGATTTCTTGTATTCCTTTTATCCCTGTCTCCTTGGTAAAACTTAGATTAGGTTTAGGAATAGGTCCTCTGCAAGTTTCCACGTATGCACCTAAATAGAGGAATAGGAACCAACCTTTAATCTGGAGAGTTTTCCCATTTGCAAAGTCCCACACTTTGGGAAAACTCAATGTTATGCGAATCACACCAAATGAATCTGCCTTAGAAAAGTAGATCTGATGACTCATTTGGGGGTGCTGTGATTTTGCACTAACAGTTTTGGCATGCACCGGTGGGACAAAGAAGTCTCCATCTTTATTACAGTAAGATCGATGTGCACTTGTTGTGATTCTAGCTTTTAAGAAGCTTTTAAGAACTACACATCATCGGTGACTCCAAAAGGACAAAATCCACTTGGTTTCAGCAGTCCAAGTTTCCCAAGTTCATGAGAAGGATACAAACAAGGTCAAGAACAAGAGAAGAAGGACAGTTTGTACACCTACACTTGTCTCCAGATAGAAGGAGAAGAGGAAGAAGAGCCCAGAGGTCTCTATCTCCACCAAACAGAGCCTTATCAACACCTCCTCCCAGTAGGTCATTCTTTCAATCAAGAAGGGTGCTCAGGCCGATCAAGATGGCACAGCCAAATCCTTATGTCAATTTCACTTGGCAGCAACCCACTCACTCTGAATGCACAAAATCCAGTCCCGTGGCAGCATTAAAGAGCATCCCATATTTCACTGGGAAAACCAGACTTCTCCTAGTGACCACGTTCAAGATATTGCAAATGTCTGTATAATCCATGAGATCACTTGAGATGGACATTGCAGTCAAGTTTCTAGCCTCTTCACTCAAGGGTAAAGCTTCACAATGGTTCAGAGCCTAGAAGCAGGCTCTATTCAAACTTGGGACCATCTGTGCAGAGCTCTTCATGACCAGTTTGGAGAAAAAGGAGATAACTTATCCTTGTTGGAGCAACTGACAACAATCAAGAGAGCTCCAAATGAGTAGTTGATGGATTTCAACCTCGATTTCAATGGACTTGGGACAGATTCCAGCAGCAGTAAAGCCCACTAATGAAGGTGCCTTCTTATACTTTCTTAGAGCTTTAAATTCTGATATTGCTTTAATGATTCAGTCAATGGGGGGCACAACCTTACCTGCAGCCTATAGCCTTTCCATAGGAGCTGAGAATCATTTAATTCAGGCTGGAAAACTTGCTCCTAGGCCATCCATGCCTCTATACCCCAAATTAGGAAACCCAAGTACCAGCCAAACACCCACATTAGCTCCTATACCTACTCCCAGGAGTCAAAGTTCAGCTGAAGCCTCCACCTCATCATCTACCACCTCAAAGGAGGTTCAGAAAAGTTATGAAACAACTTCAAAACCTGGGAATGAGTTAGTAACCATCAAAAGACAACAGGCTCAGAGTTCTAGGCCATATCAGCCTCAAGCTCAGTATCAGGCTAGACCCCGTATCAGCAAAATAGACCACAAGCCCAGGTTGTAACTCAGAGTCAACACCAAGGACAACCTCAAGCTAGACCTTTTAGGCCATATGATCCAAACACAACTTCAACATCAAGGGCATTGGTTCCAGCACAAAATAACATGGCACAAGAATATGATTGGTGTTTCCCATGCAATCAGCCACATAATCAATCGATGTGCTTCAATGGTGCACTAAATCAGGCTTTGATGGTGCAAACCATTGGTGTGTCACAAGAACCTAGCCAAGAAGAAAATCAGCAGCAAGAGACTCAGCAAGAGGGACCTCCAAGTGAAACTATGCTTGTCAATTGGCAAGAAAGTTGAAGACTTATGTGGAATGAATCAGGACTCCTTCTCAAAGTATAGCTACCAATACATGGTCCAAGAAGAGAAATATTGGAGAAGGACATTCACCAAACTCAGGTGATCCTCAATCCTCCATTGCTCCACAAGGTATTGGCATTCAAAATACAACTCCCAATATGCAGAGCCAATCCAAGCCACCTTCCAAATCCACTCAGGCACCGGTTGTAACAACCCATGTGCAAGAAAAAAATGTGCCAGGGAAGGGGCAACAGAAGGATAGCTCATTTAATATCATTGAGAAAATGAAGAGGACAAGTGTGAACATTTCACTATGGGAGTCACTGGCCATTCCAGGGCAGAGGGATCTATTGCAGACTACCATGCAAAATTGGTCAAGCTCAAATCAACCCCTAACCAACAAGAGAAAGTGCTTACCAATACATACTCAACCTAGGGGAAACCATCGAGAGAAACAAGGTAAGAACCTTGAGACCTCCTCCATTCTATGTTTCATTAATCATTGGGGATAAATTGGTGCATAATTGCATGATTGATTCTGGGGCAAGTAGTTTTGTAATGCCCAAACAAATAGCTGATCAATGGGTCTCCAGTATGAAGTCATCTCTAGAGGGTAGTACAATTGGATGGGACAATAGTGACAAATATTTGGAATCATCAAGGATCTGAGCCTCACTCTGCATGCCTACCCCAATGTGATGTGTTGTTGCAAACGTATCAATCATAGACTTGCCACCACATTTTGCATTGTGTTTGTCCAGGGACTTCACTTGCCAAAATTGGAGGCTATTTGTCTACTTGACTGGTCACATATGCTCTTTAGAACAAGGTATGGAGTGAAGGCCACAATCAGATCTGAGCCCATAGTGGATTATCACATTGAGTCTTATGTGCCTAGCCCAATCAATGCAAATTGTTTGATTTTGATCAGGAAGACCTCCTAAACACTTGTGAAGTAGATACCAAGGTGGGGTGTATCCCAGGACTTGACTCTCGATGAATGGGTGGTCAAAAGACATGCTTTTGATCCCTATAAGGAGATGGAAGAATCTGAGCTAGGAGTCTACTACCTGCATGAGAGAATCATCCTCTTCCTGACATCATTAAGCCAAAATATAAGGATGACAATGAAGTATGGAAATTGTTCTTTGATGGCTCGAGAAGTAGGCAAGGAGCCGGAGGTGGAGCTATGATTGTGTCACCCCAAGGTATGAAATATTATTACTCGCTTTCCATTTCCAGTTTTCCTACTCAAATAACACTACAAAATATGAGGCTTTGGTTCATGGATTGCATTGGGCTAGAAGATGAGGAATCAAGAACCTACAAGTGTTTGGTGACAGTGAACTGGTTTCCAATCAAGTCAAAGGACAAAATGCTATCAAGAATGACCTGCTCAAAAGCTACAAGAATAGGGTATGGGATCTCATTGAGGATTTTGAAGCCTTCAACATTGTGTCCATACCCAGGAAAGGAGAACAAAGCTGCTTGATAGGCTTGCAACAGTTGGAGAACATTTGATGTGGTTGAAAACATCAAGAGGGACAAAGGACAACCACATATCCATGTGATTGTAAGGCCAATAGTGCCAGATAACAACACATGTTGGTAGGTGTTTGAGAATGATCAACAGATCATCAATTTTTTGCAAGAGGAAGTTGAGTTCTCAGCTAGGAATCAAAACAAATTAGAGCAGCAATATGGAGATCAAGTAGTGTAGTTGCATACAAACAAGCTTCCCAAAGGCTTAGTGACATTGGAGTCTATCTTCAATCCTAATGATCAGTTTTGAAAAGAGAAGGCTAATATACAGATCAAAGGAGAAGATTCAGAGTCAATTCTAGTTGGAGAAGGCAAAACACTTCAAATTGGCAAAGTGGCCACCGAGCAAGAAAGGTATGAATTCATGCAACTTTTCCAAGAGTTTCTAGATGTATTTTCTTGGAGCTATGAAGACCTAAGAGGGTTCAATCCAAAGCTAGCACAACACACAATTGAACTAGATCCATATTAAAGCCCATCAGGAAAAAAGCAGAGACCAGTTAATCCACACATTGAACCTCTGATGAAGAAAGAGCTAAACAAGATGATAGAGGCAAGTATCATATTTCCAATCAAACACTCAAGTTGGGTTGCAAACTTGGTCCCAGTCAGGAAGAAGAATGGAGAGATTAGGTTGTGTGTAGACTTTCGAGACTTGAACAGAGCATCCCTCAAAGATCACTACCCACTCCCTCAATGGAGCAGATCTTGCAAGTGGTGTCTGGATCAGAGAGATTCTCTCTCCTAGATGGCTACTCAAGGTACAACTAGATAATGGTGAAAGAAGATGATCAGTTCAAAACAACTTTCACCACCAAATGGGGCACCTATGCCTACAGAAAAATGCCATTTGGATTGTCTAATGCTAGAGCCACTTTCCAAAGGGCAATGGATATGGCATTCAAAGGGTGATCAACAAAATAGTATTGATCTATCTGGATGACATTACTTGTGTTCTCCAAAAATGCAACAGACCACCTTTTTCACCTAAGGTAGGTGTTTCAAAGGTGTAGGAGATTTGGGGTATCATTGAACCTAAAAATGCATATTCTTGGCCCATGAGGGTAGGCTTCTAGGCCATATTGTGTCAAAGGAAGGTTTGGAATTGACCCAGAGAGAGTTGAAGCAATAAGAGCATTGCCATTGCCAAGCCATAAGAAGGCTCTTCAAAGCTTCTTAGGAAAAATCAATTTTGTCCACAAGTTTGTACCAAACTTTGCTTTGCCCTTGTCAAACCAATAATGTTGATGTTGAAGAAGAGTTTGGCATTTAGGTGGATAGCTGAAGGAAGAGAAAGTTTTGAGGCCATCAAAGAAGCTATATCACAAGCCCCAACTCTCGTGAATCCAGATTTTTCTAAGGACTTCATACTATATGCCTTTGGTGGCAGTGACACAATTTCTGCAATCCTAGTACAACAGAACAAAGAGGATACAGCAGCCAATTGCCTTCTTCAGCTAGGGTCTGGAAGATTATGAAGTGAGATACTCCTTCATCAAAAAGCAAGTCTTGACAGTAGTGATCAGAGGGTTAAAGAAGTTTAAACATCTAGTTTCAAACAATAAAATCCAACTGTTAGTCTCCCATGCAGGAGTTAAAGACTTCCTTCTCAACAAGGATCTGAATGAAAAACATGCAGGATGGATCACTCATGTCATGGAGTATGACATTGAGATCAAGGTCACTAAGCTGGTCCATGGGAAGGGATTGTGTGAACAACTAGCCTCAAGTCAACAAGATGAGGCAAAAAGTGGTGAAAAGGAAGTTGTTTTTGTTCTGCAAAATAGTCAAGAGGAAGAAAATGATGATGTACCCACTCCTTGTTGGACTCAAAGCATGGTGCACTTCCTTCAACATGCATGTGTCCTCCAAAAATGAGTAAAAAAAAAGGAGACATTTCAGACTACAGGCCATCCCATATGTGCTTATTGATGGCATCTTGTTCAAAAGGGACATCAATGGCATTCTGTTAAGATGCATTGGGATAGATCAGATTGAGAGAGTGTTACAAGAGTTCCATGATGAAGCAGTTGGAGGCCATTTTTCTCCATGGGTGACAACACTCAAGATCATGAAGGTGGGTTATTATTGGCCCAGGGTGTTTAGTGACTGCTATGCATGGATCAAAAAGTGCAAAAATTGTGCATTCTTCAAAGGCAAAGAAAGGCTAGCAACACTTCCATTGCACCCAATTTTAGTTGACCAACCATTCATGCAATGGGGATTGGATTTCATCAGGGTCATCAATCCAAATTCGAGCCAAGGCCACAAATGGATTCTGATGGCAACAAGACTATTTCACCAAGTGGACCGAGGCAGTGGCACTCAAAGAAGCTAATGAGTCTAGCATACTAGATTTCTATGAAGGGATAGTGACCAGATTTGGAGTGCCAGCCACCATTATATCAGACAATGCATTGGCATTCATAGGTTCCAAAATCACAGGATGGGCCATTAGGAATGGGATTTACTTGAGCACTTCATCAAATTATTACCCTCAGGGTAATGGCCAAGCAGAGTCCACAAACAAGAACCTGCTAAAGATTGTCAGAAGAACTCTAGGATGAAAATCAGAGAACTTGGCACACAAAACTCAAATCAGCCTTATGGGCTGATAGGACAACACCCAAGAGGTCTACAGGCAGCTCTCCATTCAAACTTGTCTATGGGAAAGAGGTAGTGTTGCCTATATCACTTGAGTTGCCAACATTGGAACTCATGAAGCAAGCTGAGATGTCTGAGTTTGAACCAATGGAGGCCAGGTATGCAGAGCTGATGGAGTTGGAAGAAACCAGAGAACATGCACTTCAAACAATGGAGAAGGATCAGGTCTCAATCAAGAGATGCTTTGACAAGAAGGCAAGAACAAGGACCTTCCAGGAAGGAGACCTAGTTTTGAAATGGGATGCAGATCGGGAAAAACCAGGAAGGCATTCCAAGTTTGATGCCATTTGGAGTGGCCCTTACATGGTCACAAAATGTAAAAGTAGCAATGCTTTCCAATTGTCTACATTGGATGGTGAAGAGTTACAGATTCCAGTGAATGGAATCTATCTTAAACACTACTACTAGAAGGAAAGTTCTCACCTTGTACATATTAGTTTAGTTTCTCATTCCTCTAAGTGCTTGTGCACATTGTCTTGTTGTAGTTTAGGTTGCTTTTCTCCTAAGTGCTTTGCACTCTGCATGTTCTACTTGGAGCATGTATGATTTCAAATTTTGTATATAGTTGTGGTGTTGTTTTGTTGCTCTTGCATAACCCATTCAGAAACAGATGAAGCCCCAGGTCAAAATAATTTTCTACTCTCAAAAACCATCATTTTGAGATTTCTTATGAAAATTGAGAGTGCAAAATAGTCGGGCTCATGAATCAGAGGCAGGATCAATATCAGACCATCATTCTTGACTCCATGCCCAATGGATATGACAAGGCAATTGGTCTTTTCATCTAGCAAGCAGATACCCCTGTGAGTCACCAAATTGTTATCCATATTTCACCCCGGGAAAAGTATTGGATCAGCCATGACCCCACACAGGAAGAACCAGAGAAAACACGGTTAAATCTTGCAAACAAGTCATAGAAGGACTCAACAATGGAGTGGCGGGGCTGCGATAAAGACCAAACGACCTATGCAAGAAGAAAAGAAAGAAACGACTCTCAGTGAGTGAATCCGTGTCTTAAATCTATTTAACGGGTTATAGGTGGGCTTAGAAATAGAATAACAGGGTCAAAGAAAGAGGAGTAGTGTCACAAGAGAAGCCAGGAGCAAGAAAAGAAGAAATGATGAAGATCCAAAGTCTTCGGGCTCAAAATAGTTTAGAATGAGTCCAAAAATCAGCTAAGTATGGAGGAGGCAGCGGAGAGAGCCACGTGTCGGCACGACGCTTCTCCAAAGTTGAATCCAAAAAGGAAGCTCAAACTTGTGCTAGCCCTCCATGTAGCAAATGGTCAACAGAGGTCAAAAGGCGGATAGGGGGGGGCTCAAAAAAGGCTAAGTATAGAAGCACCAAGGTGAGAGCTCAAACATGTCAGTTTGGCATTCTCCAAGGAATATCAAAGGTAGAGGCTCAAATAAGCAAGTGCCGGGATTCCCACGTAGCCCAAGGTCTAAAAAGGTAAGAGGGGTCGTTGAAAAGTCTAAGAGCCCGTGGAGGCTTCCAAGTGTCAACCCGATGCTCCTCCAGAGGTAAAATCCTAAGCGGGTTTCCAAGTGAGCGTGGAGCCTCCACACGTCCAATTTCAAAAAAAGGGACAAAGTCGGGTTGAATAGTCAATGTATGGTGACAGGAGTGGAGGAGTGCCAAGTGTCAAAATGGCACTAACTCAAGGGTCGAATAAAGAGAAGGTTTCTAGATGAGCGCCAGACCGCCACGTGTCCCCGGTCAAGAAATATGACCCCGCCGAGCAAAGGACTTAGCCAAAAACATAGAAATTGAGCAGGCTAGGGAGAGAAGCCACATGTCAGCCCCACACCATTTCAAGAGAAAATATAGAGGCCACCCTCAAACAAGCGCCAGCCCTCCATGTGTCCCATATAGAAAAGGGGGCCCATTTTTCAAACCGGTTTTCCCACCCTTTTGTATGGATCCGATACAAACTTTGAAGGGGCATATCTTTCGACTCGGGCTCAAAATATTACAAATCTGACACCATTGTTGGAAAGATCTCGCCTCATCTACACCATGGAGATCTAAAACTTTAAGTTTGGGGAGGTTAGGTGGGAGAAAAATGGAGAAACATCTTCAGGGCCATTAATGCAGGATCTATTTTTCCCCAACAACCAGATCGGATTTGATCTGATCCATCGTTTCCTCCTTCTTTGAGGCACCAATAAGAAATTGATACAGTCAAGACAGATTTGGGGGATATTTTTATGGGAGGCATTAATAGTGGTGGTTGAGCTTGAACTATTTTTTCCCACTTCTCTCTCTTTCTCCCCTTTGTGTTGAATCTATAAAAGCAGGGTCGAGACTCATTGTAAAGGGTTGGACATTCTTTTGTTTTTGCAAGCTCCCCTTTCTTTGCAAAAAGGAATTCATGGAGTTCAGACCTTCCATTTAAATTGCAATACGTTTCCTACCTTCTGGCATTTGTAATGCATTGTATCAATCTGCAGAGCAATAAAACACGTTTGTGATCGATTTTAGATCCTTTCTTGTCTCCTTTGCTCTCATCTGGTCTTTCATTATAAATCTGGTTATTTGTGCTTGATTATTGTATGTATTTTGTTGGTTTGTGTCTATCAACAAAACTAATGTTCATCATTCCTTTGGTGCATCACCTTGTAGCTTAGTTTTGATTTCTTGTATTCCTTTTATCCTGTCTCCTTGGTAAAACTTAGATTAGGTTTAGGAATAGGTCTCATCGCACTCATCCTAATCCTCCTACGACTCTTCCCTGCTCTGTTCCTCCACCCATTACTTCGGTGGATCCCCTACAACTTCTAAGGGCTATGACATTATTGAACAACTTAAAAATACACCAGCTAAGATTTCTCTTTATGACTTATTACGTAATGCACTGACTTCTGCTAGATTCTCGAATCGACCTCTGTGCCATTCACATAGAAAGTGACACTTAGCGGTAGCCTTTGCACACCTCATACAATCTCTTCACAATTTGCCACATTCCATATCTTTCACTGATGAAGATATGTGACCTTTTGCTAAAAGCAATCCATACGCACATTTTCTCATTGATGTTGTTATTAAGCACCACTTGTATTAAACGAGTGCTTATTGATAATGGATCAACCATCAACTTATGTGCTTATTCCCTTTTAAAGCAATTGGGTATTAGTGATAATCTCATTTCTAAGAATTCTACTATCATCTGAGGCTATGACTCTACCACTCGTACATGTTTAGGGACTATTTCATTACACATCCAGTTGGGCCTAAAACTATTCTCATCGAATTTTATGTTATAGATGCCTCATTTCAATTCAATCTCTTGTTAGGTAGACCTTGGATTCATGTAATGCAAGCAATTCCATCTACTATTCACCAATGTGTCAAATTTTTGCATAATGGCTATGAACATATTATAACTGTAGATCCAAAACCATTCAAATACTATCGTATAGACCCCATTATTGTTATACCCATATCACATTTACAATGTATTCCATACAGTAGCCTTGACACATATGACATTGGTCAGTCTAATACTTTACAACCTTCTTATACCACTACAAATATTCCAACTACTTCCACCCACACTATGGCCATTATATCACCTACAGTCTCAGAGACTATTAGCATTGCTTCTCCACATAGTGCGTAACCTTCCGTTCCTCCACCTAACGCACCACCTACCAACATACTTGATAACACCACACAACATAATGATGTTAACACCGATGATTCTTAGGATTCTAATGATGAATTCAATGTTATTGAACTCATTAATGAAGCATTAGGCCAAATAAATTTCACTCCTCTCGCGTAGATGAATCTTATTCTAAAGACACTTGTTGTGGTGATGGCCCAGGTGAATATAGATTCAAAACCCCTCCTTCTACCAATGCTATGATACTTTATCAAGGATCTGTTAATTCCCTAGACATTGTTTCATCTTCTATTGCATTGTCTACATTTCCACCTCCTCCTTTCACGTGCATGTTGTTCATTAACAAATCCTTTTGGCATCACATCCCAGTTGACCGCACTTGTTCAGATACTATTTGCACACATGAGGGCTTGGTTAGGCTTGGCATGACACTTAATGACATCTTACCACCTCTTCATTCACCACATCTTTATCATGGCTATTTTCACATTACAGTCACCTATGGATTACATATTTTTCATTTAACGATCTTTGTTGCATGTACCCCTTGCGACTCTCCACTCACACTTGGGCAATCTTGGCTTAACTATATTGGTAGTACTCTAGACACAAACCATACTTCGCTTACATTTCCTATGCCATTTGGCAATATTTCTATTACTAATGACTCATCTCCTACTTACACTCCAAATATTTCTCATTGGCATGCACATGGTTGTCCACCAATACCATTCACTTTGATGAAGAATATGCAATGAGTGTATACACATTACACCGCAATGGATCTTTGTACAACCCACCTCACTTTATTGCTTACCGGGTTTCTAATACTCGCTCCAAAGAGGTTTTGACCATGACAACAATGATCTCCTCGATAGCGGTACATAGTCACACTCCCCACTACACACTCGGCGGTCATAACATCTAACACATCCCCCACATCTTAGCTTGGACATATTTATCATTTTTTTGCACTATCATACATCACTCTCATAACATAGGCACATTCATCTAAACCATATACATTATCATTACCATATGACACACTCTTGTGCTTTGGTCCACACTTGATTGTTGAGGGTTACATACTACACATGAACCCCACATAGTGCACCATAGGCATTATACATCTTGCACTACATTTTACATTATACATTACATAGTTTACGCATCACATGGTCATCTTTTATCATCATCATATATAATATACATCCAATTGTATGCGCTGCACTCATTACCTTGTGATGCACTCTAGTTCCTCACCATACTTGATTGTTGAGGGTTTACCAATCAAATGGACCTTATCATACACACACGTTCATCACTTGACCTTCTATCATGCGAAATTACTAGGTTAGTGACATACGCTATAGGATAAATGGTCACCTATTCTTTCATCTTATAGTGGTACATGCTTTAGGCTACATCACCACTCCCTCTATTCATCTCATCGTGATATACACTTTAGGTTACAACATCGCGTGTTCATCTATAGGTCACATATCATCACACACATACACACTAATCACAAACACTAGACATAACACACACTTCGACCATTTCCTGATGATGCACTCTCATTTTTGGTTCATTCTTGACTACTAAGGGGGCATACTAAATGAACCTCACTGCATACACTTCCATTCACTTGGGGGCACACATCTCCTATCATCCATATTGCATTTCATTTCATTCATCCACAACATGTTGCATATCTTGGTTGCTTTTACTCTTGCTTACATTTACTTGTTCATGCTTGCTTATTACACATGTTAGCTAGATCTCTTATATGTCATTATCTTTACCATACACACATACACGTTCACGTACTTTTCTAGTTGTTATTGTAGATATAGGTCTCTCACACACAACATGGATGCTTTCTTCCTACCACTCCTACAACGATTGCTAGGGGCATCCACATTTGTCTCTTACAAGTGTTATTGTTTCATTTTATACTTAGCACTTTACATTACTTGCTTATACACGCTTTTGACACTTGGGTTATCTTTCTAACATGCTAACGAGTGCTTCATATGCATATATTTCTACAAGATTATTTACTTCCATGGCTATCTATTGTTTGTACGTGCTTTTATTTGATTTCTATTGTATGTGGGCCTTGTCCTTTGTTTGGTTTGCACACTTGTTTGTTGTATGTGTCCATTGCGGCCTTGAGTTTCTTGTGACATCATGAGTGATGTCCCATGTTTGAAACTTGCTTTGGTGGTCTATGTTGTTTCCTTATGTATTTTCTAGCCTATACATTGTTTACGTAGCTTACACTTGTTATCTACATGCATGCTTGTTCGTACTAACACTTGTTTCTAGCCACTTATTTACATGCACTTGATTTCTACCAAGTGCATTCCCTTCCCCTGAAGGCACACCTTATGCAGTTGGTCCTCTTTTGGGGATGCATTCTCCTATCAATGATGTTGCATGCACCCCCAAAGAGGGGGCATAATTTGGGGTTATAAAAATTGTTCGGGCTTTCTACCGCTACAGATTCGGTTTAGATTTCCATCCTTGAAATTGTGGGTTATAGAGAAAGTGGGTTCAGACTATTATACAAACCCCATACACAAAATTTTTATAGAACATGTTGTCCTTAGCATTCTAGGGAGTAGTTACAGTTGGAGGATACAACAAATTTCCTCCCTACACTACTTCAATAAGTGGCATTGGATCGCCTAAAAACCGAGATAGTATAGAGATCTCTATACATCTTCAGGGAAGCAAATACATGTTGGAGAATAATGAATCTTTCTCTCTACACTTCTTCGACTAGGGTGGTGTGAGATCGCTCAAAAAACTTGCAATACATGATATCCTCTTTACACCCTTTCTCTCATCATGGATCAGGTGCACATGTTCCTTTTACTTTTTCATACTTCCATTTACAATCTTTTTACTATATACATGCAATTTTTACATATACATGCGTATTTGACTACTTGATCATCTTCTCCTTTACAGGTCCATCCATATGAGAAGCAAGCAATCAACAACAACAAAAACTGCAATAAAGGCATTAACAACAATAATAACAACATTCAGTGGAAGCACATAATTCATACTCGATGCTGCCGGTACATTACACACATCGACAAATACACATGTGTTTCTTCCCTAGGTTCACTCTCACTACTTTTTGCACTTTTGCATTTTTAGTTTCCATGCTCCACTATTTTTTCATTCCATGCTTTGTCTAGTCCATTGACATACTTTATACATCACTCTACATGGACATCAGGTACGCATATCTATTTACTTTATATTACCGAGCGTTCTTCTCACCAAAGATAAAGTGGAGGCAAATGCAAACTCAAAATCATACACTTTAAACATTATTTAGTCCCAATCTCATACTACTATTCATATGGTTTTTGAGTGAAGAAAGTACTAATTAACCCATGTTTTTGGCCATTTTATTTTGCTTGTTGTCATCACTTCCGACCTCCCACATCTACTTGCCCAATCAGTTCTGCCATTTGGCATTATTTTATCTTTGGTAGACCGGGCACCCAACCTAGTATCTTGGGCGCCCAGTGTGCCCCGGTCCCATTCAGATGCCCTAAGCCTTTTTACACTTTCTCACCACTTTTTGGGTACTTTCTAGCCATTTGAGCTTTCTATCTTTTTAGTGGTCGGCCTTTTTGGGGTTAATTACGAAATTAGAACAAGAGAACCATATAAATATAAAGTTATGAGACCATAATGAGGGACCAAGAACTAAACACTACTATCATCACCTAAGGTTGCATCCATCAAAGGCTCCATTTGCATCCATCTAGCTCCATCACAAGGCATAAGGCTAGTTCATCTGTATCACATTGCATAGAGGGAAGTTTATTCTATTCCATCCACCATTTTATTACATTTCTACACATAGTTATTGCTTTCTACTTTCACAAAGTGCGACTGACACAAGAGCACCTAGGGCATGATTACACACACACATAGAACTACATCGGGTCTGAGATGTAGTGTAGTGCTCAGTTAGTAAGTCCACCATTGTGGCCACTGAGGACAATCGACCCCTTCATATGCATATTTATTTTTAGGGGTTTGATGCTTGTCTTGGGGTTTTTACAAGTATTTCCTTCATCACTGATTTCTAGTGACATATCATTGCGCGATCCAACGAAGCTAGCGTGACAGAAGCAAAGGAATGCAATCATTCAATGACACCTCAGAGGAGGGTTTTGGGTCATTTCCATAGATTAGGTGCCCATTTCTCGGATCGGGGTGCCCATAGGTGCCCCTATCCCTCTTCATGCGCTCTAATCCGGCCTTTACTATTTTAGATCTCGTGTTTTCTGGAGCTTTTGTGTGGTCATTCTTGCATTATGTTCATCTAATTTATTATGCGACACATTTTGAGGCATCGTCAAATCAACTAAGCTCTTTCTAACTCTTCTTGCTCATTAGGGTTTTACATATCTACTTCCTTAGTTGCTTGGGTAATTTTCTTTATGCATTTATCTATTATTTATTGTTGTTCTTAATATTATATTAACTTAGAATAATCCCACATTTAGTTAATCACTATTTGATAACTCTATCGCTCCTAATCCTCCATCTAATCAACCCATCTTAGAGTCAATTCAAGCCTTGCATTCTTTATTTCAAGATAAAATTCAAGCTATGGAAACAATGATTATATCTCTTAAATCTGAAATTCAACATCTCAAAGATGCTTCTCAAGCCCATGCTTGTTCTTTTTATACATCTCATCTCACTTTTATGTCTTCTACATGTGCTCATGTCAGTGAACCTCAAGTCTTGCCATTACCCACACCTCTCAAGTTTGATTTCAATGCTAAGCAACATGATATTCTTCCTTAGCTCCTCACTCATCAATTGATCACCTTTCCATATACTAATTACTACCCTCCTTATCAGCTTACCAAATAGTAAGGTCTCCCATATTACAATTATCATCAAATTAATGGACATAATGACAATGATTGATATGCTCTAAAATGAAAATTGGCCACCTTAAACATTATGGTCTCATTTCATTTCCTACACAAAATGCTACAACATGTCCATCTCCAATTTATACATCCCATTGGGTTCCTAAAATTGATTCATCTATGCCTAATGAGCATCATGCCATTGTTACTAATGTTCCTTCTATAGTAAGTCACGAGCTGCCTAAGAAAACTTCCTCTCAAAATCAATCCAACCCCTCCTCTCAAGTATTCTACCACATTACCCCCTCCAACTAAGAAGCCTCATCTAAAAATCAATCCAACCTCTCCTCCTCTAAAGTCTTCTACAACATTATCAATCCCACATAAGCTACCACCATTCAAGATTCCTCCCCACCCTACTCCACTTCCATTTCCAATTCATTTTTTCAAACAAAATATTCCTTATATTGATGGCCAAGACACATTTCAAGCCTTGTTACCATCACAATGTCTTTCTTACATCGTCACATAGCTCTCCATCATTGACACACTTGGGGGCATCACACTTCCCCCTTCTAAGCACTATCAATTATCTCTAGCATATACTATCACACTTAATGCTCAATGCTTCATGATTCATATTTCTAAGTACTTTCAAACCCTTTAATACACAACTTGATACACACCTTATATTGTCACCACCCTATGATGCAATCTCATACTCAAATGCTTGAGGGTCTTTACACTCTACGCTTCATGTTATATTCTATCTAGCACACATTTTCAAACCATTTCCTGATGACACACTCTTGTTTTATGGTTCATTCTTGATTGTTGAAGGGTCTTCTATAAATGAACCTCATCTCATACTCATCCACATCTTCTAGGGGCACATTTCTCCTATGACATTAATATTGCATACCATTCCATTCACACTCAAAGCATATTGCATATTTTGGTTGCACTTATTATTGCTTGCTTATACTTACATGTACACATTGTTTCCCATACTAGACAGATACTTAGTATGTGAATATCTTTTCCACATATACATGTGCATTCACTTGGTCTCTATTTATGAATGGAGATCACTTATAGGTACAATGCTTGGCATTGTACCTCTTATCAAAATCCCATTGAGGCTCCCGGGTATCTACTTTCTCACACATTACAGGTGATATTGTTTCATTATTTACTACTAATTCCTAGCACACTATTTTCTATTGCTATATACACACTTTGACATACTTTTTATCTTTCTAACATACTAATGAGTGCTTCATGTGCGTATTTTCTTTGTAGGACTATATGTCACCATGGTTGTTAATTACATCTTGTTTAACATTGTTTGCTATTGTATGCCATTGTTTTGCTATGACCTATGTATTGTTTGATCACTTTGCTTGCTAATGGTCACTTCGGTCATGATCATCTTATGACATTGTGAGTGATGTCCCAAGTTTAAAACCCACTTTTTGTGGTCTATCTTGTATGCACTTGCTTGTTACATTTGTCTTATATTACAAACTTGCTACTTTTTGCACTAATACATATTACTAGTCACTTTGTTTGCATGTGCCTTGGTTTCTACCATGCACATCCCCTCCCCCTACCGTGATACAATACATATTAACATTAGGTCCTCTCTTTTGGGCCACATACTCCTATCGATGTTACATGCACCCCAAATGAGGGGGCATATATTGGGTGAAAAAAACACCCCATAAATCAGCTCAATGCTACAACATAATACACATTAAATCACATAATTGGTACATGTTATAGTTATAGGAATGACACAGAATCGACTTAGGTCCTCAAAGACAACACGAGATAGCAGCACTGGGCTCAAACATGAGTTCCTCGGGGTGCTTGTGTCCTCCCTAGCCGCTAATGTCTTGGGCAACACCCAATCGGTTTCTCATATCAACATAGTTCACATAAGCCTTTAGAGTAGTTTGACAAAGATCAAGCATAGTCCTCTAGCAAATAGAATGCATTCTATCTCCATTTTAATAGGAACAATAAGTGTAATCAAAACTAATTCGGGACAACAGAACAAAAAGGACACACCATCCGCAATGGTGTTTATCAAGAAGAGTCATGGATGGAGAGTAACATTAGACCTCTCTCCCCAACACTTGCTCTTTGGCATGAGATTTCCCAAAAAAATCATACTTTTTGTGAGATCACCCAAAAACTCACTCTTGGCATGAGATCACCCAAAAACTTGTTCTACACAACATTTTCAAGAAATTTTCCCATCGTTTTACACTCTTTTACTTTATGTGCACACTTCCCTTTACTACTACTTTTACATACTTTATGCAGTTTTTCATATACAAGACTTTGACTACTCTTTCACTCTTCTTTTATAGGTTCATCCTTAATATGCAAAAAGAAGTAACTTACAACAACAAAAACAAGTACAACACGGTATAACACATACACTTCACCCCTAGGGTCACTTTCTCTTCCTAGTTTTCACGCTTCATTTTTGCATCATTCCACGCTTCACTTGTCCACTCGACACATTCTTCGTTGCACACTCTACATGGTTATCATGTACGCATCTTTTATCTACTTTATGTTATCGAGTATTCATTCAACAACATAAAGTGGGGAAAATGTAGACACAAAATCACATAGTTGGGTACATTTCTAGGTCCTAAACACATACTAGCATTCATATGATTCCTAAGCAAGAAAACTAGTAATTGATGATTGTCTTTGCCTTCTTCCTTTGATTCTTGTCTTCTATTTGGTATTTTACACCCTACATTCCAAGTCGATATTTTACTTATTTATCTTTTATGGCTTCAGACACCAACACCCGACTAGGAAAAGAGCACCCAGACGCCCTTGATCCTTTTCCACCTCACTCACTTCTTTTGGGTGTCTTTTATATTTTGGGAATCTTTTTCACTTATGGGTCAGCCTTCCAATTTTCAATTACAAAATTCAAACAAGGAAATCATATAAATACATAATTATGTGTTCAAAATGAAGGACCAAGATCTAAGCATTACTACTATCACCTAAGCTTGCATTCAAAAGGCACCTAAAGCACTTCAAAGCATCCATTTAACATTCAATCAAGGGAAAAGGGACTACATTTTCTACATACACAACATAGGAAGGGGAAGTTCATTTTTCCATCCACACATTCTATTTACATTACTACATCTAGTTACAATCCGCTATCAAGTGCACTTGCACAAGGGAATCTTTGGGCACAATTCTTACACATACACACAAGAACTACATGAAGTTTGAGATGTAGTGCAATGCTCACTCATAATTTCACTCTCGGGGTAATCGTCGGGGTTAGTCTGACTCCCCATTTTACATATTTCTTTTTTGGATTTGATGTGGTATGTGGGCTTTTGCAGGTGATATATGTTTTGTAGGGTACATGTTCCCTCAATGATCAAAGAGACACACATGTGATCAATAAGGAACATTTGTGATACTTGTGTGACACTGTAAAAATTAGATTATGACCATTTGCACGATTACAGTGTGCCCAATAACATGATCTCCAGTGTCTAGTCATCCCCGTCCATCTATGGGTGCCCATGTCCAACATCATTCATGAGCTCCAAAATTTATCCTCAAAGCATTGGAAACATAGTTCACCTCCTATTTAGCAGTTTTCCTAGTTCAAAACACTTCAGATCGACACAAATAAGCTAAGTCCTCTCTTCTTCCTCTTTTCTTAGGGTTTTAAATATTACATCTTAGATTGTTTGTGTCAAATTTGTACTTTAACATTTATTATCAGTAGTGACTATGCAATATTAGATTTAATTAATTCAAATTAAATTAAATCATTTGGCGAACCCATATTCGAATACACTTAGATCTCACATTCAAATACTTTTTTATTATGTTGGGATGTTTATCCCACATGGGGAAGGTAGAGGATATAATAATGCTTTAAATTCAAAATAGGTGTGATTTGAGTTGTGAATTCAGCCACGCTAGTGTTTTCTTTTATTTAGAAGCCACTTGGGCTTGCCTATCAACTTGCCATGTTGGCCACAGGTGTTGTGTGATGAGTTAGATATTCAATCACCATGCGAGTTGGAATGTAATGTGGGACATCACCCGAGTTGATAATTGTATAGCTAAGTCATGCATAAATCACTAGGATTTTACTCTCCAAAACCTTTTTATTATATTCTATTGTTTGTCAAAAGAAATTATTTTAAGAAAAATTAAAATTACTTTTCATGTTTAAATATTAAGAAAAAGTTAAATTATTGTTTTGATATTTAATAGGTTTCCTTATTTTTGCTTTGAAATAAGAAGTAATTACCCTTGTTTTTATGACAACTAGGTAAGTATTTTTTCAAAACTAAAAAAATCATTTACATTTCAATTAAATATGTGAATTTTATCGTCAAATTAATATATTATGTGTAAGAATTTTTTGACAGGTCAATTTCAGCGTGGAAGAGGTCAAAAACACCAAAATTTGACACACATATTCACTTGAAAAATGATAGGGGACTTCCTAAAACTTCTTTACAAGAACCTAATTTTTCTCTCCTCATTTGAATTTTTGGTAAAAATGGGGTCTAATCACTTTACCATTGACAAAATACAGATGTTGAATGGATCAAATTACAACATCTGGAAGATCATATTGAAGGTAAAATTCATGGCACGCAAGCTTTGGACTGTCATAAATGGTATAGAGAAGGCTCGATTGGAAGACAAGTGACAATAGATAATGTATCTACATATCAACAAAAGGTGTAGGAAACAATGTCCATCATATTGTGAAGTGTGTAGGATGACTTCCTACTTCACATTGGGAATCAAGAAAGTCCGAGTGAATCTTGGACATAACTAGAATCAATGCATGAAGGTACACATTTATTAAAAATTATAAAATTGATTCTTGAGTTAATGATGACTCCCATGAAGAGAGATGAAAATAAATTAATTTTCTAGAAAAATTAAAGACATTAAATCTCAATTAGATGGATGTAATAGTAATTTGATTCATGATAAACTGTTATATTTTATTATCAAAATGAACATCCATGAGAGGTTTAGGAATTTCATTTCAATTCTAAATTCTAAATATCAAATTGAACAAGACATCCCTGACCTTTCTACTTTGAGTGCTCTCCTGATCTAGGAAGAGTAGGTCATGTCAAATTTTGATTCAAAGGAGAATGCCACACATGCACTTCTCACAAAAAATCTAAGAACAACCCTTCTATATTTAACAAGAATAAAAAATCAAACTTTAAACCACCTAGTAAAGAAAAGAAACCTGGGAATTTAAGAGTCAATTTTGATGGAAAATGTTACAATTGTGGGAAATTTGGTCACAAGAAGGAAGATTGTAAAGTAAACAAAAACAAGCCAAATTTCAAAAATAAAAAGGGAATAAACCAAATCAAAATCAAAACAAGAATGAAGAGAATAATCATAAATATAATGTAGTTACCTTGTAAATTGCATTAGTCACTACCAAAGAAAACAAATGGATATTAGACAGTGGTGCTTCTAGGAACATGACATATAGGTATGATATTCTAACTAATATCAGAGAATGTAATGATCAAATCTATCTAGGTGATCATTCCATTCTTGATGTTTAGGGTCAAGGAAAAGAAAAAAGTTTTTAATGGTTTTATTAACAATGTTTTATGTGTTCCTAAATTAAAAATGAATTTGCTTTCTTGTTCACAACTAACTTAGAATAATTATAATGTCATTTTGTTAAAAGATAAATGGTTTATAAATAATGAGTTAGATATTACTATAGTTGAAGGCATACAAAATAATGACTTATATATTTTTAAACCTTTTGATTATGCTTCTTGTTTGTTTACTCAAAATAGAAATGATTGTTGAGAAAATGAAGTGTAGCTCAAGGATGAAGGCATAAGGGTTTGGGTATGTGGAAACAAAATGTGAAGAAATGCACGGAAGTATCACGAGCAATGGTGCGCTAGAACAATTGGAAAACATGACTTAGCCATTTGTGTGGTTTAAGGCTATTTTTGGAGTTGGAGTGTTGAACATGCAATGACATGAAGAATTGTAGTTCACACAAGGCTATTTTTGGAATTTAAGCATTAAGCGCTATGCAGAGTTTTGGTCTAATAATAGGATCTATACTTAGAGTTAACTTTAGAAGATCTATTATTAACACTTGCATGCTTTTTTATTCTCTTGTAAAGGCGCATGGCTATTATTAACATGTAGCCTATTTTTGGAAGGTGCAGGGTGGTGAAGGGAAAGTCCCCACCCCTATATATATGTATTGATTTACATGGTTTAGAGCCCCGTTGATATCGTTTTATTGTAGAGTTATGCTTTATGGAATTACTAGCACACATGAATATGGAAATTGGATCATGATGTACAAAGCTTCTATGTTTTATAGAGTTTAATATAATGGATACAATTGGTTGGATAATGGTGTTAGATGTGACTGAATATGGTTCTTGCATGGTAAATCTCATTATAGTAATTGTTTAGTCAATCTCCCATATGGTTAAGCTCTAGATCTAGTTTAAGTGTTGTGGAATGTCCTATAACCGTTAGGAATATGAATATATATGCATGCAATCATGTTAACATACTACATGAGAAACTCTAAAGAGGAGGACCTGGTACCCTTGCACGCTTGGTGAGTGCTCGGTTCAATTTGGGTGATGTGCCAAAGTGTGACTTGGGATTTATGGGTATATTTTAGGCTACATCATTGGTTCCATTGCTATGACCTCTTTTCATTGTTTCTCGGGATGTTGCATGATGAAGACATATTGTTAACCTTGGAGAGTATTGTGGAGTGGTTAGAAGATATAGAAGAAGAGTATGCTCGTAGATTCATGCAGGACCTAATTTTAATGCACGTGCGTGGGTTGAGCGTAACTCAGTATGACGAGATGTATGGCACGTTCTTTGCCATCTTTCCCATAGAATCAGCATTTATGAGTGCTGTTGCTTACACATCAAAGAGGAATTGGAGGTTTCACATGCTTGTTTAGACGCAAGAATAATTCAAGGCCTTGTATGATGCATATATGGTTTGGACGTGCTCTGTGGATGTTTGGTTCTGCAATGTTTTGAACAACTATATTCTTGAGTACGCAGTTTCCACTTTCTCTTGCTGGAAAGTTACTAAGTTCTAGTTTTTACATGAGCCCGATGATCGTATCGTGTGGTATTCCTTTGGCAATTAAGATCTTGATCGTAACCCTGGATTTAGAAAATAATCCTATTACTAGCTAAACCCCACCATGCGCGAGGACAGGAGTAGGTTTGGTAAAGATGATAGACCTAGCGAAAAGAGATAGAGAGAAGAAAGGTGGCTTAAGTTTAAAGAAGCGCACGAGAGGGATATGATGAAGTAGCAAGAGATACTCATGACGGATTTGGAGCTCACGCAGAGGATGTGGAGCTAAAGCATTTAGAACTCACCCATTTGGGAAAGCATGGAAAAGAACCCTCTTCGGCTTTGGATGATGGTGCGTCGAATGAAAGAGTATAGACCGTAGGTTTACATCTCGAACCTACCTAGCGACCTAGTCTTCGCGCTTAATTTTCTAAATTATACAATAATTAATAGTAAACAAGCTAATGTGAGTAGTAGGGTTGCAGTAGATAGAGTCAATTTGCAGTTAAGTTCAGGAGTTAATCAGGGAGCTTATTCATCTATGGTGGCACAATCGTCATCTATGTTATTTGAAGGTCCATTTGGAGGTTTCTTTTCTAACGTGTCATCGATGACGAATGTGGGTGTAAAGAACATTGGTATAACATTTAGAAGTAGCATGAATTCACTGCATCGTGGGAGTCCAATTTAGCATGACCGTTGGAACACAAGGCAGTGCATCCTATGGCTCATTGTCTACTTCAGGAGGAGGATCAAGAGGTTTAGGTGGCTTAGGAACTGGCGGATTTGGTGGATCTGGAGGTGGTGGAAACACATAAGGAAATACAAGTTCTGGATCTAGTGGGCATGGTCCGTACCAACCTCAACAAATTTATATGGATATGTCTCTTTTATCTTCTAGAATATAGAGGCATTGAAGATGTGACTGAGCACATACATATGTGTGAAATGCTGTGGCATGCTAAGGGTATTACAGCTCCAGAGCACAAGGTAAATCAGTTTGTAACTACGTTGCAGGGGCACATGCACAACTGGTATAGAAAGTTTGATCTTGATCATACTTGTGTGGATTATATAGTGTTGTGAGATGCCTTTTTAAAAGAGTTTTATATCCCTAAGTTTGAACATAAAATCATAAGTGCGCTTAAAGATATTAAGCAGGGCACTATGGAAAGTGTTCAGAAGTATGATGCGTGGTTTAAAACTCTTCTGTCCAAGTTGTCTTATGACATACATGTGAACCAACATGCCCAGTGGTTCCTTGGAGGAATGATCACACCTTTTAGAAGGATGATTTTACATAAGACATATATAGATCCATGCGAGGCACTTGAAGATGCCTTGTGCACTTGAGGCAAAGATAAAGTGTAGACACATGATTGAGCCCATTTTTGGAAGCTCATATTACAACAATGGCAAAGTAGTTAGAGAAATTATCTACTAATTCGACACATGAGACATGTAGTGGAATTTGGTGTATAGATTGTGAAGTAGAAGGGCATACTAAGGATAGTTGCCCTCATAAATCGATGTGCTCATTATTATTGGATTGCGAGATATGTCATTTAGACCATAGTTCAAGTCGATGCCCATTGTTGCAGCGTGTGATAAGAAAGAACGTGTCGTGTTACTGCAAGATTTGTAGATATTCCACTCATGATAGTGAGGATTATAGGTTGATTGATCAGATTCATGATGCCATTTATATTGGCGTATAACATACTGGTGTTACAAATAACTCTAAGGATAAGGGTGAGCATCATGATTATGATCACAGTGAGTTGCATTCTTATGGAAATCGTGGTCGAGGATACCGTGTAGGATTTAGAGGCTGAGGTTGCGGTGGTGGAAGGAATGATTTCCCTTGTGGAACTTGTTATACATGCAGATCTCCTAATCACTATAGGCATGAATGTCCTCAAAACCATAAATATGAAGAGTACCTAGACTGTATGAACAATTGAGTAAGAAGCACAAACAAGAGAACAAGGGTGCGGGAATGGTTAGAGTACAACGCATGATGGAAGACCAGTGGATGCCGAAGTTAGCGTTGGATCTTGAGTTGGTACTGTGAAGGTTACTACACGTCTTGAGGCTACGCGTGCAGGGAAACTCTAAACCAAAAAAATGCCATTACTAAAAAGGAGGTGCTACATGAAAAGTATACGATTCTATTCATCGAAGGATGTTTATAAGGAAACCATGGAAGTCATAAGGAATCTGTAGGGTGAGATACAATGTTTAAAGGAAAAATTGTGGAAGATAGAACAAAAGAAAGCAACCGAGCTCCACCGGATAAATGTGGATGATCGAAGGAGGTTTACAAGATAATGTGGCAAGAGAACATCATTCCCTTGTTAGGGAAATGGTTAAAGGGAAATACTCCGTTACTCGAACCGAGCACGAGAGACAACTTTTTGCATGCTAATATTCCTTTGGATAGTTTAGATTATGACAAGGAGATTACTCTAAATGCCATTATTGATGGTTGGATTTTGAGTAACATTTTGATTGACACAAGCACGAAAGTGAATGTACTCACTTTGGATGTGTGGGTTCAGATGGGTAGACCTCCATTGCAGCCATCCTCTAATGTGTTGTTCATGGAAAACTGGACTAAGGCCACACCCATTGGATTTTTAAAAGATGCATCCATTACTATTCAGGGGCCAAGTTTACTGGGGATTTTGAGGTCTTAGCACTTGCAGAAGCAGACAATTTTCCTACATTACTTAGGCACCCTTGGTGTTATGCAAACAATGCTGACCTATGTTTTAATAAGGGGTATATCAGCTTTGAGAATAAGGAAGAATGCGTCATTATCCCTTTGACAGATGGGAAATCTGCACCTTATGTAGAGCCCTTAAGTGAAGAAGACTTGAACAAAATTTATGTACACACCATTCAAGATCTCGAAAGTTCTTGAGCCATCAAAGGAAGGAGTTCTCTAATGGGATGATGCACAATCCATGAGTGATACTACAAGTGTTGCATGTGACAACTAGGCACATGACACTTATGAAATGGTTGGGCACGAAGTACGAAGTGTAGTTGTGTGCATTAATAAGCCATGTAGTATCAGGTGTTTGGGAAACAACCAAGTACCAAAGTACACAAGTGAAGAGAATCCAAAAATATTCCTACTTGCTATGGAAGTTCAGTGGGAATGTTAGGTGGAAAGAAGGAACATATTAGTTTATACTTTGTGTGGGATGACAACGCTACTGGTAGATGGTTCACATAGATAATATTTTGGAGTGGAGAGAAGTGAGGATTGCTTTATCGATAGATTTTTAAGGAGCAATGTGCCTACTCAGATCTGTGCATTTCATGGTAATGATCCTATTCAGAACCATGTTCAATAGTGTGAGAGACTCTGACAGAGGGGTAGGAAGCTTTACCACCTTCACTGTGGGTACACAAGATTTATTTCACTTTACGGGGCTACACATGCACATGTTATATCTATGCGAGTTGAATAGAGACACTAGAAATTAGAAAGAACTTACTTTGTAGGTATGATCCAGGACCTTGAATATTTTTCCACTAATTCTCCGGTGAATGAGGCTTTATAGGTTATGAAGCACTTAACTATGGGAGATAGTGCAAAGGTTGAGGAGCTCCTTCAGAGTTTTTAGGAGAGTCAAACTTGGGGGCACATTTTGAAGAGGAATAAACAAATGCTTTGAATAGCTTGGGTGCGCCTACCTAGAAAGAGACAAGGGTAAGATGGTCTACATAGTTGATGATGAATAGGTTGAGAACTTGGATATTGAGCACATAGAGGGTAATGCGTGCGGGGTCCTGAGGCAAAGGCCGATGAAAAGGCACACACCTACCATGAGCCTATGAAGACCAATAAAGTAAACATTGGAACAAATACTGAACCAAAGGAGGCCATCATCAGAGATTATTGGTCTGACTCTGAAGTTGCTAAGATCATTGAGTAATTGCGTGAATTCCAAGATTTATTTCCTAGGAGCTATCATGAATTAATGGGCATACATGAATCATTGGGTGAGATGAAGATAAAACTAAAATTAGGTGTGCACTCAGTTAGGAAGAGGCCTTACATGATGAATCCTAACTTGCACGTCAAGGTGAAAGAAGAAATTGACAAAATGTTAATTTCTGGGATCATTGTGCCCATCGAGGAATCGAATGGGTGAGCCCTATGGTGATCAACATCAAGAAAGATGGCAAAATCAGAATTTGTGTGGATTATAGGGAATTGAATGTTGTATGTGTGATTGATCCTTTTCCCACACCATTTATTGAGGAAATATTGGAGGGCGTTGCAGGGCGTGAGATCTACTCCTTCACTGATGGATTCTCTGGATATCATCAAGTGAGGATAGCTAAATAAGATCAAGAGAAGACAACTTTCACCACTGAATGGGGAAGTTTTGCATACATGGTTATGCCTTTTGGATTAAAGAATGCGTATGCGTATTTTCACACATAGTGGTACAAGTGTTTCAGATTTTATTCACAAGTTCTTGTAGGTATATCTAGATGATTGGACAGTCTATGGCCTTGTAAAGGATCACTGTGATAATTTGAGGTTGATGTTTGAGAGGTGCCGACAATTGAGCATCTCTTTAAATATTAAGAAGTGTGTATTTTTCACATCCTTTGGAATTTTTCTAGGACACATAATTTGTAAAGAGGGCTTGCTAGTGGATCATGCTAAGGTTGCTTTATGATTTTGGGCTTAGAAGAACCAACTAGTCAAAGCGAGGTGCATGGATTCTTGGGGCACACAAGATATTACAAGAAATTTATAAAAGGTTATGCCAAGATTACCACGCCCTGGAGGAATTATTGAAAGGAAAAGGAAAGTTTTATTGGGGTGAGGCACAACAATGCACATTTGAGACTCTGAAAGAAAGGCTTACTACATCACCAATTTTTTGCTTTCCTTCATGGTCCAAACATTTTCACATTCATGTAGATGCCTCTGGCATGGCCATTGGTGTGGTACTAGCTCAACCTAGAGAAGGGATTGTCGATCATCCTATTTGCTTTGCTAGTAAGAAGTTGACTCCAACAGAACAAAATTATACAACGACAGATCATGAGGCCTTGTTGACAATATTTACTTACCACATCTTTCATCTTTTATACAAGACCATATGGCATTGAAGTACTTGGTGAACAAGCCCGTTTTGTAAGGGTGCATATGCCGTTGGGTTATGTTATTTTAGGAGTTTAAATTTACGGTGGTGGTTAAGCCAGGTAGGAGAAATTCTGGTCCAGACCATTATCGAGGATTCAATCCAAAGAGGATGCGCAAATCATTGAGGACATAATGCCATATGCATAGCTGTTCGATTAAACAAGATGCCTTCAAACTTGGAGGATATTGCTGTCTTTTTACGCACAAGTGTGACGTTAGAGGGAATGAATGCCTTAGAAAAGAAACAACTTGTTATTCACGTCGTGCCTTATATATTGATCAATGGATACTTATACAAGCTAGGTCATGATGAAGTTTTACACCAGGTGTGTACTTGAGCATGAGCATGAAGAAATTATGGAAGAGGCTCATGGCGGTATTGCAGGTGGACACTATGTAGGGGATGTCACCATGCACAAGATTCTACTAGCTAGTCTATGGTGGGAAATGTTATATAAGGATTGCAAAGCATATTGTAAGGCATGTGACCATTGTCAGCGCCTTGGAAAACAAAGACATATAAATGAGATGCCTTTGAGACCTATTACTAGTGTAGAACCTTTTGAGAAGTGGGAAATTGAATTTGTGGGCCCTATCTCCCCGCCGCGTAGGACCAGATCGTGCTACATTATAACTTGTACAAATTATCTTACAAGATGGGAAGAAGTGGCTCCTAAAAAGGATCACACATCATCTACGGTAGTAAGATTGCTAAGGAAACTATTATTAACAGGTATGGATGCCTTTTAAGTCTAACAAGTGATAGGGGTACTCATTTCCTTAATGAGACTATCATGATATTATTAGATGAATTTATGGTTGCACACCATAGGACAACCCTTTATCACCCTCAGGAAAATGGAACTGTTGAGGCCTTCAACAAGATACTTGAGCCATACATTGAAAAAAATTATGATGTTGGAAGGAAAGATTGGGATGATACAATCTTTGTTGTACTTTGGGCATACAGAAAACCTACAAGAGGTTGAATAAAACAACACCCTTTTAGTTGGTGTTCAACGCAGAGGCAGTTCTACCCATGGAATTCATGTTACCTTCTTTGCGTATTATGCACGCAGGAGGTTTGGATAATGAGCAGCACTAGAATAACATATTGACATATTGATGCAACTAGATGAGAGGCATCCAATATCACAATGGAGTCAAAAGCAAGAAAAAGATAGGAAAAAGGCATGGCATGATAGGCACATTAAGGATACGAAGGTTGAGGTTGGGAAAATGGTACTTTTGTATGATTTAAAAGTTTTTGTGCCACTTTGGAAAGCTCAAGGTGCATTGGTTGGGACCGTATGCTATCACTTATAAACTTGATTTAGGCACTTGTCGAGTTAGAGGTGCTAAATGAAACATGGTTTCGGTTACTTCAATGGGAGTAGGATAAAGCCCTACTATAAATAAGTATTCTTGATGTTTGTAATAAGGCCGTATTTCCACTTAGATTAGGTTTCCTTAATGCATTCCATTTATATGTGTTACCTTCATTGTTGCTATGCTTTGTAAATTTAGTTTAATGTTTTGTGTAATAAGCATGTTTACGCGCTAGAAGCTGATTACTATCTAAGTGCTTTCATGTGCACATAACCGCACATACCCTTAGTATAGGGTGGTTTATAAACAAGGACTCATTTCCAAGTTGGACTAATAGTTGAAGATGAGTTTGTATAAAAGACATTTTGTGCAAGTTCTCAAAAGAAGGGTGTGGAAAAGAAGAGAAAATTGCTCATGAATAAAGACCATAGATGGAAAAATGGATGCACAATATAACATGAGGTAGGCTATAGTAGGGGAAACTACTTAGTGAAAGGCACAATGGAAACTACTTAGTAAATTGCACGTTTCTCCCAAACTATGAACTGGTTTTTGCCAAATTTTCTCTTTGTAGCTTCTGTCAATAGATCGTTCCACACGCAAAATTTTGGAGAAACCTAGATCGCGAAACAAAAGTTATGAGATCTTCTTTGAGACAGATTTAACCTACTCTGGTACCAAATGTGAAAATTACTCTGATCTAATACACAGAATACATGAAATAGCTACACAATAATAATAATTGAAATCAACAACTCTATATTATATTTTTATTATTTTTTATTGATTCACTATTTCAATACACTCCATTATATAGGAGATGTATAATAACAATCCTCACAACAACCTTTGTCTTCATATACAACCATACACCCATATGGTTTCAACCTCTCACCAATATAATAATAAAACAACACTAATTGTTTTACTATTCTAACTTACTAACTTACCACATACTAACCACATTTTACATTTACTATTTACATTTACATAGTAAATGTACTTTCACTAATTTACCATAATAATAATTACACATGTAATTATTATTCACCCATACATACAAATGGAGCACTAAGATATATTTCCTAACAGTACTTCAATGCCCGAGGGTGCACGAAGGAGGTTTGTGGCTGAGAAGTAGGAGGTGAAGGAAATGAACAACATGAAAGAATTGAAGAAATGACAAATCAAATTTGGGTACGGTGGTAGGTGGCGAGCAATAAATGTGATAAATTTTTAAAAATATATATAAGGACGTGATGTGGAATCATTTTTACCTTTTCCTTCAAGAGTTATTGAGTGAGTTATTTGCAAGCAAGTTAGTGAATGAGTCCGTGGTGCGCAGAGAGCTGCGAACTAGTCGAATTTATTAGATCTGTGCACATGGTGATCTTACACTCCATTTGGCAAAGTGTTTTAGCGAGACAAAGGTGTGCGTGGAGAAATATTGATAGTTAGGGTTTGGTGTCGAGCTAGGGCACATGAAGTTTAGTTGTAGAACTTGGAAAAGGTAAAAAGATCACACCTTTCTAGTTGATATGGCACCCAAAAGAGGACTTGGAGCTGACACAAGGGAAAGAAGAAGAAGGAAGCTGAGATTGAGGTTAAAGATACCGCCGAGAGTAGGTTTTACTGAAATGCAGTACCTAGAAGGAGTTTTTATGGGCTGCAATTGGGATTCACATGTTTGTCATTGCAAGGTTAGTGATTATAACCATAGGAATACAAATAACGAGGAATAATTGGAGAAATTACTCGTTAAGAAGACCTCGAAGAGAACATCGAATGATATGGCGGTCTACGACAATGTTAACAAGAAGTTACTGATCAAGGTAGGAGTGTTACAGTTGTATGAGCTCCCATATTTTGGAATACCCAAGAAGTTATTCCAATGGCTTATGAGTAGAGTCTATGAGGACCTCTTCTATTTTTTTGGGTGCCGAATGAGGATCGGTTCACATTTGATTGGAAGTTTGACAAGGCTAAGGAGTTTGGGTGTTGAGTTGCATAGTGACCTCACTGATAAAGAGGCCATAGAAAAGACAAGGAAATAACTTGGATACACCAAAGGAGGGCGCAGGATGGATATCCCTAAGTTACGAAATATCCAGTTATTCAGGTAGCAACCCATCTTTTGACAAAGTTAAACAATCAAGAGCGTTGGTCTCAGGTAAATAAGGCTTGGCTCCATATTGCTAAGAGGATGACAGAGGGTGTTGAATACAACTTATCAAATTTCATTGCTGAGACAATCATTGAGGAAGCACAACAAGGTGAGAAAATTATTTTTGGTGCTATAATTTTGTCATTAGTCTTTGTTGAGATTGGAGTGCCCGATGGGCCAAAAGACAAGATATGGGAATTTCCTAAAGAGAAGAAGTCCTTGGTGGAGATATTTTCCAAGTATACTTGTGATGGATCAATGAGTGGGCCCTTCAAAGGGTAGAAATTTGGTAAGAGCAGTTGGATGCCACATTTGAAGAAGAGTGGAGAATACCTAAGGAGTTACCTTCAGTGTTGGATAAACAAGTACAATTTGTAGTGTACCAACACTTTTGTATTGGGCGCTTCGGAATGAAGGATGGAAAATGGAGCCCTTGGTGCAAGCTTAGTATGCCTTCACAATGCACTATTTTTAAGCATATGTACATAGGTTTTCAGACGTGCATCGGATTCTGTTCAATGCAAACAAGGTAGATTGTGACTACCACACACTAAGGAAGACATATGTTCACCCAGGTAAGATTGATTACATTGAAAGATTAATTTCTGATGACATTAACATGAAGGCTATGAGTTTGGTTGTTGGGAAGATGGGCGTAGATCTGGTATATATATACTTGAAGCCTAAACTACAAAATGGGAAGTATTTGGAGAATGAGTTCAAGCTCCCTGGACCACCCAAGGGAAAACACACTATGGGTACTTTGGAGGAAGAAGATATTTCACCTATTGTAGAGGAGGAAGAAGAAGAATTCCAAGAGGATAGTGGTGGCCTAGAGCATAGGGCGAAACATCCCACTATGGAGAAGGAAAGTGTGCATGAGGTAACCCCTCCCTTACAACATGAAGAGAAAGTTTTAGAAAGAGGTGTAATGGAGGTGGATTTAGATAAGAAACTTGAGGAAGCTTAGTACAAGAGGGTACCCAGCATACAAGAACTCGGGCGCGGGGCCTTCGCAGCCCACCGAGAAGGTCACCAAGGAATTATCCTAAAACAACAGAGCCTAAGAAAAATAAGATAAGGCACAAGTTAAAGCTTCAGAAGGATGAAGAGGAATATGGGGAAATCACGCCAAGTACTCTAGTGCAGCCTGAGGATACAAAGGATCCTCAGGGTGAAGAAATGAAGAATGACAAAGAGGGACTGAAGGATATATGGACAGAAGAAGATAAGGGTGAGCCCTTAGGTGCACCCCATACAACACAGGAAGGTGAAGGGTTAGTACTAGATTCAGGTGCCCGGATTCCAAAGGACAAGCACACAAGGAAGGAGACGGGGGCGAATACTATGAGACTCCTACCATAGGATATGTGGATTACACAAGCAAGATCATACGTGCTCGGTTCTAAAGCACCGTGGAGCCCAAAAACTTATACGGTTGGGAGTTGATGGACGCAGAGATGGAAAACACATGAATGTACAAACAATTGTCATGTTCTATGCAGACCCATATGGATGAGCCATATTTTGACATATGTGAAGAATCATGCATTTCACATAGGATGAAGAAAGTGCCCCATGTCTGACACATGAATGTTAAGAATACTATCATGTCGGATGAACAGGTGAGTAATACCAAGGTAAAGGTATCAACAAAGGTTGCACTCAGGAACATAGACAAAGCGACAACCATTAGAGCACTTATTGAGGATAAGAAGGACAAGGATGCAAAAATTAAGCACCTTACTAGGAAAAAGAGGATGTTGAGGTAGAAACCAAGAACATCCTAAAAATGGCCCAATGAGATAGGGGATGAGATCATGGAAAAGAGGCCACACTTCTATGAGAAGTTAGAAACATAGTTTAAATATTTCTTACATTATTTGCGCACTACAGTTAAGTTGTTGTTAGAAGAAGGACATGTTCACATGCCCGTACTAAAGGATCTTGGGGAGGATGTAGCAAAACCAAGGCCACAATGACAAGGAATATTTTCAGTTATGAGTCCTTTTTAGAGGCGTTAAAAGACAAACCAAAGAAAGTAGACCAGGCCTTGAATGTGTGTGCGGCACCGACTGCTGTAATTAGGACATAAACAATTATAGAGGATAATGAGGTTTTGAAGGCAATAAAGAATGAAACGTTTGGGCACATGGAAAGGCTTTCTCTTGTCGAAGAAAAAAATGCAAGGAAATTGTTGAAGCCAGGACCCACATAAGGAAATAATAAATGAGATTAGGAAGCTCATTGCACAAAAGATGGATTTCATGGAGGGGATGGTCTCTAGCATGTCTAACATTGTTAGAATCTTACAGAATGAGAAAGAAGACATGACTCTTGATGATCTAGATGCCATAGTGATAGACGTCCCAAATAAAATAGGTGTAGCATTGAGTGATTGGAAGGCATTAGAAGTTGAGGTTAAAACTGAGTATCTAGAATTGATACTTCTGTAGAGGAGCCAGTGCTAAGTAGTCCATTCTTTTTACACAAGTGATTATTTATTCTTTCATTCATTATTCTTGTTTCATGGAGATACAATTGTAATTACTCATTTCTAGGGGTAGAAATGCATTTAGTGTGGGGTAATGTTGAGCAGATGAAGTGTAACTCAAGGATGGAAGCATAAGGGTTTGGGTGCACAGAAATAAAGCACGAGAGGAACACATAGAAATATCATAGAACAATGGTGTGTCCGGGAACAATTGGAAAATAGGACTTAGTCGTTTGTGTGGTTTAAGGCTATTTTTGGAGTTAGAGTGTTGAGCACACAATGACATGAAGACTTGCAGTTCACACAAGGCTATTTTGGGAATTGTAGTAGATCGAGTGCCATGCAGAGTTTTGGTCTAATAATAGGATTTATACTTAGAGTTAACTTTAGAAGATCTATTATTAGCACTTACATGCTTTTGTATTCTCTTGTAAAGGTGCATGTATATTATTAGCATGTAGCCTATTTTTGGAAGGTGCATGGGTGGTGAAGGGCAAGTCCCTACCCTTATATATGTATTGATTTGCATGGTTTAGAGCCCCTATTGATACCATTTTAGTATAGAGTTATGCTGCATGGAATTGCTAGCACACATGACTATGGAAACTGGATCATGATGTATGAAGCTTCTATGTTTTACAATATTTAATATAATGGATACTATTGGCTGGATAATGGTGTTAGATGTGACTGAATATGGTTCTTGCATGGTAAATCTCATTATAGTCATTGTTTAGTCAATCTTTCATATGGTTAAGCTCTAGATCTAGTTTATGCACTGTGGAATGTCCTGTAACTATTAGGAATCTAAATATATATGCATGCAATCATGTTAACAAACTGCATGAAAAACTCTAAAGAGGGACCTGGTACCCTTGTGCACTTAGCTAAGTCTCGGGTGATGTGCAAGTGCAAGTTGGGATTTGTGGGTATATTCTAGGCTACATCAAGGTGATGTTCAATTTTTGCATGAAAGACTAGGTCATGTTAACTTTAGGAATATGTATGACATGTCTTGGCCTAATCTTGTTGGTCTACAACCTATCTCTCATTCCCCAGAAAACTTAAGAAAGAGTGCTTATGTGGTAAGCAATTAAAAAAACCCTTCGTCACTCATCACGAAGAAAAATCCTCATAATATCTTGAACTTTTCCAAAATAATGTTAGAGGACCTTTAAAAATTCCATCCCTAAATGGTTTAATGTATGTTGTTACTTTCATTATTGATTATTCTTCCATGATTTGGTCATTTTTATAAAAAAAAATCAGATGTGCTATCTAAATTTAAATCCTTAGTTAAAAATTATTGGAGTTTAACAACCAACCCATGCACAAGGTCATGCATGTTATTACTTCACCTAGACATATGCCTAAGCACTCACCCGAAGTGCATGTAACCTTTCAAGTTCCTCAGTGCACTTACCAAGACGTTAACCATTATAACATGCATGATGATAACAATAGAGAATAACATAGGCAACACATATAATAAGGAAACTATTCAACATAAACAATCATTAATAACACTTGAATTCCCATTATACCATGTTCAGATCTGCTAATCCTTGCAATCCACACACAATTGTCCATCATAACATAATTCATTACACAAGCATGATGATCACATCCAAGTTCAATTACATCCATGCATTGAACCTATGTGCACATAATTACACGCTCTCTCCTTACATTTACACAATGATACTTGTTCATCATATCACATCAAAAGCACTAGAACTATTACAAGGATTTTGGACACCTATTTATACATGGTGGGGACTTTCCCTTCACCGTTTACATGTTTTTTCCTAATAATAGACATCCTAAACATATACTTGATGTTTTTTACAACTTTGCTTTATCTTTAGATCAAGCTATAAATATCCCAACCTCTTTCATGCTTTAATCTTATAAATAGATGCCTCTTCTACATGTGCTTTACCTTATTTGCATGTGTTTTACCTTATTCACATGTGTTTTTCATGTTTCTGGACCTTACTTGCGTGATACACCATCTTTTTCTTTCTTTCCTATTTTTAGCCTATACTCCAAAAGTGGCTAAGTCTTGAAACCTTGTGTGCATATGCGTGAAACCTTGCACACTCGTCCTACTTCTTATTTACGCGTTAACCTATCTTTACCCTCCGATCTCACATGCATACTCCTGCACATTCCTTCCGTAATGACTTCTTGTTTGTGCGCGTAATTTCGTGCCATTCTAACCATTAGTTATTTTCTTCTATCCATGTGCACACTTTTGTGTACAACCTCTAACCTTTGTGCATCGATAATACTTAGCCATTTCTTCTAACCAACATTACCCCACACTAGGAGTATTGTTCATCCTTGCAATATCACAAACAAAGAACATGTTCTCCAAAGAATAGCTTGAAAGAATGGAATAATTCTCGAATAAATAATATGGGACTTTAGATAATGAATCGAAGAATATGTTACGTGCACTCAAAATCCCGGGGCCTTAGGTGGAGGGAGAAGCTATGGAAATTCCCGTTTATTGCATCCTCAAGCTCTTTCCAGCCTTTGAGATCCTTGGAAACCTTGTCCTGCCCCCGATTCTACAATGTTTGACACTTGCTCAAAGGTCAAATTGTCAACCTTATCCTTCGAATCCTTTACTACCACATCCACTCCGAAATCACACCCTCCAAGGTATCCATTCAAAAGTGCGTGACTAAAGGGTGGATTTCCTTGAACCTAATTTAGAAAAATTAAGTAGATATGTTAAACCCTAGATAGGTTATTTCAGAGTCACAACAATATATAAAGTAGTAAAATACATAGAGTGACACAAGAAATAAGCAAAATGAATGAAACCCTAAGTGCAATGAAGAGTTAGAATACTTAGCTAATTTTGCAATTAATCCTGTGATCGAGCAAAGATGGAGAATTAGTAAAATTGGAACACGGAGGTTAATCGAGCCTAGAAAAGCCTGTAGAAGTGTAGAGGAAGACTGGACTAGGGTGCCTAGGGTAGCACTGGGGTGCCTAGGTGTTAGGATCCCCTGTCTCAGGCGCCTGCAGTCTGGGGCATATGCTCGGAGAATGAATTTCATAGGGTCGCTAAGTTGTCCAATACTTTGTTGTCTGTTCTAAAATATCACATAGTGATCACCGATGTCATTGATAACTTGCAATAAAGATATGACCTATAAAACCCCAAAACACATCAAATCCCAAAAAAAAATACAAAATAGGGGTAAGACTGTCCTTGATCATTAACAAAGTGATCTTACAACCGAGTGATGTACTACATCTCGTAACCAATGTAGTTCTATGTGTGTGTGTTGAAATTTTTCCCTAGGTGGCTCTTGTGCGTGTCCCACTTGATAGTGATCAAGTAACTAGATGTAGAAAATGTAAATATTTGTGTATGAAAAATGAACTTCCCCTCCTATGTGTGTATGTAGAATAACCAGTCCCTTGTCCCTTGAATGAAGCTAGATGGATTCTTTGATGCTCTTTTAGATGCCTTTGGATGCAACCTTAGGTGGTGATAGTAGATGCTTAGAGCTTGGTCCGTTAATTTGATCCCATAACATTTTATTTATATGATTCCATTTCTTGAATTTTGTAATTGATCACTAAAAGGTTGACCCCTAAGAGATAAGGATGCCGAATAACTAGAAAGGACCCAAAAGGATCAAGTAAGATACAAAGAGGTCTAGAGCACCTAGAGGGAATGAGGGCGCCTAGGCACCGCATCCCGACCGAGTCTTTGGTGGCTAGAGCCGAAAAGGTAAAGTGTCGAAGCTTAGACTAGGTAGTGGGGTGTGCAAGGCTAAGAAAGAGACCAGAAAGGAACCTAAAAGGCCAAAGGTAGTGATCAATTAGTACTTTTCTCCCTTATGAATCATATGAATGCAATGTATGTGATTATGACCTAGAAATGTACCCAAGTGTGTGATTTAGTGTCTACATTTGCCCCCACTTTATGTTGTTGAGTGAAATCTCGAATAACATAAATTAGATAAGAGATGTGTACCTGATAACTATGTAGATCAATGAAAAAAGTGTGCCGAGAGACAAGAAAAAGTGTGGAGTGATAAAAATATGAAGTGTGGATGCTAGAGAAGAGGAAGTGAAAAAGTGATGATGACCCTAGGGGTGAAAGTGTATGTGTAGATGTTGCATTGTACCTATTGTTGATGTCGCTTAATGTGTGATTGATGTGACTATTTCTTCCCATAAGGATGAACCTGTAAAAAGAGAAGAACGAACAAGTAGTCAAATATGTGTATATAGAAATTTTTTGATCCAAATGTATGAAATGCATGTAAAAAGTGTGTAAAAATGTTTAAAAGTAGAAAAAGGAACATGCACCTGATTCGTGATGAGTAAACAGAGATAGAAATGATCTTGAATATGTTGTAGAAGAATGAGTTTTTGGGTGATCTCATGCCAGTTGTGTTGAATAGGAGTTTTTGGGTAATCTCACGCTAGTCAGCAAGTGCGAAAGAAGTTTAGGGATAAAAGTCTCTTTGTCATTCTCTGACCCTTGACTACTACTCAAGTATAAACACCACTACAGATGGTGTACCCAAGTCTGATCCATTTGGATCTACTTCAATCCAATGTGAAAGTAGAAAAGGAGTAATGGATGCATGTTGAGTGAGTGTTGTAGGACCGTGTGTTTGTCTTGTGCAAATTCTCTTTGAACTATTGACAAACGTGCTTTGATCGAGAAAAATTGTGTATCTTCCCCTTGGCCATAGGCACCCAGGAAGGGAAAGAAGCACCTAGGTGCCCAAGTTTATATCCGAATGCTAGTGTCTGTGTTGGAATAAGGACCCAAGTTTGATTCTCGAGCCCTTTCTAAGACCAGTAGACTGCTAACTCTATTATGAACTATGATTGTAGACTACTGAATGGGGTGACTGATTCACCCAATAGATGTCCCCTCATTTGGGGTGCATGTGACATCGCTAGGAGGATGTGGCCCCAAAAAGGACCATACACTATGCTAAAATTGAATCCCTATAGGGGAGGGAGTTTGTTTGGTAGAAAGCAAAGCACATGTAAACAAAGTGGCTAAAAAAATTGTTAGTGCAAACAAGATAAACATGCATGTAGAAGATAAAATGTACGCTAGGAAGCAAGCAGATAATGTGAATAAGAAATAATGTAGAGAAAGTAGACCATGAAAAGTGGGTTTCAAACATGAGACATCACTCACAATGTCACAAGACAATTGAGGCCAACATAGCCAAAAGCATACAATGTGCACACAAAACAAAGGGAAAATCCTGTAAGAAATAAAAAAATTGACAATCAATGACAAACAATTAAAATGAACGATAACTAGATCGTACCAAGCCAAGAACACATATACTAATCAAACACCACCATCGATAAGATGAAAGTAATTGACTAGAATAACTTTACATAAAACCTTTGTAAACAAATGAGTAACACTATCATATATTATTATGGAACTTAATGAAATACAATGAGAATGGGCCTTGCTTATATAGGCAAGTAATAACAATCTAAGAACCATAAAGGTCGTAAATCAAGCCATAAATCATGGGAACAACTAGTCATTAAAGAACTAGTCAAGACCATAGATTTAGGAAAGAACTAGACATCAAGGATCTAGTCAATACCATAGATCAAGGAAAGAACTAGTCAATACCATAGATCAAGGAAAGAAATATACCTAACAACTAGATAATATCCCCTAATATCTAAATAAATAAAAGAAATATCCACACACATAAGTGGGTGAGGATAAATACAATAAAGGTAAAAAAATTACCTAGGTGAACATGAGCTAAGGTAAATAACCACTCTAACACCCCCCTCAAGTGAAGCTAGGGACCAAAATAGAAGTGGCATGTTCATAGTATGAGTCCCGACAAATAGGCTCGATGAGGTATGCATGTATAGTATATCCACGAAGAAATATCAAACCAAAAGAAGGAAAGAATCCTACTAGAAGGAAAGAGAAAGAAGAAGAAGAAGGAATATGTTCTCACGAACACCCCCAAGAACAACTTCCGAAACCCCAAGCATTCCATGCAACTCAAGGTAGCGAGGTGATGCAAAAGGCTTCGTAAAGATGTTTGCAACCTACTGCTGAGTTGGAAGGTACTCCAAGTAAAGAAATCCATCCTGAATGTGCTGAAAAATGAAGTGGATGTGTATCTCAATATAATTGGTCCGCTGGTGCTCAATTGGGTTGCGAGAAATGTGAATTGCACTTTGGTTGGCACACAAAAGTACAATTAGTGAATCCTGTGGGAATCCAAACCACTGCAATAACTGGTGAAGCCAAATAATCTGCGACTCACTATAACTACTGCCCTATACTCTACCTACCTCCGAAGATGAAAGTGTGATAGCTGTTGTTTTTACACGCCTAAGCAATCGGAGAAGAACCAAGACAAAAAGATAGCCAGAAGTGGAACACTTGTCATCAATAGAACCTGCCCAATATAAATTTGTATACCCAACCAACTGAGTAGAACCCCTAGTGTAGTGTAGGCCAAAGTGGGAAGTGCCCTACAAATAACGCAAAATCCTTTTAGCAGCCTGCCAGTGACTACTATGAGGAGAATGTGAAAACTGAGATACAAGCCCTACTGTAAATGAAATATCAGGGCGAGTATGGGTCAAGTACATGAGACTCCCAACCAACTACCTATACAACGTAGGATCACAAAGTGGTGTGGTATATGTGGAAGTAAGAGTAACTCCAGACTGAAAAGGAGATGGACTTGGCTTGTAATCAGCCATATCAAAGTGCCTAAGAAGATCATGGGTGTACTTTTGCTGACTCAAATGAATCCCTGAATCTATCCGAGAAATATGCAAACCAAGGAAATAATGCAATAGCCCAATATCTGTCATGTTAAAATGTGTAGAAAGATCCCTCTAAATACTCTGAATGTGGGAAGAAGAGCTTTCAGTAAGTAACAAATCATCAACATACAAGACAAGTATCACAATATCCTCACCAACATGCTTTGGAGATACATTGTATGATCAGAGTGGCAACGAACAAAACCAGTAGATAGAAGAAAAGAATCCATCTTCTCATACCAAGTCTGAGGGGCTTGTTTGAGACTGTAGAGAGACCTTTGGAGCCTACAAACAAGAGAAGAATCCTGAACAAATCCAACTGGCTGTTCCATGTATATTTTCTCTTGTATATATCCATGTAAGAAGGCACTCTTGACATCCATCTGGTATATAGACCACCCCTGTGATGTAGCAAGATCAAGTACAAGGTGTACAAAATCCATCTTGGCAATGGGTGTAAAAGTCTTAGAGTAATCAATACCTTCAACTTGTGAAAAAACCTTTGCAACAAGACGAGCCTTATACTTTTCAATGGACCCATCAACTACGTATTTGGTTTGGTATACCCAATTACACCTAACCATTTTTATTCCTTTAGGAAGAGATACCAAATCCCAAGTATGATTCTTCATCAAAGAAGAATACTCAGCTATCATCGCATCATCCCACTCCTGTATCCCATGAGCCTTTGAAAAATATTGTGGATCCTTAGAAACTACCTGACACAAAAGTCTAGAACCTATAGAATGTGCATGATGATGCCTAGTGGGTGGAAGATCCTCTATGAAAGGTGATGCATCAGAAATTGTAGTACAATCCCACTTAGGCATAGTGACAACATTAGTGGGAATAGGATCCTCAATGACATATATAACCTCCTCATCAACCTCCTCAAATAAAGGATCCTCAAGATGAGATGAAGAAGAAGAAGGAGGCATGGAAGAAGATGAAGAATCATGAGGAGTGAAGCACTCATCAAACTAAACATGTGTTCGAAAAAGAACGTCATGAGTATCAGAATCTAGAAGTCGATAAGCTCTCATGTCCTCACAATACCCTACAAAGATAAAGGGTTTGCTCTTCTTATCCAAAGCTTTCCTTTTCTTCTTTGGCACAAATTCCCAAGCATGGCTCCCAAAGACTCAAAAAAATGAGACATTTGGCTTAGTGTTGGACCAAGCTTCCTTTGGAGTCAAATACTCAAGTCCTCCGTGGGGTGTGTGATTTTGAATGTAGTTAGAACAATTAATTACTTCTGCCTAATAGATAGGAGGTAAATCTCTAGAATGCATCATATAGTTAGCCATTTCCTTCAAAGTTATATTATTCCTTTTGCTAAGCCATTCTATTGTGGAGTATGAGGAACAAAATGTTGGTGAATAATGCCTTGAGTTGCCAAAAATTTAGAAAACTCATTGCTGAAGTACTCCCCCATTATCAATACGAAGGTTCTTTATGCTACTAGAAGATTGTTTCTCAACCAAAGCCTTGAAGAATTTGAAGTGTGAAAAACATCACTTTTGTACTTGAGAAAATAAACCCAAGTATGCCTTGAGAAATTATCAATAAACGTAAGTGCATACTTAGCTCCATTAAAATAGGGGGTAGTAAAAACCATCAAGTCACTATGCACAAGCTCAAGTGGTGAAGAAGCTCTCTTAGAAAAATTCTTAGGAAAAGGATCTTGGTGTTGTTTCCTAATGCACAACTGAGTAAAATCCCTCAAGACTAGAAACTCTAGGAAGACCATTGACCATACCATGAGTGCTTAACTCCTTCAAATATCCTGTAATTAAGATGTCTAAATCTTTCAGGCCGAAGTTTACTCTCTAAATCTGCATGAGAAACCAATCCTATCCCTATAGAGGAAGTGTCATCAAAACCCTTAAAGTGATAGAGTCTAGAACTATGATCAACAATACCACGAGAAAAAAGTGAATTAGGCTCCAACAAAGTTCATACTTCTACTCCATGTGGTGTAAACACTATTTTTCTTGACTTAATGACAAATTTGATATACGAAAAGCAAATTCGTAGTGATGTTAGGAACATATAGTGCATCTGGGATGCTGCCACCATCAAGTTGTATATCACTTTTTCCTTTAATAGAAAGAAAGGAAGAATCTCCAACCTCAATTTTGGAAGTAAAACTCAAACCTAGAGAAACAAAAGACTCCTTGGAAGAAGTCATGTGATGAGAAGCACCAGAATCTATAATCCAATTGTCTGTAAGTGGTGAATGAGATCTCCTAACAACATTAAGTGCTTTCCCATGTTGATTAGAAGGAGGTGGCGTGGAGATAGAAATTTTGTGTTTCTTGACTGCATCCTTTAAGGCTTACATTCATTTATAACACCTATGTTCTTCATGATTACTACCCCCACAAAAAGAGCATGAACGATTAGACTTATTCTTGGATTTAGAAGATTCCTTGGGTTTTGAGTTGTTTTCTTTGGGTTTAGGAGCATTTTGAGATGGAGAAGGTGTGGATTTGGTTTTTTTGTTTAGTTTTCCCTTGCCCTTAGGATTAGATGCAACTAATGCCTTTTGAGAGGTGGAAGACTCAAGGTGAGATAATTTGGATTCTTCCCTTTGTAATTCTTTCACAAAATGTTTCTAAGTTAAGCATTTTGAATGTATCCATGTTAGAGAAAAAGGTAGAAGTAAAAATTTGGAATGGTCCTCTTAACTTGGATAGAATCAAGTAAACACACTATTCATCTTTCTTATCTCGTCCACTCCCCTTCAACTGTGGCAAAAAATTCTTGAACTTGGTAAGATAGTCTATAATTGTTGGAAAATATTTAGGATTAAGAGAGGTGATCTCAATGTCAAGTTGCATGGCTCTCATATGATCCACCTTACCAAATAAATCCTCCAATTTCTCCCAAATTTTGAAAGGAGAGTCACATTTTTCCAAATGAAACAAAATATTGTCACTTACATAAGTTCCTATCAAACCCATACACTCATCAAATTTGCACTGGTACTAAAATTTCTCATATTCTCTAGTGAACACTGGTTATTCTGAAGAAGTTAAAGCCCATAATCCTTTCCACTTAATTATTGTTTCCATTCTTGGTTTCCAGGTGTGGTAATTATGTGTTGTTAATGATTCAACATTATCTAATGTAGAAGTAGATGTCATCCTAAAAAAATCACTAAAAAGAAATGCAAGAACCAAGCAATGCAACAAGACCCCCAAGAATGCAACAGAGCCCCTTAGATTTTGGCACTTTATAATGAATGCGTGTTATAATATGGCACTTTATAATTATAGTTCAATTCTAAAAATAAATATTTCTAATGGAAAGAGCACGGAAAAACAAGCACTTTTACAAAAATGGCACTCAAAACCAAGTTACCGATCAAAAGATACAAGATTTTTAATATTATGCTCTACTATTTATTTTAGTTGCCACTAAAATAGAATAAAATGCTCTTGCCTTCACCACACAAATAAAATGAAAGGGGGCTAGAGTTAAGTACCTACTAGTAGAAATCACAAGCTTTAAGCCCTCATATGACCATACCATATGACCAGGGGCTAAGGTTTGCTTGCAAAAAATGAAATACAATGAGAATGGGCCTTGCTTATATAGGAAAGAAATAACAATCTAAGAACCACCAAGGCCGTAGATCAAGCCATAAATCATGGAAAGAACTAGTCATCAAAGAACTAGTCAAGACCATAGATTTAGGAAAGAACTAGACATCAAGGATCTAGTCAATACCATAGATCAAGGAAAGAACTATACCTAACAACTAGATAATATCCCCCTAATATCTAAATAAATAAAAAGAAATATCCACACACATAAGTGGGTGAAGATATATATAATAAAGGTAAATAAATTACCTAGGTGAATATGAGCCAAGGTAAATACCTACTCTAACAACAACAATAAGAAAGATGTTAGATAACCATGGTATCAAAGAGTTCCTTCAAGACAAATGTTACACATGAAACACCCATTAACATGTTAGAAAGATAAAAATTATGTCAAAACATGTAGGATTTAATATAAGAGTGTGCTAGTATGAATATGAAGTAGTATAAATTGAAACAATAACACCTGTGATGTGTACAAAAGTGGATGCCCCAGAGCCACCGCGATCTCGGTAACATGTACTTTGCGCCAACATTCGTATTGTGTGTATCAATCTATGTAAAGTTTAAAATCAAAACTAGAAATAAAGTGAACACACATGTGTATATAGAAAATATAATGACATACAATATATCCATCTAACATAGTAAGAAAGATGTATCATGCAGTATAAGTAAGTAAGCAAGAAAAATATGCAACCAAGATATGTAGTATCTTTGTGAGTGTGAATGAAATGGAATGAAAAGTAAATGTGATAGGATCATCTTACTCCCTGAGTGGATGTGAATGAGCATGAGTGAAATGAGGTTCATGTTATCCAAAATTCACCCCTCAAGGTAATTTTGATAACATGCATCGATTATTCATCCGAGCAAGTAAGATTGATTGAAGGCCCAAAATCATGTTTTTCTGGTCCCTCGGCCTTTTTCTAACTCTCCCATCCAAGAAGAAATCCAAATGAGTTAGAAAAAATGGAGAAAATGTAGAAAATAAGGTTGCAGGATTGTTTTAAACCAGTTTGGGTCGTATTGAGGTTTGTCGTACCAAGCTTGGGGCCGAAAAACAAAGAAAATCGGCTAAGTCGGACATTTTGTCCTAGGCGGTCCGTGGGACAGTTGGGACGTCGGGACGTGAGGGACACGAAAAGCTGAAATGGCCGAAAGAAAGGAAAAAATGTCTAAGTCTTTTGTTTCACGCGGTTTGGGACAGCCGGGACAAAAGTACGCGTGGGACGCGAATCGGCCGATTTGCCGAAAGACAGTCCATTTCGGGCGGTTCGGAGATATTTGTCCCAGGCATCCAGCGGGACAGTTGGGACAAAAGTACGTGAGGGACGCATGGGACGTGAAAAGGTGAAAAGGCCGCAAACAAGAACAAGGAAGCCTGAATTGGCCGATGCGGGAGAATGTGTCCCAGGAAGTGGCGGGAAAAGAGAAGGACTTAGAAAATTTTCCAAGTTCAAATCGAAGTTTTCAAAGGTAAAAGTTTTGGCCCACGCCCCGCCATCGAATGGAATCTTGACACGTGTCATCCAAGTGGCGGAGCACGGGGAAATGGGAAATTTTCCCAAAGTGAAAAATGCCAAATTTTCGAAGGACAAAGTGCGCCCCTCAGGCCCGAGCCAATAAAATAGTGCCACGTGTCCAAGTGGCAAAAAATTTTAAGGAAGGGCCCGAAAGAAATTTTCAAAGGATGAGCCCGCAGACGAATCAAAGCCTGACACATGTCATCCAAGTGGTGGAGCGCGGGGAAAATTTAAATTTTTTTCCAAAAGACCAAACGGGTAAAAAATTCAAACTTTTTGCCCGCCGATCCGATTTTGGCCTGTTTTTGCCCTAAATCTTCAAATGGCCATAACTTTCGATCCAGAGCTCAGATTTTCACGTTCTTTATATCAATGGAAAGCTGGTGAAATTATCTACATAATTCCGTGGTCATTTTTGCATTTTGGTTCAGTTTGGAGAGAGAAAATCAAGAAACGTCTCTGGCACGTGGTAATGGCCAGAAATGACGTTTCAACAACCAGTTTTAATGCAAAATGGGTCGCATTCTTCTCCAGCATGGCCAAAAACGTCAGGGCATGGGTCTATAAGGACGCCCATGCTGTTTTAATGCATCTTCATTCAATAAGGAATGGCTCCCACATTTTTACACGTTTTCTCTCTCCTGGGCTCGACCCATGCATTGTAAAAAGCCAGATTTGGCTCATTTTTGGGGAACATTTCTTTGGATAGCAAGCTTCTTCTTTCACCTTCAACAAGTAATTTTTGCAAGTATCAGACCTCTTGATGGTTGTAATAGGTTTTCTACCTTTTGATGTTGTAATGCAAGGATTTTGACAGTGGAAATGACAATACAGGCTCTGTGACCAGTTTTCAGCCCTTTGGTTGTGTTGTTTGCTTCATTTCAGACTTTCAATTACATCTTATCAGTTTTGCATGATGTTTATGTTGCATTGCATGATCTCATGTCTATTTGCGAGAACTAGAAGTGTTCACCACTCCTTTTCCGGTGTATCACCGCTTTAGTTTAGTTTCATTTTTGCACTTTCTATCTCTATCCCCTTGGAATTTAGAGTAGGATTAGGATTCAAACCTCTGCAATTGTGCAAATAATAGATCTAATCAGAGGAGTTTGAGGAACCAACCTCTAATCTGGAGATTCCTCTCTCATTTTGCAAGTCCCACACTTGGAGAGAGGTTTCAATGTTGTGCAATCACACTGGATGCTAGTATGATCAAACTAGAAATCTGATCAACATCCAGGGGTGCTGCTGATTTGCACTAACAGTTCATTTAAAAATACCCCTCAGTAGTCAAGAATGAACCATAGAACAAGAGTGCATAATCAAGAATTGGTTTGGATTGTGCACCGAAAGATATGATCATTAAAATGTAGAGCTTAGAGAGTGAGTGAGTGTGGTGAGATTCATTTTAGATTTAGAACCTCATCGATTGACTATGAATCATGGAACTAGAGTGCGTCATTGGGAAATGGTTCGAATAATGTGTATGCTAGAGATATTCAATCAATAGAGTGTAGAGCGTAGATTTTAGAATGGTGTAATGTGATGTGCAAGAAGAATATATTAGAAATATTGAATGAGACGTTAGAGAACATTTATTGTGGAGTGCAAAGCATAGGGCGTATAAAGATGTGGATGAGACACTAGAAAAGATTGATCATGAAATGTAGAAATATGCTAGAAAGATTGAATAAGACACTAGAGAGATTGATCGTGAAATATGAAACATAACAAGTAGAAAGTGATTAAAAAATAATTGAATAAATAAATGCCTAATTCTAATGCAATGTAACATAAATAAATAATAAATGAAATACGAAATTGACAAAAGTAAATACGTAATTTAAAATTTGAAACCCTAAGTACAAAGAAGGGATAAAATGACTTAGATGATTTACAACCAAGTATGGACTGTGCAAGTGATGACTGATGAAAAGAGAAGGAGAATTGTCACACAAAGCTCATAAAAATGTGTGACTAGAAGATCTTCCCGAACTAGGGTGTTTGGAAAAGGGCAGGGGCACTGCGTGCACCCTAGACCTGTTATGGGTGCCTGTGAATGCTAAAACCCTAAAAAAACCTCCTTCACAACGTCGTAAGATGTTCATTGTCCTTCACTTCTTGTCACTAGTAGGTCACATAATGATCATTGATGTTACGATAACTCGCAGATGAAATATTGACCTATAAAACCGTCAAGAGTGCATCATATCCCAAAAAGAAAAGAATGCAAATGAGGGGTCGATCGTCCACAATTTTCAAACATGTGAAATTACGACTGAGCGTTGCACTACATTTCAAACCCAATGTTGTTCTAGGTGTGTAGAATTATGCCCTAGGTGGCTCTTGTGCATGTCGTACTTGATAGCGAACAAATAGCTAGATGTAAGAGATGTAAGTAGATGTGTGCATGGAATAGAATGAACTTCCCCTCCTATGAAGTGTATGCAGAATAATGTAGTCCCTTTCCCTTGAATGGATGCGTGTATGCTCTTGAATAACCTTTAGATGCAACCTTAGGTGGTGTTAGCTAATTCTTAGAGCTTGGTCCCTTATTATTGCCACATAAATTTATATTTATATGATTCCCTTGCTTGAATTTCATAATTAACCTTGAAAAGGCTGACTACCAAAATGATAAGATGCCCAAATGACTAGAAAGGACCCAAAAATGCGAGAAAAGTACCAAGAGGTCAAGGGTGCCTAAAGGGAACGAGGGCACCTAAGCGTTGCCGTCTGGGCTGGGTGCTGGTGTCCAGGATGAGAAATGTTGAAGTATAAAAAGACAAAATGGGCCATACGGAGTGTGAGATAAAAAAGCAATAAAAAGCATGCAAATGTGGCCAAAGACATGGGTTAATTAGTAATTTTCTTATTTACGAATCATATGAATAGTAGTATGTGATCAGGACTAGATAGATACCCAAAGTGCGTGATTTTATGTCTACATTTTCCCCACTTTATGTTGTTGAGAGAAATATCGATAACATAAAGTAGATAGAAGATGCGTACCTAATAACCATGTAGATCGATGGTGAAAAATGTGCCAAGAGACAAGAAAAAATGTGGAGTGATAATAATGTGAAGTGTGGATCTTAAAGAAGAGGAAGTGCAAAAAGTGATGAAAATAACCCTAGGGTGAGAGTGTATGCATCGATGCCGTGTTGTGCCTCGATGTTATTTTCAATTGTTGTTGATTATTGTGTGATGATGTGAACACCGCTTCCCATAAGGATGAACCAGTAAAGAGAAGAACGAACAAGTAGTCAAATACACATGTATATGATCAAAATGTGTAAAAAGTATGTAAAATGTGAAAAAGGAACATGTGTACCTGATTCGTGATGAGTAAAAAGTGTAGAAAGGATCCTGAAGATGATGTAGAAGAACTATTTTTTAGGTGATCTCACACTAGTTACACTACTTGAGAGTTTTTGGGAAATCTCATGCCAAGAATAGAAGAAGTGTAGGGAGAAAATTCTGTGTCATCCTACAAAATTTAACTACTTCTGTAATATATGACACTAATTTAAATGGTGTGTGAAAATCCGATCCGGTTTTAATATTTCGGATCCAACACAAAAGTAGAAAATGTTGTGTAGTGCATGCATGCTTTGAGTCTAAGGATCTGTGTGCCTTGGAAAATACGTTGTGTGAAGTGTTGAGCTAACCAATGATATATAATTTCCCTTGGTCATAGGCATCCAGGAAGGGTCGGGGCACCCGAGGCACTAGTGTGCAGGTGCAGGTGTTCGGTGTATGCTGTTTGTGATAAGGACCCAAGTCTAATTTTGAGCCCTCACAAAGATTGATGAATGTGCTCTACCGATACTAAACTGTGTTAAGGTGTGATTGTAAAATGTTATATGTGGTGAGTGATTCATGCAAATGATTCCCCCTCATTTGGGGTACATGCGACATTGTTGAGGAGTATGCGGCCCAAAGGAGGACCGATCGTGTCGGGGACGAGGGGTGAAAAGGTATATTTATCAACTAAATTAAATGTTAGGTTAACATACATTAATAAGTGGAAATATAAATGTGCACACCATAATAAAAGTAAATAACAACATAAAAAAAATTACACAAATGCCACAAAGATGTAACATGTAAAACCCGTAAATGGGTAAAAAACCACTAAAGAATAATCCACTATAGAGAAACATTTTACAACCCAGTCCAATAACTCCTCCCTCACTTCTACTCCATGTATTTACCCGGAATCCATTGATTCACATCATCTAATGAATATGACCTACAATCATATTTAAATAACCCGAAGGGTTATGTCCATATTAAGTGACAGGGTACACCCCAATTTAATAAATAGTTAGTTAATTAATAACTAACAAACCTAATCTAAAGTTTATATTTAAATAATAAGAATATAAACTATTCTATATTATTTATTTATAAACTAAACATTATGATGCACTTAATATTATAGTTCTAACAGATTGGTGTGCTAAAACGATACTCTATAGGGGATATAGTGTGCTTGGTAAAAACAAGGCACACATAAACAAAGTGGTTAAGAAAAAGTGTTAGTGCAAGCAAAGACAAACACACATGTAGAAGAAAAAATGTAAGCTATCAAGAAAACCGACAATGTGTAAGTTAAGACGCAAGAAGAAAATGTAGACCACGAAAAAGAGGGTTACAAACATGGACACTACTCACGTTGTCACAAGACCATCAAGGCCAAGATGGCCATAAATAGATAGTATGCACACAAGACAAAGGTCAAAGCCCACAAATAATGGCATACAATGAAAAATAACGACAGATAATGGCAAACAATATAACAGATAGCCATGGAAGAAAATAGATCACGTAAGACAAATGTTACACATGAAACACCCGCTAATATGTTAGAAAGATAGAAAGTATGTTAAAGCATGTATAATATGATATGGTAACGTGTTATGAAAAATGAAAAAATAACAATTGTAGTGTACAAAAGTGGATGCCCATAAGAGCCGTTGTGGGACTGGTATAAGGTACTACACCAAACATCCATGTTGTGTGTGGAGATCTATGTAAATTCTGCGATCACAACTAGAAAAGCAAGTGAATGTGCATGTGTGTATGATAAAGATAATGACATACAAGATATCTGACTAGCATGTGTAATAAAGTGTACATGTAAAAACATAAGTAAGAATAAATGCAAGCAAGATATGTAGTATGTTGTGGATGAGACAAAATGGAATGTAGAGTGAGTGATAGGAGCTGCATGCCCCCCGAGTGTGAATACATGAGATGAGGTTCATTTATATATGCCCCATCAGTAGTCAAGAATGAACCATATAACAAGAGTGTGTCATCAAGAAATGGTCTGAATGTGTGCGCTAGAAATTTATGATCATCAAAGCATAAAGTGTGGAGAGTGCGTGAGTGTGGTGAGGTTCATTTTATATTGAAACCCTTAATAGTCAAGTATAAACCATGGAACTAGAGTGCGTCATAGGGAAATGAACGCAGTGTGTAGAAGTAGATGCAAGAAATATGTATCATGAATGTGTAGAGTGAATAATGCACATAGTATGTGATAGATGTTGTGAGAAAGAGGTGTAAATAACACATGATGTGTGAAGAATGAAATGTGTAGTGTGTAGTGTAGTGCGTAGTGTGTAGTGTGTAGTGCGTAGTGTGTAGTGTGTAGTGTGTGGTGTGTGAGGTTCATGTGTATAATATTACCTCAACAATCAAGTGTTAATCGTAACACTAGAGTATGTCATCCGGGAATGGTTTGAATGTGTGATAGAAAGATATGATCGATAGAGTGTAGAGCGCAAAGAGCACAAGAGTGATTCAATGTGTGAGTGAGAAAACACGTGAGTGTGGTGAGGTACTTTGAGATGTAGACCCTTAATAGTCAAGTATGGACTATGGAACTAGAGTACGTCATAGGGTAATGACCGCATCATGTAGAAATAGATATCGAAAGATATGTTGTGAATGCATAGTGTAGATGTTGCGAGAAAAAGGTGTAAATTATGCATGATGTGTGAATAGTGTTATGTGTAGCATGTAGTGTGTGAGGTTCATGTGTATAGTATGCCCTCAACAGTCAAGTGTGAACCATAACACGAGAGTGTGTCATCGGGAAATGACGATACTAATGTATCAAGATGTGTATGATGTATGTGAGAGATTGAATGTGAAATGATGAGAAGATAAGACATGTGTCAATGCAATGGGGGAGAAATAAGTGCGATGCCCTCCTTAGTGTGTGATGATGAGAATGATCAAGTAATGTCATCTAGGAGGTTGTCATTCTCATGATCAAAACCGAAAGGTTAAGCATCTGATACTTGATAAGAAATAATGTTAGGTTGGTCGAGTAAGGAGCCATTGAGGCATAAATTATACATGCCCATAACATATTTTTCATTAGTTAAGGGGGTAATGTATGAAAATGTGTGTACCATCGAGTAAGATTTTGTGAATAGCTAGGAAATGAGTCATTACAAATAAAAATGTGGCCAAATGGCATGGGGAATGATATGTTAGTATGATCAGGGTCTAATGTGCCCCCAATGTAATCAAGCCAAGATTGTCCAAGTGTAAGTGGAGAAGTGTGAGGGGCACGTGCAAGAAATATTGTGAGATAAAAGACTCGAAGACCATAAGCAATGATAATGTGAACAAATCCATGGTACAGATGATGATGATCATAAGGTGGAGGAAAGATGCCATCAATTGTAAAGCCTAGCCAAGTTAACCCATCATGTGTGCATATAGTATCTGGGTAAGTAGGATCAAATGGGATGTGTTCCTAGTAAGAGTCATTCATGAAAAATGTGCACGTAAATGGAGGACATACTAATGGAGGTTGCTCATCAGAAGGTGAAGGAAATGGAACGACGTCCAATGTCTGGACAGGCCCCGATAAAGAATCATAGCAGTAGTAGAAGTAGGAGGAGGCAATGGTGCAGATGAAACAATATCTAACATGCAAATAACACCTTCAAGTGGTGGCAAATGAGCTGGAGTATCCATAGGTTGTGGTTCATCAGTGGTAGCAAATGTTGGAGTAGGAAGTGTAGTGTTGGGATCATGGTTGTAATATTTGAATGGTTGACGATCACTATGAACTGTATATTCTATGCCCTCATGTAAGAATTTGACACATCAATGTACTATAAAAGGGACTTTGCGCATGCATGACATGAAGCCATTGCTTACCAAGTAAACAATTATATGAAACCGGGAAGTCAATGAAAAAGAAAACCATATAAAGATTTTTTGGCCAACCAGTGATAGGAAAGTAATGTGACCGATGCATGGATGAAGAAAGCCATCATAAGCATGAAGAGAAAGAGATGACTGACTAGCATTAACAGCAGAAGGACCAATATTTTCAAGGAATGACATAGTGTAAAGGTTCAGCTTAGATCCATTATCAATGATGGTGCGTTTGACACCCACAGTATAAATGTAGAGGATGATGTATAAAGGTGGTTCATTGTCCAAAATAGCAAGATCAACATTAGGATTCGATGGAAAAGCAATGTGGTGAGAAAAAGCATATGCGAAAGTGTTATATACTATATCCAAATGAATATCAACAGGAATGCGAGTAGTAGCTAGGAGAGTTTTTATTTTATCTCTTAATTCAAGATTAATGAGCATGAAATCATTAATAGAGATACTCATGATTATGAGATCATATGAAGATAAAAGCAATAGAAGTATGAGAACCCAAAGAATGTTCAAATCGAGTTCGGGTTCAACAAAATGATTAAGCCAATATTGAATAAATAGATGCCTAATTCTAATGCAATGTAGCAGTAAATAAATAAGCAATGAAATACATAATTGACCCAAGCAAATACATAATTAAAATTTAAAACCCTAAATGGAAAGAAGGGATAGAATGACTTAGCTGATTCGCACCCAAATTTGGATCTGTCTTTGAAGTGATGACTGATGAACAAAGAGGGATAAATGTCACACAAAGCCTCATAAAAATGTGAGACTAGAAGCTCTATATGGACTGGGGTGCTTGGAAAGGGGTATGGGCACCTGTGGGTGCCCTAGACCTACTATGGGCACCTGTGACTTCTAAAACCCTCAAAAAACCTCCTTTGTAGGGTTGTGAGATGCTCACTTTCCTTCGCTTCTTGTCACTAGTAGGGCGCACAATGATTGCCAATGTCACTGATAACCTAAAATGAAAGATTGACCTGCAAAACCCTCAAGAGCGCATCAAATCCCAAAAATAAAAGAATTCAAATGAGGGGTTGGGTGACCTCGGTTGTCAAAAAAGTGAACTTATGAGTGAGATATGCATTACATTTTAGACCCAATGTAGTTCTAGGTGTGTGTGTGTGTGTGTGTGTGTGTGTGTGTGTGAATTGTGCCCTAGGTGGCTCTTGTGCGTGTCACACTTGATAACGAGAAAATAGGTAGATGTAATATATGTAAGTAGATTTGTGCATGGAATAGAATGAACTTCTCCTCCTATAAAGTGTATGAAAAATAATGCAGTCCCTTTCCCTTGAATGGATGCTTGAATTCTCTTGAATAACCTTTGGATGTAACCTTAGGTGGTGATAGCTAATGCTTAGTGCTTGGTCCCTTATTATTGCCACATAAATTTATATTTATATGATTCCTTTGCTTGAATTTCATAATTAACCTTGAAAAAGCCAACTACCAAAAAGATAAGATGCCCAAAAGATGTGAGCAAATTACAAAGAGGTCAGGGGTGCCCAGAGGATAGGGGTGCTGTTGTTGGTATCCTTGGGGCGGTGGTGTCCAAGATGAGAAATGACAAAGTATAAAAATACAAAGCTGGGCTATAAGTTGTGTGAGATCAACGAAGTAACATAAAGCAAGAAAAGGTGGCTAAAGACATGGGTTAATTAGTACTTTTCTTACTTAGGAATGATATGAACAGTAGTATGTGATTAGGACTAGATAGATACCCAAAGTGTGTGATTTTGTGTCTACGAGAAATATGTGAATGTGTAAAATGTAGAATGATGCAAGTGTGGTGAGGTTCAATTCAGATTTAGACCCTCAACAGTCGAGTATGAACCATGAGACTAGAGTGCATCATTGGGTAATGATGCATGCACTAGAAAGATTCGATCATGAAGTGTATATTGTATAATAGAATAGTATGATTCACAAGAAGAAGGTTCTAGAAAAGTGTGTAGTGTGTTGTTTGAGAATGTGACACTAGAAGGATGTACTTTGAATGTGTCAATTGTAAGTATGTGTTGTGTGTATAGAAATAGATGAGAGAATAAAGCGTAAAATGTGTAGAATATGTAGTAGTAGATGTAAGAAAGAGTGCAAAGTGTGTATGAGTTGTAATAGTAGATGTGAAAATAAGATGTCATAAATGCATGAAGTGTGAAATGTGTAGTGTGTGAGGTTCATGTATGTAGTATGCCCTCAACATTCAAGTGTGAACCATAGCACAAGAGTGCATCATAGGGTGATGATGATACAAGTAGTGTATTAAGTTGCCCAATATTAATGAAGTAGGAGGTATGGAATGTGATAATATAAGTGGTAAATACCTAATGATATAATAAGGGTGGGTGGGGGGAATATGATGCCCCCAAGTGTATGATGAAGAGTAAGATCATGTAACATCGTCTAGGAGATCATTGTTGTCATGGTCAAAGCCAAATGGAGAAGCGTCAGAGACTTGGTAAGAAATAATATCAGGTTGATTGAGTAAAGAGCCATTGAGGCATAAATTGTACATGCCCATAACATATTATTCATCAGTGAAAGGAGGTAGTGGACAACCATGTGCATACCATCGAGTAAGATTTTGTGAATATCCCATAAATGAATCATTACAAATGAAAACATGACCAAAGGGAATATGAAATGAAATATATGTATGATCAGGGTCTAAAGTGCCCCTAATGTAGTCAAGCCAAGATTTCCCAAGTGTAAGTGGAGAAGTGTGAGGAGCTCATGTAATAAATACTGTGAGGTAAAAGACACGAAGACGATAAACACCATTAATACTGAGATAAAACCATGATAAAGATGAGGATCATGAGGTGGAGGATGGAGGTCATCAAATGCGAAGCCTAGCCGAGTCAAGCCATCATGTGTACATATAGTATCGGAGCAAGTAAGATCAAATGGAATATGTTCCCAATAAGAATCATTCATGAAAAGTGTACATGTAAAAGGAGAATGTGCCAACGGTGGTTACACATGAGAAAGTGAAGTAGATGGAATGACATCGATGTTTGGACATACCCTTGATAAAGTACCATAGAATTTGTAGCAACAAGAGGGGGCAATGGTGTGGATGGGACGATGTCTAATATGAAAATAACACCTTCAAGTGATGGCAAGTGAGCTAGAGAATTCATGGGTTGTGGGTCATTACTAGTAACAGATGTTAGAGTAGGGAGTGCGGTGGTTAAATCAAAGTTGCAATATTTAAATGGTTCACGATCACTTGAAAACCGTATATTCTACACCCTCATGTAAGAACTCAACACAAAAATGCATCAGATGGCACTTCTTGCATGCCATGAAGTCAAGGCCTACCAAGTAAGAAATCATATTAAACTGGGAAATCAATGACAAAGAAAACCATAGGAATGGTTTTTGGCTTGACAATGATAGGTAAAGTGATATGGCCTATGCATGGACAAATGGAACCATCATAAGTGCGAAGAGAAATGGATGAAGGACTAACATAATTAGAAAAAGGCCGATAGCTTCAATGAATGATAAAGTGCACAAATTAAGCTCAGATCCATTATCGACTATAGTTTGTTTGACACCCATATTATTGATGCGAATCATGATGTATAGAGGTGGATCATTGTCAAAAAAATCAAGATTAGGAGGATTAGATGGAAAAGTGATGTGCTGAGAAAATGCATCTACGAATTTGTTATAGACTATATTTGGATGAATATTAGAAGGAACACGAGTAGTAGCCAAGAGGGTAATGATTTTAGCTCGTAATTCAGGGTTGATGAGCAAGAAATAATGATTATAAATATCCATGATGAGAGGGCCTTAGAAAAATGTAAGAAATGATGAAATAAAGACCCCAAGGTTGTTCTAAGAGGATGAGTTCACCAAATGATTTAACAAAATTAAGCATATATATTAAACCCTAGATAGGCTATTTCAGATTCACAACGATATATAAAGTAGTAAAATACATAGAGTGACAAAAGCAATAAGAAAAATGAATGAAACCCTAAGTGCAATGAAGAGTTAGAATACTTAGCTAATTTCACAATTAATCCACGACCTTGTGAGAAGATGAAGAATTAGTAAAACTTGAACACATGAAGTTGAATGGCGAGCCTAGAAAAATGTAGAAGTGCAAAGGAAGATTGGACCTAGGTGCCTAGGGAAGTACTAGGGTGCCTGTGTGCTTTAGGATCCTGTCTGTGTGCTAGAGTCTACACGGATGCTCAAAAAATGAATTTCGCGAGGTCACTAAGTTGTTGTAATCCTCCACCGTCTATTGCTAAAATTTCACAGTGATCATCGATGTCATTGATAACTTGCAATAAAGATATGACCTATAAAACACCAAAACACATTAAATCCCAAAAATAAAATAGTGCAAAATGGGGTTTGACTATCCTCGGTTATTAATCTGGTGATCTTACGATCGAGCACCGCACTACATCTTAGGCGTAATGCGATTCTTTGTGTGTGTGTGTGTGCAATTTTTTTCCCTAAGTAGCTCTTGTACGTGTCGCACTTGATAATGAGCAAGTAGCTAGATGTAGAAAATGTAAATAGATGTGTGCATGGAAAAATGAACTTCCCCTCCTATGCGTGTATGCAAAATAACCAGTCCCTTGTCCCTTGAGTGAAGCTAGATGGATGCTTTGATGCTCTTTAGATGCCTTTGGATGCAACCTTAGGTGGTGATAGTAGATGCTTAGAGCTTGGTCCCTTAATTTGATCCCATAACATTATATTTATATGATTCCCTTACTTGAATTTTGTAATTGATCACTAAAAGGCTGACCCTAAGAGATAAGGATGCCCAATAGCTAGAAAGGACCCAAAAGGAGAAAGTAAGATATAAAGAGGTCTAAAGTGCCCAGGATGGGATGAGGGCGCCTAGGCGTTGGTGTTTAGAACTAGAAAATGTGAAGTTTCGAATGTCGAATGGGTAGTGGGTAGTGCGAGGCCAAGAAGGAGACCATCAATAAACCTAAAAGGCCAAAGGTAGTGATCAATCGAGTAATTTTCTCCCTCAAGAATCATATGAATACAATGCACATGATTAGGACCTAGAAATGTACCTAAGTGTGTGATTTAGTTTATACTGAGCCTTTATGCAAGTGTATCGTTTATGGATTTGATTAGTTCTCTCTTCTATGTGACCTTTTCCATAACATGTTCACGCTCGACTTTATTGGCCTTCATTGTGGCACGGATATTTTTCAATTCTGACTCCTCATTTGTAGTGCACGCGCTAATGATAGGATCAAAATCTTGGTAGTTATCAAATGATTTCTCTACATTATTGGCGGCCTCTTTGATTTATGTGATTAACACCTCATACTCTTTAATTTTCTCTTCTATCTTCTATCTTCTCTTTATTATTCTTCTTTTCCTTGGCCAATTCCTCAGTTGTCGGCCTGGCCCACTCTTTATCTGTATCAACATATGTCTCACCAGATCTTCTAGATATTCTAACTTTGTTGTGTATTCTAGTTGAGCTTGATCCATAAGGTCTAGGAACACGTGTGTGATGCTAACAACTATGTCTCCTACCTTGTTATATGCCTCGGTCATTCGCTTTTTCTCATCCTTCCAATTTTTGCGAGCCTTTGAATTTCTTTGTCCTTATGCTCCACATCCTGCCGAAGTCTCTTGATGGCAGATATTTTATCAAATTTTCTACGTACAACCTCTGAGGCCATCTTGTTAAGTGCATCACACACTTTCTCATCTATCAACCGAGTGGAGTCAATGACAAGGAACACCTTTTCTTTTATCTTCTCGAGATTCATCTCAAAGAGCGACTCTTTGTTTACTTAAAACTCAAGCTCATCCATGTGTGTTTGATAGTTCCATGAGAGTATTTTTTTGGTGCGCGCTAAGGCCTCATTCTTATTAAACATTCCCTAATAGAATAGATCCTACGTGAGTACTAAATTTTGATACCTAGCCCTTAGAACCTTTGCGGGGTCATCTATATAGGTCATCTGGGTACCTTGTGGAGGCTGCCTTCCCATCCTCCCTCCGACATGTTTCCTCTTTGGTTTCTCCTACATAATATTAAATTGTGTACCGCTTGTTTCTCCTCCTGCACCTAACTCTTCCCTCGTTCCTTTTTCCTCATCCCCCCCTTATTCCTCTTCACATTCTTCTCTGTGCTCTTCCTCATGCTCTCCATTGCTTTTGGACTCCTTCTCACATGCATCATCACATATCTTCTTCATGCTCACTCTACACATGCTCTTCTTTTGGTTCTTCCTCTTTCTCCTACACTGGTGTTTATTCTTGTTCTGTAATGTGCTCTTCCTTGCACACCATCTCTTCTTCAATCACTTTCTCTAAGTCCTCCTCTTCTATATCTAAGAAATGAATAACTAGGGGCTCTTTCTTTACCAAACTTGTCTTCTTCTTCTTTGGAATTGTCTTCTTCTTCATTGTATTGGGCTTTGGTACTTCTTCACCTGAAGTCTCCTTCTATATGCGTAAGGAGTTTTCCTCTCTGTGATACCTCTTTAGCTTCTTTCATTTGGTGTGATCTAGCTACCCTTCAACTAGAGATTCCTCTTCTTCTTCTTCAGAGTCTTCTCATGTTGGCGCTTGGGAATCTTCACCGTATGCTTCCTAGGTAGTTGTGGCATGCCATCATCCTCTACATCAATCTCTTTTCCATCCTTCATATTTGGTCAAAGGTTGATGTACACCTTGCATGCCTCCTTGCTGACTACTATTGTCAGATTTGGATTGAGTTCCATGTTATCGGTCTCCATGGTCTCAAGGTACGCTTCCTTATGCACATATCTATACTTATTTCTCAATGTATGGTAATATGAGTCTACTCTACCTAAATTGAACTTTAGATGTTGCATGTCCTTGATTATATTCACAATACATTGAAATTACTTAGTGGTGAATGTAAATGACAACTTGCACCATGACCCCATCTCTCCATCCTTCATAAGGAACTGACCAAGGCTGAAGTGTTGCATCATTGCAAACCTCATATGTTTGTCTAGCAATGTCAACAACTTCCTCGACACCATCCATTCATTCTTGAATGCTTCGCGAATCCACATGTACCATTTTTCAATGCATGCTTTTTGTTGAATCCACCATCATAAGTGAAGTTAAAAAAGCATTTTGTTGGAGACTTGTCTTCAATTGAATGCACCCACATATTATTATCTGGGTCGTCTGGTACACCAATCTCCCAAAAGACTATCAATAAAAAAATTGATCCCCAGTGATCTTGTATCCTCTTTCGGTTTGCACTTTAGCCTCTTTATCAATTCCCTTAGCTATGTACAAGGTGATATTGTACTTGGTTTTATTTTCCATCTTGTGCGCGATGTGGAGGAACTTCTTATTTACCTTTTCGAGACTTTGCGGCTTTCAAATTGAACTCACAAGGCATGCACCACTCTTGTAAGCGGGTCAATAATCTTATCAACATTAAATGCATGTGTCCCCATTTTATATTACAACAAATTCATCATTTTTAATTTTAGTCTCATCTCATAGATCTAATTCTATATCCTCCCTTGAGTTGCGTAGACTGTGACTTTATCAATAAGCCCGACAGATCGGCCTCATTCTTCTTCCCACAAAATAAAAATAATCCTCATGCACCCTTGACATGAACCATTGATACAGGCGTGCAGGCATACTAAAGTAAGGAAATTCAAATAACTAAAGGACTCCAACTTATTCTAGGGTTCTCCTCACTTAATCATTTAGGATAAGCCACCCTTCCGCCATCCGTGTGCCTAACTTGTGCAAAACATCCTTCGTGATGTGTACCTCATGCCCTTGTGCATGATGATTGTATTCACTGATCTTGTAATTGCAAAAATTTGATACCTAGGGTTGCCCTACTATCACCTCTAGTGGGTATTGCATTTATGAGAACTAGTCCTTAGGTGCCTCATCAATAAACTTCTTTGATGCGGGGACATCTACAAGGAACTTCAAAATTGTTAATTGTCCAATCTAATCGGTGTATGAGGTCAAATTGAGTATGTGGAGTCATGAGGGAAGAGAGGTTTAGGTGTGAGAGTTTAAAATTTTGAAAAGGAAGTTTTTCCTCCAAAAATTTAATTTGAATTATAAAACATGTAAGAAAACCAACATGGACTTGTTAAGAGAAATTAGTTATCTAGTTGAATGTTTTAGAGGTTCTAAGGTAAAGTCTAAGTCATCAAACAAAAAGGATGTGAAAAATTTCCCATCTTGTGGTATGGGCTTAGGTGGCATGTGAAGAGTCACAAAAGTTAGTTATGAGACAAGAAGAAGTTTTCAAGAAAATAAAAAATTTGAATATATGAGGGATTATGAGTTAGTCGGAGACACAATCCTTGAGGGGAAGGAAGGAGGAGAGGCTCGATAGAGAGAAGAAAGAGCCATGTAATGTAAATAATGAATAAAGAGTGTAAAACTCAACTTTTATAAGAGTTGTATATTTGTTGTCATTAACATGTAATATGTGTATGGAAATTATGACCTTGACATGCAATAATTATGCTCCAAGGCTATGTAGGAAGTGATGAAAGATCATCAATTGGTTCATGGAGGTTTGCATGATAAACCTTGTTTCTAACTAGAAGATGAAGGTATGGACTGTGTGTGTCATTATGATTATGTTTGTAAGACTACATAATGTACTTGAGTTGTGATTTATGAATAAAGGCATTCCATAGTAACTATGTGTTAGGGAGGCGATGTTTATACTATTTCGGATATTGGAGATTGAAACTCGGAGTCACTAGGTTGTATGCTTGATAAACCCTTAAGAGAACTAAGACTGTGTATTATGGTCAGTAACTCATTGTTTATGAAGGAATGAAGACTTACATGTAGGATATTTGAGAAATAGAAAATAAATGAACATGAAAATGAGGGAAGTTACTTTGTAGGCTGAGTGGTTGTACCTATGTATGGGGAATGTCATCTATAAACTAGTGATCGTGTGCAACTACATGTAGGGCGAGGAAAAACAAGTAAAGGAATATTTGTACATGATTTCAAGCATTACTGGTAAGATAATGATGTGCAATAAGTGTAAATAGACCTCTAGTCCAATTTTGGGTTTTTGAAATTAACTTTCAAGGTTTTTATAGCATTTTCTTTGGCTATGGGTTTCTAGGAGACCTCTCTTAGGACCTAGCTAGGGCTTGTAGTTTGAAGCATCAAACCAATGAGTTTTTGCATAAAATTTGGAAGAACAAAAAATGACAATGACCTTAAAGAGATTTAAGTGGAATTTTAATGTTTCATTGGTTAGAAATGGAGATTTTCATAACATTCTATAGGAGGGTTACATGCATGCGAGAGGGCTAATTAAAGGGGAAAATTAACAAAGGAAATAGGATTTACCCTTTGAGATAAGCATTGAAACTTTTCATGTATTTAAAACCCTTAAATTTGTATTCAAAAAGGTTTGGTTATTGGTTTGAATTCTTTTACATCAGAAGATATGGTGGAAAATAGAATTTCTCGGGCTAGAATGACCTAAGTAAGCCAAGTAAAGGAAGCGGGCTTAAGAAAAGCGTTTAAAGAGTCGGCATTGAAGGTGTTTGGTTTAAATATGTAAGATTAATGTTTCTTTGGTTATACATAATTGATGAAGGTGTTGTTATCATGGGAAATGGTTTTTATGCAGGGTATAGATATAGGAAATGCTTGTTGAAGGCCATTTATAGTGAAATTTGATAAAACATTGAAATTTAAGCCATTTTTGGTTTGGGTAAGATCCTCATATGTAGAGTTGGTTGAAGTTATTGCTTGAAACTCTCTTGATTGTTGAATATATGTTTGATTTTTAAACCTCTCTACATCATTTAGCATCAGATCGTGAGGATCTTATTGAAGTTTCTTTGATGGTTGAAATTTGATTGTTCGTGGTTAATAGTGTTGTGTGAGTGTGTATAGTGAAGAAAGTGACAGGTGAAGAGTCAAGAGAAGTGAAGTGTGAAATTTAAAGAGAGTGTGAATGCACAAAAAGACCATGTTTCAATCCTTAGTGAGGTGTGAAGGAATAAGAAAGGTGAAAAATAATTTTTAGAGAGAGAAGATGGACTAAGAAGAGGCAATAAGAGAGTTAGTAAATTTGTTTAGCTATGAAAGAAGACAAGAAGAGTTAGAGAGAAAGAAGAGAGATCAAGCTAAGAAAAAATAAGAAAAGAGGAAGCACGAGGAATGGGTAGAGAAATAGATGACAAAGTTGAGAAAATCCATAGAGAAGTTAACAGAGTTGATGATGAAACCAAGCTATGGGATTGAGCATGTGATGAAGAGAAAAGATAAATGGCCTATAATGCAGATTGTGAGAAGAAATTAGAGAATTTAGTTGGAAAGGAAGATCAAAAGTGAAGAAAAGAGAATAAAACAAGAGGGAAAGAAAGTGGAAGAGGTTATTAAACAAGTAAATGAATAAAAGAGCAATGTAGAACTCTTGAAACTAATTCAAAACTATGGTTACATAGTACCTATGTTGATGAGGAAGCCATCGGTAAAAGAAAGAAAGACAAGCCAAAACAAGTAATAACAAGCTCAAGTGACCAAGACAAGAAAAAATAGAGAATTCAGACTTTTTGAAGACACAAGCCATGCATAAGAAACCAAAAATGATTTGGAAAAAGAAGGAAATCATTTTGGTATAGAAAAATGAAGATGAAATGTAGAACAAAGAGGATAAGTTCATGAAAAACAAGCAAATTTCAGAGGATAAAGAAGAGAAGAAAGCAAAAGATGAATGCAAGGTAAGCAAGATTGATGAATTGTTGCTTGATATTGAGGATGATGTGAGTGAATTCCTTGAAATTGTCCAAAATGACTTCAGTTGTGCATTTGAAAATGACAAGCATGATGATGAGCATGAAAGTAATGAAAAATTTGGTAATGATGTCAACAATCTCTTACAAAGTTTGCTAGATGAGTTGGATGGACAAGTGAAAAATATAGGTGTAGATGGAAATAAAGTGGTTTCTTGGGCACATGATGATGTGAATGAGAGAAAAGAAGAGGATGGTATAGGTCTAGGATAACATGGTGCGATGGAAAATAATAGTAAGCAAGCACATAGACAAGAAAGTGAAGAAAATGACAAAACAAATGATGACTACATGATGATGTAAAGTGGTAAAAAGATGAAGAACATCATAAAAGATTCAAAGAACAATGCATATTTTTGTTTTTATGTTTGAGTGTGCAGGTATAAAGAGAAAAAACATGAAGATAATGCAAGAAAAGATGAAGAATAATAAGAAAAGAAGTCAAGTGAAGACAAATGCAAGGCAAATAACTACTACATGGTACCCAAGTGGATATGAATCAAGCAATGCCAATGAGAGCAAGGAAATAGGACTAAGGACAAGAAAAAATGATGAAGACTCAACTATGCAAGCAAAGTATATGAAGGATTTTCTCCACCTTGGGAGTATGATGTAGGGGCATCTACAAGGAACATCAAAATTGTTAATTGTCCAATATAATCAAGTGTATGAGGTCAAATTGAGTATTTGGAGTCACGAGGGAAAATGAGACTTAGGTGTCGAGTTTGAAATTTCAAAAGGGTTTTTTCCCTCTAAAAATGTAATTTGAATTATAAAGCATGTAAGCAAACCAACATGGACTTGTTAAGAGAAATTAGTTGTCTAGTTATGTTTTAGAGGTTCTAAGGTAAAGTCTAAGTCATCAAATGTTAAGAAGGATGTGAAAAATGTCCCATCTTGTTGTATGGGCTTAGGTGGCATATGAAGAGTCACAAAAGTTAGTTATGAGACATGAAGAAGTTTTTAAGAAAATAGAAAATTCGAATATATGAGGGATTATGAGTTAGTTAGAGCCACAATCCTCGAGGGAAGGAAGGAGGAGAGGCTCTGATAGAGAGAAGAAAGAGCCATGTAATGTAAATAATGAATAAAGAGTGTAAAACTCAAATTTTATAAGATTTGTATATTTGTTGTCATTAACATGTAATATGTGTATGGAAATTATGACCTTGACATGCAATAATTATGCTCCAAGGCTATGTAGGAAGTGATGAAAGATCATCAATTGGTTCATGGAGGTTTGCATGATAAACCTTGTTTCTAACTAGAAGATGAAGGTATGGACTGTGTGTCATTATGATTATGTTTGTAAGACTACATAATGTACTTGAGTTGTGATTTATGAATAAAGGCATTCCATAGTAACTACGTGTTAGGGAGGTGATGTTTATACTATTTCGATATTGGAGATTGAAACTCCTGAGTCACTAGGTTGTATGCTTGATAAACCCTTAAGAGAACTAAGACTATGTATTGTGGCTGTAACTCATTGTTTATGAAGGAATGAAGACTTACATGTAGGATATTTGAGAAATAGGAAATAAACGAACATGAAAATGAGGGAAGTTACTTTGTAGGCTGAGTGGTTGTACCACATGTATGGGGAATGTCATCTATAAACTAGTGATCGTGTGTAACTACATGTAGGGCGAGGAAAAATGAGTAAAGGAATATTTGTACATGATTTCAAGCATTACTGGTAAGATAATGATGTGCAATAAGTGTAAATAGACCTCTAGTCCAATTTTGGGTTTTGAAATTAACTTTCAAGGTTTTTATAGCATTTTCTTTGGCTATGGGTTTAGGAGACCTCTCTTAGGACCTAGCTAGGGCTTGTAGTTTGAAGCATCAAAACAATGAGTTTTTGCATAAAATTTGGAAGAAAGAACAATGACAATGACCTTAAAGAGATTTAAGTGGAATTTTAATGTTTCATTGGTTAGAAATGGAGATTTTCATAACAGATCATAGGAGGGTTACATGCATGTGAGCGAGAGGGCTAATTAAAGAGGCAAATTAACAAAGGAAATAAGATTTACCCTTTGAGCTAAGTATTGAAACTTTTCATGCATTTAAAACCCTTAAATTGGTATTCAAAAAGGTTTGGTTTTTGGTTTGAATTCTTTTACATCAAAAGATATGGTGGAAAATAGACTTTCTTAGGGCTAGAATGATCTAGTAAGCCAAGTAAAGGAAAGTAGGGCTTAGGAAAAGATTTTAAAGAGTGAGGTCTTGAAAAATTCATGCACCATAGGGATGATAAAAGGAATTTAATGAAGTTTACAACTCATTATGGGTAGCTATAAATCACTCCAAGCATGAAAGTACTAATGACATCATCTTAAGGGCACAAAAGGCGGTCTAAGAGGTAGTTTAGTGAAATTTGATGATTGAGATATTTTGAGAATAATTAATGTTGGATCTAACATGGTTTGAAGAGTACAACAAGGTACAAGGTGATGGAGAGGTCATTGATGCCAAATACCATTAAGTTGCTAGTGGGAGAAGTAAAAGCTAATGAGTAAAGGAAGGGCGGTTTGGTCTAAATAAGTAAGATTAATGTTTCTTTGGTTATGCATAATTGATGAAGGTGTTGTTAACATGGAATAATGTTTTATATGTAGGGTATAGATATAGGAAATGATTTTAAAATGCCATTTATAGTGAAACTTGATCAAACATTGTAGTTTAAGCCATTTTGGGCTTGAGTAAGATCCTCATATGTAGAGTTGGTTGAATTTGTTACTTGAAACCCTCTTGATTGTTGACTATATGGTTGATTTTTAAACCTATTTGTATCATTATTCATGGTATTCAGTTTTCTTCTTAGTGTCATTATTTTATTCCTCTAGTTCAACCCTTAAATATGTGTGACACGTGATCTAGGTGTCCAAGCTCCCACACCTACTTGCTCGAATTGTGTAATTCCTCTAGTGATGTACTTCCACACTTCAAATTAAACCGTTACACCTGATTTCTTATACTTTGTGCCCTAATCCAAACTTCAAAATCCTTTCCCTAGCTCTTCAAACCCTAGCCATCCATATTCTCTCACAAACCCTAACTCTACGTATTAATTTTTTAACCCTCAATCATCTACCACTTCAAATAAAGAGCTTCCCAAATTCAAGGTTTTGTGCTTACTCTCACAACTCTAGTTCATCTCAGCTCTCTGGTTTCTTCTACACTTTGCACTTTACTCTTTTGCACTTGTTCACAATTAAACACTCAATCACTCAAATTCTTAAATGCAAGGTAAGAATGAATTGGTTTGTGCCCCTTTTATAGACTTTGCATTTTGCATCGTATTAATTGCTCTCACCTATCACTATTTTTTTTAAATGTGATTTTTGTTTTTTTCTTTCTTTTCTCTTTTGCTTTCTCCCATGCGTGACATTCCATAACCTTCAGGTTCATTACTACTTCGCATGTTGTATACCCTATTGTGTGTATCTTCCTACACTGCACACACATTCTTCCTCTGTACCACTTTCCAAGTAGTCAATTTTTTTCCTCCCACGTGTTGACTTGCACGTTAATTTACTCACGTGGTTTCCGATCTAAAAATTCCTATACTTTCAAGCACAAACATTCTTAATCACCTCACACCGCATCTAACCATTCATAACACCATCTTTTGTACACCAATATATTTTTACATTGCACATCATTCTCTTACACCTTCACGCACACACTTACCACCTCTCTCAAGAAGTACCAGATTCCCATTTTACCTTGCACACTCTTGTATCTAATTCACCCCACACTAAGAGCATACACGATCCTCTACGCATGAGTCTCACATAGAGTGATCATCTCATGCGCATGAACACGCTTTTATTACAACAAAACACAAGAAGAAAACAAAAATGGAAATCTAATATAAATGATAAGACTACCTTATTTCAAACAAAAAAGAAGCTTATTTATAGTTGGACTTCAACCTACTCCCATTGAAATAACCAGAGAATATGGTGTCATCAAGTGCCCGTAATTGACATGTACCGATTCTAATGTCTTAGTTACTACAAATGGTCTCAACCAATGCACTTTGAGCTTTCCAAGATGGTACGCAAACTTGGATTCATACAAGAGCACTATATTCCCCACTATAAAAGACTTATTCTTAATATTCCTATCATGCCCTACCTTTTTCTAGATTTATTTTCTTTTTGACTCCATCGTGCAATGACACACCTCTCATCTAACTGTATCAATTTATCAATGCACTCATCTACTACTTCCTCATCATCCATTCCTCCTATGCATGCAATACGCAGGGAGGGTAACATGAAATCCATGGGAAAAATGGCCTTTTTGTCAAACACCAATTGAAAAGGTGTGGCCTTATTCAACCTATTATACATAGTTCTATATGCCTACAACACACATTTACAACTTTATCCTCCCAATATTTTCTGCCTACATCACAATTTTTTTTCAATGTCATGTCCTAGAATCTTATTGAAGGTATCGTAGTTCCATTTTTTTGTGGGTGATATGGTGTAGTATTATGGTGTTTTACCATAAAATTTGTCAATAATATCCTTATTGTCTCATTTAGAAAGTGAGTTCCCCTATCACTAGTAAGGCTCAATGGACAACCATACCTACTTATGATGTTCTCTGAAAACCTAAATGTTGTTGCTACAATGAAATCCTTTTTAAGTGCAACCTCTAACCACCTTTTCAAGTAATATATACATGTAATGATGTAACACATGCATGTCTGACACGTAGGTGGAATAATTTGGCCTACAAAGTCAATTGTCCACTTCTCAAACAACTCTATGCTTGTTATAGGCAGCAGTGTCATCTAATCTCAATTTCCAGGCTTTCCTATCTTATGTCAATGATCACAAGCCTTGAAAAATGCCTTAGTATCCTTATAAAGAGTTTCCCACCATAAGCCAACAAGGAGTATCTTGTGTATTTTTCCTTCGCTTGCATAGTGTCCTCCAGCTATTCCACCATGCATTTACTCCATGATATCTTTGGGTTCATGCTCCAACACACATCTATGCAAGACCTCATCTCTTCCCATATTTTATAAATATCCTCCAATGGGCTAATATGGTGTCATGCAAATGGAAAACTGCTTCTTCTCTAGGGGTTCATCCCTTCAAGTGCAACTCTAGTGCACAATAATATTACAATTTCCTCCAAATCAGGTGACACATAATTTAGTTTGAACAACTGGGAATCTAGCATAGTATCTTCTATCCCTCCCGAGTTGATCCTTCACAAGTGACGAGGCCCCAAATTTCTCTTTTTGTGATTTACTATGACCAAGAAGTCGAATTCTGAAATAAAATTACCCAATGGTAAATGCACCCCTAAAAATAGGCTTATTCACCAAGTACTTTAATGTCATATGATAAATATAACGTATAAATGGGGTGGCTAACAAGTACTTCCTGAATTTGTAAAACACATATATCATTGACAAAGCTTTGCGCTCCATAGTTGTATAGTTTTTCTCAGTCGGCGTCAACTTCCTTATGGGATAATCTACATTACCTTCACCTGGATGTTCTAACATTTATCCAATAAATGTACCTAAAGCATCTACATGCACATGAAATGGTTTGTTCTAGGAAGGGAAGCATAAGATAGGAGTGATGGTTAGCTTCTCCTTTAAGGTATCAAAAGCTTGTTATTGTGTGTGACCCCAATAGAAATTTCCTTTTCTTTAACAACAATTCTTCCAGTGGCACGTCAATCTTTGCATACCCCTTAATAAAATTCATATAGTAACCAGTGTGCCCAAGGAATATGTGCACTTCAATCTAATTAGTTTCTTCGTCAGCCCCAAGATAACTGAAATCTTGATTGGGTCCACTAACAATCCTTCCTTACATATGAAATGTCCAAGAAAAATTCCAAAAGGAGTTGTAAAAATGCACTTCTTGATGTTCAAGGAGATGCTAAGCTACCTGCATCTTTCAAACATTAATCTCAAATAATCACAATGATATTTAACCATCTCATACACCATCCAATCATCCAAGTATAAGTAAAGAAATTTATGAATAAAGTATTGAAATGGCTGCACCACAATGCGCGAGAACATCACTTGACGCATTCTTCATGCCAAAGGGTATAGCTATATAGGAAAAACATCCCCATTCTGTTGCACAAGTTGTCTTCTCTGGTCTTTGGGTGCAATCCTTACTTGATGATAACCTAAAAATCCATATGTGAATGAGTAGATCTCACGCCATACCACTCTTAGGATCTCTTTAATAAATGGTGTGAGAAAGGATCAATAACACATGAAGCATTTAGAAATCTGTAGTCAACACAAATCTTAATCATGTCATCCTTCTTAATGTTGATCACCATGGGGCTTATCCATTTAGAATCCTCAATAAGATGAATAATGCATTAATTTAACATTTTATCAATCTCATCTTTCACTTTGATGTGCAAATTAGGATTCATCCAGTAAGGCATCTTCTAAACTAGTCACACATTCTCTTTGAGCTTGATGTTCATTTATCTTAATGATGGATGCATACCCATTAATTCATGATATCCCCTGGGGAACAGATCCTAAAAGTCATGTAGTAACTCAATTATCTTTGCTAACTCATGTTCATACAAATAATCACCAATAATAACCTCTTTTAGCACATCCTCAGTTCCAATGTTCAATTTCTTAGTCTTCAATGGCACATGGTATGCGTGTGTCTACTCATTTGTAGAGTCCAACACCTCATGTGTATCCTCTATGTGATTAATATCCAAATCCTCTTCTTCATCATCTATGAGGTAGACAAGCTTTCCTTTCTCTTTTTCCTTCCAAGTGCCCCAATAATGTATCTTTAGATTCTATCGTATCCTTGTGATTTTCAGCATCATCCTCACCAAATAGATGAATCATAAACTCCTCAACCTTCACGTTATCTCCCAACATGATGTGCCTCATAATGCAGTAAGGTTTCATGACCTTTGGCTTAGTAGAAAAATAATCAAAAGTATGATCAATACCTTCAGTCACATCTCACCAACTTGTTGTCTCCTATTTCAGCTCAACATGTACATACCAAGCACGTGTGCAACCACACAAAGTAGAGTAGAACTTATGTACGCATAGAGATGGTGGAAAAACATATTTCCTTTGCACACAATTTATTTTGCAACTTTAAACTTGAAACATAGGAGAGGTCTTCCCATCATAATCTTGTACCAAAGAAGGGAGATTACTCCCGACAAACATTTTCAAGAAGGCTACTTTGATCTCATGCCAACCAATTTGGCTATCTCTCATGCATAGCCCACCAACAGGATTCTATCTCACACAATGTGTATACCATCATATTCCTCATATCTCCTTAATTGTGCCATTGTTCTTCTATCGTGTGAAAGAATGACTCGGGCTTCTCCTCTCTAACATACTTCATAAAACTAACCTTGCCTAATCATCTGAATGTGTATGACCGAACCATCCTTGTGACTCTTCCTTAAACCTCGTGACCCACCATTTCATAAGTACCGTGAGCCCAATTTTCACAAGTGACACTAGTAGTGTCACTTATGGACTAAGCATCTTCCCAATAAAAAAATCCCTCCTTTGATGGCTCCACATTCTTAGGGTTACATATTATATGCATGCAAATTTTATTGAGATATACCTCATCAATGGGTTCTACATAAGGCAAAATATTTGCATCATCCATTAGTATCATGACGTGCTCATCCTTGTTCTCAAAACTTATATAACTCTTGTTGAAGAAAAATTTGCATTGTTGGCATAACACCAAGGACGTCCGAGGAGCAGAGGGAAATTTTCTGCTTCAACAAGCTCTAAAACCTCAAAGTCTCCCGTGAACTTGGCTCCCTAAATGGTAATAAAAGCATCCTTTAATACTCCAATGGGCATAGCCCTTATCTTATTAGCCATATACAACACATTTGAGGATGGTTGTAATGGTGGCCTTCCCATTTGGTTCCAAGCATCAAGGGTGAGAACATTGACTTCCACATCTAGTATCAATGAGAATATTACTTACTAACCATCCATTAATCAATACATCCAAGGTGAAATATTTATCATAATCATGATCTTATAGTGACAAGTTAGCGTGAATAATATAACACTCTCTTTCTACACCTACACACGGAATCTTGTCACGTATCCATTCTCCCAAAAATAGGATGATGTTATCCTATCTGAGAATTCTACATACCTCTCTAAGATCATCAACATCCTTTTGTGGTAACTCAATACTCCTCGCGCATTCCCTCTCATGTGCTTGTTCTTTCAAGCACTAAATATATCCTTGTAGCTCCCTAATGATACCCATGGTCTTCTGATAAACTTCCTTCATTGGGATGTGTCTAGATACTTCACATGCACAATTTATTCTCATTTGATGAGTTTTTCACCTTTCCTTTCTCACACGTGTGTTGCTTCTATGCATGTAGTGACTAATAAAGGTTGAAGTTCAGGCGTGACCATCTTTTTAGGTGCTCATTTTCCTTTCTTAATGCATTCCACCTTAATCATAGTTATACCCTTATCCTTTTTGTTATTCTTACACATGTGGGCCTATAAGTCTGGACAATCCTCAAGTATTTTTTAGACACTCACACTGATAATGATTGGGTGACCCACAAGTATAGCATGTTCCTCATGCAAACCTTCCACGGTCACCATGACCTTTGCTTCTGTATCCACCTCTAAAAACTCCATTACCATTATTATTTCCTTCACTATTGTTTCCTTCTTGATCTTATAAGCTACTCTCCATACTAGTCTGGCATAACCCCGTTTCACAAGCCTCATGAATCGATCAATCGACGATAATTAGATATGTCACGAGTGTGTGCATAATTTTTTTACAATACACAGAGACATTATTCTTCATCACAT